>VWYO01014944.1:1053239-1083485 GCA_013400275.1 Rhadina sibilatrix
GTGAGGAACATGCTTCCAAGGTCCCTCTGAACGTGGCAGTGCTCTCAGCACTGTGCATCACCCAGATGCACTTGGCCTGCACTCCTGCCACCAAACTCTATCTTCTCTTCATTATTCTCAATTTATATGTATCTTTAAACAGCCTGCTGTAAAGCTTGTCAAGACTCTGGAACCAGAATGATTTTAAATCTTTTAATCTAGGATTTTTGGGGGGTTTTAATTAATTTATTTCTGACCCACCTGTGGATATCCCACTCTTCCCCTGATCTCTATTAAATATTTAGACACTTTTAAGATAAGCTCTTTTTCCAGTGAGGAAACTGGCAGAGTTCAAACAGCAGTGGCCGGCTAACTGAAAGATTATTGCTAAGATAGCTGAGCTTTAATGACTTTAAAACCAATATTTTTGGTATTGTAAATGTATAGAATTTATCCATTAGAAAAAATTTATTTGCTAAAGACTAATGGACTGAACTTGTAGATTATGTATGCATCTCACTTTTTAAAAGTTTCCAAGATTATAACTTCACATCCAGATAGTTAAATCAGGGAGTGGGAGGAATCTGTGAGATATTAAACACTATTTACCAAGTACGTTTGGTATGGAAGACTACACAAACTTCATAGAAACAAAAACCTGGTGATGAGAGTGTTATGTATAAACACCATTTTGCACCACGAAGCACTAAAGAAAGTTGTGTCCTACAAAAACTCCTCCCCTGGAGCAGCTGGGTTCATCCACATTACACTTAAGTGAAAGAAGCCAGATATGGTTTAGGAGCCTCTCTGTGCTGGTGACAATGTGCCATCACCCACCTCTGAGGAGGCAATTCACATTTTTCACAGGGGCTCTGGGGTGGAGGCTGGTGCCCCTCATTTGTTACCACTGAAGTTTCATTGCTTGATTTCTTGCCTTATAAAATAGATTTGGTTTCTGCTTACATGTGAGGAATTAATTTATGTCTAGCACAACACACAAATATGCTGCTAAAAATGTTTTAGCTTTTTAAAACAAAGCTACTTGTGATCACATTGTGAACTGCAATGATTTCTTTTTTGATTAAGTTGCCATTACCATTTGACTGAATATACAGTTAACATTATTTCTTAAGCAAAATATTTACTAGGGGAAGGCAGATACTATATATATGTTATATTTAATATTATTTGTTTCAGGTGACAGTCTACTTATAATCTAAAACTCACTTTTTTCATTAGAGAAACTATAGAGAGTATAAAACACAGCATAATAATCTAATCTTCTAAATTGATGTTTCTTTTCTTTAGACTTACAATAGCATGGATCATCTGAAACATTGCCTGCATAAATGTATCATTTGTCACAAGCTAAAAAACTGTCATCATTAAGTTGATTAATCAAATGCTGTTCTAAAAGATGGATTGAAACACAAAACACTCAGTCTAGTGCCATATAATGAAGAGATTAATTTGAGGCACAAGACAACCAATTTAGTATAATTCTATGCTCATGCTTTATTTAGAAAGCCATCAATTAGTATATTTTTTCCTTGATGTACTATTTTGTCATTCTAAACAGTGTGAAGGCGATTTGCTCCAAAGTCAATTTGCTTTCTGTAAACAGAAAGGGTTAGTTAAGCATCTTCATGCTCTGCAATTCTATAAACTGCCATCTTAACATGGAGGGCACAAAGAAAATTAATCATGGGGTAAAATGCACAACGGAGTTACTCCCCTCAGGTTAGCACTAATTTCCTTTCGATAATGTAATTATAGTTCTGGTAGCAGGAGTGACAGTAAGGAAAGTCTCAAAAGCATTTCATTCCTTTGTTATCTTTGATCTCGCTTCACAATTAATACAGTCTATATGCAGACACAAGTCTCTGCCCCAAACAAAGTCACAAAGACACTTAGCTTTTATCATTTACGAAAGTGAAAAAAGATTAAATGGTGTGTTAGGGTACCAGTGCTTGGGCTCCCAGGCCCGGCCCAGAGAACCCGAGTGACTCACAGCAGCACCATTGCACACACCGTGCAGGCCCACGGAGTCCTCCTCACCCAGCTCTGGCAGCTCGCTCCACGATGGATCCCGAGCAGCGGCCTTCCCTGCCGCGGGTGATGCCCGCACGCACAGGCACGAGGACGAGCAGCCTCCTCATTACGCCAAATAAGGATTTTTAAAATGTTAACTTATCAAAAATACACTAGAGGAAAAAGAAACAGCGTGGATGTTACCCCCTACTAATGAGGCACTAATGCATAATTATTATAATACACACGCTTCTCTCCACAGAGGAATATTTATAAACACTGAAACAGTTGAGTTTGCACTGGAGTCATATGTACAAATTGTTTTTGCTCCCGCAGTTTGTGGGTTGGGTTTGGGGTTTTTTTCTTACACCGTTGACATTTAATGCCTTTTGTAAGACTATATGAAATCACTTAAAATACTGGTGAAACCTGGGCCTCTACTGCTTGCTGCCCTAAATGAGAATATAAAAACACTACAACTAAAGGCATAACTGTTATTAAAATATTCAATTACACCAGGTTTGGTTTTCGAGAGCATGAGTTTTAGGAGGGAACAGTAGTGGAGCTACCAGAGGAAAACCTGACATTAGCTGTGACTGAAAGGTGGACAGGAGTCAAAAACAAAAGCTACAGCGATGCTTTCCACTCCCTGTTCTCTCTCTCCCATGCCCAGAAGTTGCTCATGGCAGACACAAGCAAAACCCCCAGGTGCTGAACCCCACCAGAGGTAACTCCCACCAGCTAAAGCCCACTCCCCAAGAGGAGGATGGGGGCAAGTGGTCATCAGTCTCCTACTCAGGGCAAAGGAATCTGTGGCTGCCTGCCAGGGTATCCAAATGCCGGTTCTTGCAGTGTGGCCTTGCTGCCCTCTTCTCTCCTGTTAGGTCAGCAGGACTGAAGAGCCTGCAAGGTGGGTGAGATCTCCACTGCAGAAGTGGAGAAGCATCTCAGAAGGCCAGGTGGTGCAGGGCAGCAGCAGGACCAACCTGGATGTGCTCCACAGCACGCCAGAATCACTGGCAAGCCTGCCTGCATCTGGGTGGAGTTTGGGCCCAACTGCACTGCTAAATAAAAATAAATTTCCATTAACACTTAAATGTTGCTGAATGATGCCAGTAAAATACCCAAGAGCCAGGAGAGTAGACCTAGCTAGATGGAGAAAGCAAGGTTGCATGTCTATTAAAGCTGAATATCAATAAATTGCAGTGTATTAAAGAGGAAGACAGGTACCCATCCCACATGCCAGTGCAGCCATCCTCTGTACCTAAATTCATAATTAAGTTCTCCATAATAAAAGCCAAACTCATTTAACTGGGTTTAGCTTATGGACCACACTAAATAATATTAACTAGGAAAACATATCAAGGGGAATGAAACTAGGGATACAAAAAGCTCTTGTGGAAATGTAAAATATTAAATCACTATATATTTTCCTGCTGCCTAGATGTGCTGTACTTGAGGAAACATTCTCCATCACCTTGACAGCATGCTTCCTTTCTGTATACTGAAGTTTATTTACCTGAATTATTAATGCTGCTTTTGTTTGTAGCTATATCTTAATTTTCTTCTTTTCATTCACCTGTCATGATTGTTTTGATTCACATCCCAGAATGATGCACAAAATATTTCCTTTGGAAACACTGTAGTGTCACCAATATTTTTGCTCTGTTAACAGATTATTCTGTCTTCACAGTAAAACCAGATCATATCTTTTTTTTTTTCATGAAAACTGTCAATCACTGAGATTATGCTTTAAATGTATTGAGAGGATAAAAGATAGAATTTAAACTACATATCGTATGTCAGCAGAGAACACCGAGTGCCCTGCAAATAGGGAAAGCACACGATTCACTCCTTCTAAATGAAAAATATGCCCACAGCGGCAAATGAGATATCCTCAAACAATTAGTAACGATCATGACAAAATTCTTTTGCATATGATGTGGAGTAATGCAGCTGCAGTACTGTATTTATTATTTGTAGAAAGAAGCAGAACTAAACCCTGTGGATTTTATTATACATTCAATCTTATTTGTTGTTTCTTCTGCCTAGGCTAGGATTCTGGAGAGCAGAAAGGTACATTTATGTTTAAATGGCATTGTTTCATATATTAAGAGCTAATAAAAATGGAGGTGAAGAATTGCAGTAATTAAAGAAGCATCAAATGAATGTCCACAAATTTTATAATGCTGGAAGAAAAGAAATAAAGAATGATGCTATAGTGAGAGAATAGAATAATGATATTTCTTTCAAAAAATGTTCTAAAGTTTCTTTTTGGGGTGCAGAGTAGAAAGAGCATTTTACTCATCTAGGAGTTACCTGGAATTTTTTTTCTTCCACACCCCTTTTTTTCAAGTATAATGTCTAACCAACTTGTATACGAAATTCAAAAAGATTCTCCTGAACACACAATATGGAGACACCATATGTACAAACAGCACACAATTTCAAACAGACTAGGCTCATTGGAAAAAAACTTTTTTTTTATTTGCCTTTGATTTCTTTCAGAAGGATAAAATGAAAGGGACAGTGATACATATTTTAAGCCCTGTGAATTCACAATGGGGCTTTAGAATAAAGAGGTAAAAACCTTTGAACTAAACAAAGGTCCATCACAGTGCACTTCTTTTTCACAAGCACCTTATAAAGAAAATTATGCCAGAGAGAGGGCCCAGCTGGCTTTTGCCACTACACCTCTAGTCTGCAACACCCCAGCATCCTTCCCAGCCCCTATCAATCTCCTGTATGCCGTGTCATTGACTCCTCTTGGACCTGATCTCTTATCTCATAGAGCTGGTTTTTTAGTGGAATGCCCTGTGAAAGTATCCACTCATGAGCTTACATCTGAGTGTCTCTTTGTACTAAGCAAAGCCTGTAGTCTAGCAGGTTGCATTAACTTGATTAAAGTAGGACCACAGACAGTTACTTAGGCTCTTACTTTGCTCTTAGATTAAAGACAAGGAGGCCTCTTTCTCCCAAGGTTTTTTTCAAAACTGCAACTTTCAAAAGGGTCAGCAAAAGACAAAGTGCTCTTATAAGAGAAAGAAAGAAGCTTTTATAACAAATGATTTCTAATTGCTCCTTTGTTCCAAAAAAGACAGCAGTTATACCAGCTGAAACATAACAATCCATCAGCATTTTTTGATGGAAAGCTTGTACATAGGGCTGCAAAGAAAGAGCTAAGTTCCAGTAATTTCAAAAACATTATTTCCTTGTAAATAACACCTTATTTAATCCACTTAAACCCAGAACATAAGCACATATTGACCGGCTGTGCATAATTGTCTATTTTCACTAGTGGACCCTAGAGCTGCTTGTGCATTTCTTCCATTTCGGCTCTAAGAAGCAGAATAGGGAAAATGGTCTGCCATGGGCCTTGCCTTCATGTATAGCATTTTATATTCTGTAACAAATAAATTCTTGTAATGAATCAGTGGGCTAGATTCTGATCTAATGCCATGGACTGGATTATTTCAATGTTACAGATGCACAAGGGACATGAACAAAACAAAACCAAACAAAAACAAACAAACAAACAACCAAAAACCCAAACAAACAAACAAAAACACACACAAAAAAAACANCTCACATTTGCAGCAGATAACTGCTTTGGGAAAAAAAAAAATCACTTTTCATGCTTAACTGCTACATTGGACAACAATTTTGCATAATGGATTTATATACTTTTCAGACACATTCTACTAATTAGCAGAGTAGTAATATTAGATTTTCTGTAAACACAGTGTGCAAGTGTGTACCTGCTATCTGCATTCATGCACGTGTCCAAATGAAGCTTCTTATTTCTAGGTGAGGCTCAAAGTTCATTCAGCCAGCACCACAGTAGCCTCCTGCTCAGGCCACACGCGGCACTCTCTGCACCACTCCAGTTACAAGCTGGGCTTTGCTCTTGCTATGGATGCCAGAAACAGTCATGAGCCTGAGACTACTGCTACAAAGCTGGGAAACAGTTTTAAGTCCCAGTCTAGTGTATTAAAGATGTATGTGGACAATTTGCACAGGAGAGAAAGAAGGGGGTTTGGATGGTGCACAGCCTGGGATCTGCAGAGAAGGAAAGCATATCATCAGTGCCACGCTCTGCAGGAACGTACTGCATCTCACTGGTCTTTAGCTGAGGGTCCCAGGAGATGTGGGTTCAATTCTCACATGGTTTTTGTTACAACACCAATAGGGAGATTTCAAAAGGTGTGTGGATGGATGAGGACACAGAAATTCTAATGTACTTTGAAGAGCCCAAGTACCTGACACTTAAAAGATGCATTTGCATTTAAACTGTGATGGAGGCAGAGCCAGAGAGAGAATGCTGGATAAGGCTCCCTCTTACTTCTGTGGTATGAAGTCATCCTCCCTCTCAGAGGCTCAGTTGGCTCTCTGCTTGGCAGACCACCTCTCTGCCAACACCCTAAAGTGCTACCATAATCCAAGAGTCCTTCTCCATCAAGAGGGTGGAATAATCCTCATTACAGTTGCTCTTCTGCCTTGCCCCACCTGAAAGGTCCCTTGGCTCCCCTGCCCTCTGCTTAGCTGGCACAGTAGCCTCACTCCTTTCCCTCTGGAAAGGGGGAAGGTGACTTTCTGGGACAGGAGCGATGTAGCTCCTCTTTAAAATGCCACAAACCTTTGTTAAAAAAGGAGTAATTATTACTGTTAGAATATAATGTTATAAATAAAGCAATGACACAGCTTAATGGCACTTCTTTGAAGAAAAAAAAAAAAAAAAAGGCAAAGGCAAAGAGAACACTATTTTCCCCTTGAGGAAAAAAATCCCAGAACATTGATTACTCTTAAAGGCACCCACTCAACTTACCTTTGAGGACACTCATTGATCTCAAATCTGTTTTCCCTCACAGGCAAAAAAAAAGATAAGTATTCTCTTGACATTCTCCTTTCTTCAATAGACTGGGCTAACAGAGATACTTTTATTTCAAATATGCATGTAGCTATGATGTACTCTGGACTCAGTTTATGCCTCTCTGCATGTGTACAATGGCACTTCGAGAAATTGCCTTTCTCTCTATCAAGGTGTGCAGAGAGAATGATGACAACAGTGTTCCCTTTGCTACTCACAGGACTTCTGTGTGTGACTGAGATCCCACATATGCTCAGAGAAAGAAAAAAAAATGAAACTGATTTGAAGAAATCAGTTCAAGCGGCACCAACTCTTCTGGGATCTCTAAGGCTGAGAGTATCAAGGGTGCTGGCTAAGGTCCAAATTGGCAGTGAAACAATTACACAGATCACAATATTTATAAATACAGAGCCTTACTTGACAAAAAAACCAAAAACAACAAAGCAAAAAATACACACATCAAAAAAACCCAACAAAAAAAAAAAACCACAACAGGAACAAGAATGTACAAACTTACATATTTAGTTATAGGATTCTTTAAAAAGTGTTGCTAGAAAACAAAATTTCTATCACAACCAAAAGTCCCAAAATCTTTAATTACTCTTTTGGTAATTCAACTGCTCCCAAATTCATCAAAGAGGGACTACACCCACAGGAGTTCTGACAAAGGGGCCACCCATTGTTGGGATGATTATCCACTTGCAGCACTGGTGACAGACTAAGATAGACATCTCTAACACCCAGAAAAGAGAAAGCAAGTGTAAGAGAGTGCATGAGAGAAAGAGCGTATGATATAAATATTTACTTATATGAGTAAAAAGAAGTAAATTATACCTGGAAGTATTGAGGTCCCTGATGTCAGGATTGAACCTACTTATTTTCCCTCCTTTCCTTGTACTTTTTTCTTTTGGCATCTGTAGATCCCAGAACTATACAGGAGACCTATACTGATTCTCATGGAGTCTTCTTAGATGCACATATGCGAAAAATGGGGCTGTAAACTAAAAGCATTTTTGGGGCAGTACCATCAGAAGTTAAAAAAGATTAATGCTGGGCTGAGCCAGTGGAGCAACAGATGCCTTCTCCCACAAACACAAGGGAGGTGCCAGAGAGCCATTGCTTCAGAAATCCCATATAGAGAAGGATCATCCATAGTTACCAGCTCTTTACAGCTTTCTGGGCTTGTCCACAGAGGGAGACTTATTGAGCATATTCAGAAGGCAAAATGCCCAATGGTGCATGCCTGTCCCATACGTTTACAGGGTAAAAATCCCTGAAGTGACAAAGGACAGAAGCAGGCTCGTTCAGGAGCATTTAAATTGACTGCTGATCAAGCCCATTTATCTTCTTTAATAACTGCTAACAACTCCCACTTGACTCACTCAAGGCACCCTGGGACAACCTTGCTGTTTAACTCCTGCAGCTTCACATTGATCTTCAGTTCCAGCAGCTGGGCTGTGAGTCAGTGCCTTGCCTGGCTGTACACGGGGAGCTCTGTGTTACAACCATTCCCATAAGGAGAGCTGTAAGGAGCTCCAGAACCAGCGGTAGGTTGTGAATATGAACCCTGGGGGCTGGCCAGGAACCTTAAGGACATTAAGGTGGTGTTCTGAGGCCTGTGATGTGAGCCTGCCTCAGCTTAAGGATTCTATTCTGGACAGAATATTTGCCCTTCTGGTGAGGGATGTGGAGGTCCAGCTCCCCAAGTCTTGTTCCCAGTCTTTTTCAAAGCCTCCAGCTTTGCACCTTGAGCAAATCCCATGTACACATGAACTCACTCAAATATACCAGACACGGTCTTTATCCAGACACTTTAAGTCACTGGTCAAGAATGGGTTAGTGATTGCAAGCACCTCCAGCCTTCTTCCTCCCAGAGCCAGCCAGCCTCCCACTGAATCACCCCACCACATACTTGAAAACAGCTCCCATTATCCAAGAGCTCCAGCAACATCCCGGAGCTGGGGAAGATGCTTCTTCAGCCAAGGGGCCTGTGGGGAGAATGTGCACAGAGCTGAAGGACAATTTGGGCTGGAAAGTAATTACATCACCCAATCCCACTCCACCAGAACAGGGCCAGCCCAGGTCTTGCTGCACCTTCTACAAGACTGCTCTGATGCTGCCATGAAGTTTAGCCAGACTGAGGCACTTTGTAAGGCAAAAAACCCTTTTCATATCTGTATAATTCACCTATTCATTTTGGCTTTCACACCTTCCTGCCTGCATTTGCCGTGAAAGCAGCAGAGCTGGTGCACAGCATTTTAGTGAATTGGTTGTCCAGGTTTTATTTTAGTCTGAAAGCAAAATGATAATATACACATATGTGTAATGTAGCACAAAGGCATGTTTACTGAAGCATGCCACCATGATGCTCCAGTTAAAAAAAAAATAACAAGGAACAAATCTGTTTTATCTCCAGCCATACATTAGAAAGGGTATCTAGTCGCTGTTTAGATCATGACCATCATAGCACTTTTGGGTAAATACAGTTTTGTCTTACAGTCCTCTGATGTGTCTCCACAGCAGTGGATGGCTAGGGGTTAAAAACTCTCCCTGCACATGCCTTGTTTGTGTGTGTGTGTGTTTATGTGTAAGCCTTGCTACAGGCTTTAAATAATATTTTCTAACATTTCTTTGAAATTTCCTTAATTTACAGTCACTGAGAATGAGGTTTCAAAGCAAGCATTGAGAGTGAAGCTGTTCCTCAACAGACACTCATGTAAATATGTTACTTTAAAAAGAAAAAAAAAAAAAAACAGCCCTTTCCATCTCTACCAGTGAAATGGCTACAAATGGGCTGCCATTAACTTTTGTTACTTGAGTAGGTGCCTGTAAAGGGCCAGGTGGTGTTTATGCAGATGAATGAGCATGTTACAATGTGTTCTTCCTTTTGGATAAAACATTAGCGTATCAGATGTGACAAATCAGATGTTCATCTTCCGCACTTCTGCATTATTTTACATTGAGAATTAGATAATGTGCTGGCTTAGCTTTTTACTTCGTGGGTTTTTTCCCCCTTCTTCTCCTCAAGAATAATTTTATACATAAAGTTCTTCCAACACTCTGCATAATCATAGTCTCACCGTATGTCTAACCAGCAAGGTATTATGGTAATTGTGTATTTCCAGGTAGCGGGCTTTGCATCAGATGGAAGTGAACATTGTTTAACACACTGCATAATTATTGTGAAATGGAAATAATGGACCTACATGTTCAGGGGGTTTTTAATTCTGTTTCCCTACCAGAGCAGCAGATAATTCTTGTGTCTCCAGCAGCAGCGGCAGCAAGTTAAATATTAGAATGTCTTACAACCAGGGTATGCAAATAATTGAATCATCAGTTCAGTGGCTAAACTGAAAAAAATAACCTTTCATTTTAAGCTGACAAGAAGGTATTTGGGTTGCAGAAGAAGAATAAATAAATAGTATTTTGTGCTTATGACTAGTTTAGTTGTATTTAGTCAAATCTGGTGTCAAAACATGATCCTTAGATCTAAAAAATCAGAACTTTTAACTTTAAAAAAAAAATCCCCAAGCTGTTTTATTATGTCATTTTGTCTATTTTTGTCTATCTGAAAGCATTTGAAGATTTCAGTCTCAGCCATCAGGAAGCAGCATTTTTAATGAGCAGATTACGTGCCTGAGATATCTCACTTCACTCTGATTCAAATGTTCAAAATTAATTTCAAGTCTCTCTGACAACTGGACCACAACTGTCCTTCCATTTTTATGTTATTTCTTTACTCTGTCAAATCAGGGCAGTTTTCCACTTTGAGGAAGTTGAATATATTCAGCAAATGACATACTTGTGGCCCATATGCCCTGTGTATTTTGCTATTAATTTCCCTCAAAGAATTGATATCTGCATAGTTACTCTGCCCTGGTCTTAAGCCTTGCATAGACCTAATTCCTTTCTTTACAAGAAGCATGAGCCAGTCTAGGAGGAAAACTAAGGATCCACAATTCCTTGTGCTGGACAAGTGATATAACAGTGCCCAGCATAGCTAGATCCAGGCACATTCCAGGTGCGGGGTGAAGTCCATACCATGGAAGTTCAGTTGGTGGGAATAATAAATTGGTGGCTGATTGCACTAAAAACACCAATTGTGAGTACAAGACTAGGGGTTTGTACTTGCCTACCTGTGTAAGGGCTCAGCAGACCCCATGGTTGCAAAAAATCTTTGCTGCATATGGGTTTCCCAAGCACTGCCTGTGGGAGATGAGCACCAATGGGATGCTACAGGCAGGGCTGCAACAGAGCTGGCCATGGAGGATTTGTAGGGGAAAGAAGGACCAGGCTCTCCTTGCACCACAGAAACCTTTTCTTGGCAGAAAGGTGAGTTCCTCCAGGGGCTGAGAATGCCTCAGCTTGCTCAGGGTCTGACTTAACCCTGGTGCAAACAAATCATGGGACTAGAAAAATTCTACCAAGGTGAAGTACTTGTTTTTTAGTATTAAATAGATGCATTTATAGTTTGCCGAGCTTCACTTTATTTGAGTGACACCAACAGAATACACAACTACTCCAGTTAAATGCTCAGCTCATTTTTGTCTACATCTTGTAGGCAACATGTTCAAATGTATTCAAAATCAAGGCTGCAAAAGAATTTCTCATCATCAAAGACAGCAGCTTTAGTTCCCATAATTGTGTTGTTTTGTCCAAGGCTGAGAGGATAAAACAGTGCTGCTGGGGGACAGCAATCACAGTACCTGTGTGGTCTCACTTCATGTGTCACACAGCCAATCCCAGTGCAACTGCTGCACGTAGCCCCTTAAGGATAATCTAAATTTAACTTCTGGGTTGTAGAGGAGCCTCAACACACCCTGAAAAATGCAAGCTATTAGCTGGTCCTTGGTTTGGCCACCCCAGTCTCAGGAGCTGGTATTGGGCAGCTCCGGATCAATTTATAAGGGGTTGACTTGATCTCCCTGGTGAAATTACAGGGAAAAAACTATAGCCAAACTGTTGCTAATACGACAGCCTAAAACTGGACTCCAGTTTGGAGGGGTACTTTTCACTAGAAGCTACACATTTTCAACCAAGTGAGGACGTCCCTCTAAATTTCCAGGTCTCTCTGATATGTCAGGTGCAGGAGATACACACTGAGCACCAGCATGGGGGCAAGCACAGGGGTTTCTGTGCAGTTGCAGGCTGGGGGATGTGGCAGCAATGCTGCTCACATCACTGGGACCCTGCACAGGCCAGCACCTGGAAGAATGGCCAACACAGACATCTCTGTTCTCTCCAAAGGGGTCCTGTACATCCTAAGGATTCTGAGGAGTAATTTCTCCTTTACTTCCACGTGCATTGACTGGGGAAGGCAAATAGCATCACCCTTGATGGGACATTTCTTCTACAGCCTCATTCTGTCTGGGCTGCACATTTACTTGCTCCCTACCTCCTTCTGGCGTTAGTGAGAGAAGGCTTTGCATCCACTGCTTTCTGATCTAGCCCTATATCCAGCACCCAGCTCAAATAAACACAGCAGGAAAAGCTCATCCCATGTCCTTTACCTGGAAAAAACCCTTCCTCCAAGTATCTCAGTCCTCCATGGCTAAAGTTCTTCCTGGGGAAGGAAGTGATGATGTTCTGCAAGTTTCATCAGTACCAATCACCTCCTCATCTCTATGAACATGTCCAGCATGTCCTAATCTCACACCCAAAACTGAAAGTTGACATCAAAGCACAGCTTCACCAGTATAGGTGAATTTGCTGTTTAGGGAACCTTACTGCAAAACACTAATAGTTATTTTACTCTACAAAGAGCATTGTCACAATGTGGGCCAGGAGTATTTTTTCCTGTTCCATGTGTCTCTGGCAGCAGCACTCTGTTTTCAACTCACTTAAAGGAAGTGCTGCTGGGGAAAATATAACTAATGAAAAACAGCCATCGTTTTATCTTCCTGTACATCATTTTGTTGATTTTATTAAAAAAAAAAAAAAAATAAAAGAAACCAAACAAGAGTTATCAATCCCCATCCATGACTTACTCAGATTTGATTTAACACTGCAGGTCTCAGCATGTATAACTCTGATTTCTGCTAACTGGTCTCAGTCTAGTATTTTCACACCTTTTTTGTACTAAGTGCTTACAACTGGTCACTCCACTAGAAACTGTCACCATGACACCTTTATTTAGAATTTTAACAACACAGAAAGCACTAGAAATGAATCTCAAAATAATAATCTTTTATTGTTTGCATTGCAATAAACTCCTGCAAATGCATCCCATTATCTTTTTATACAATTAAACACATAATGCCTAACTGTTAAGGTATCAGCCCAGCTGGGTACGGATGCAGTCTGCTGCCAGTCTGAACAGACCTCGGCTGTCTTTTAATAATTACCCGAATAAAAGAAAAATGATGAAGTGCTGTAGTTTGCTCATCCAAACTGGTAAAAAGCTGTTTGCAAAGAATAACTACAAGGGGAGTGAGACACAGGGCTTTGCTAATAAATAATTCCCAGAAATATCAGTTCTCAATTTACTACTTGTACACCATGGGCCAGTCAAAACTTGCCGGATGAGCCAATTTGCCACAGCTCTTGTTTTGAGTCTTTGTGAAGCTGCTGCGTGAGCACAGTGGGGGCTGCTTGCATCTATCCCTGGAGTCAATCAGTGGGCCTTTGTTTCCCGCTGGTCAAAAATATCAGGTGGCTCTGGGAGTCTAATTATCAATGAAAAATTAAATTCAGTACAGGAACATAGCCAGGAGTTGCCCCCTGCGCTCTGCCCTCATTCATGGGGTGTGAGTATCAAGATATTTGTTATAATTCAAAATGCATTCAGGCCAAATTGGGAACTTCAGGGGTGGGAAAGACAGAAACCTAAATGTGAAAACAAGAGTTGAGAACCTCATGGGCAAATCAGCAAATTTCTCCTTCTACTCCCTTAGCAAATGGGGTAAGCAGATCTAATTATGCAAAGAGCTTTCTCCAAGGCACCACCCATCAGGGATTTCTCATTGGGAATAGGTTAAGCCAAGTATATACCTATGTGATTCCTGACTTTCTGGCCTTGGGGAAGTTTGTAAGTTGAATACTCTACCAAATCAAGGTCCAGCTCTCTCAGAACTGGAACAGGCAAAAGCAGAGACATCAGTCAGGGCACAGAGATGAAATCCCCCCGAGGAGGAGCTTTTTGCTCAGGGACACCTGTTCAGTATTGCAAATCACAGAAACCAGAAGAGGCCAATGTAAAAAAATCTCTGGATGAGACATTATGAGTAGAGGACAAGACAAAGCCCCTAGAAATAGATAGTACACAATGGACAGCTACAGGTGCAATGTCCATCCATCTCCCATTCAACATGCAGAGACAAACCAGGCATCTCAGATGCTTGACAGGGAGCCAGTCTGGGCTCCTGCTTGCACTGGCCTTTCTACTTACTTGAGTTGTAAGTCAATCCAGGTAAACACATGGCAGATTGTATTTCTTTACCTGTTGGTTGTCTTCTAGCAGTCAACACTCGTGATTTTTCACAAGGGGTGAATCCACTTCCCAAAAGGACAATAACCACCGAAGCAGAAAGGGAGACATAACACAGATCTGTGGGAGCTAGTAGAAGGCATTGTCTCTGCTGCTTCCCTGGCCCATCCTTGTCCTTGCTTTTGAACACATATATGAAATGCTCCCACTTCTCTAGGTCATGAAGGAGATATCATTTAGAAGGCTGTCCTCACCCACAGATGAGAGGGGCTGCACACAGTCCCAGGAAGGACTCCTCCCAAGGCACTCCCACCAACACCATCACACTGAACCTGACCTTCTCCCTTCACAGATATTCTTGGTAAATGTCATGTTGCACCCAAAGAAGAAAGCACACGCTATTCATGGGAGAGTAGTGCCTCTGTCTGTGTACGTACCCTATGTCACACATCTTTTGATTACAAGATATTTGGTTTTGCTTAGAGAAACTGATGTATCAGGAGTATAGGATCCTGGGACAGAAAGGCTTACAAGAGCAAACAGCAGAAGAAACTGAGACATGGTGCTGATGAGCAGCAGTACAAACATGGCTATATCAAAATATTGCAACTCTTGAAGGTCTCAAACTGTATTTGCAGCAGCATAGCAAAGAACTGTGCCAGCAAACTTCAGGTAGCTAAAAACCTTTTCTGTCAGAGTGATTTCTCCTCACAAAATGCATAGGAAAAAGACCATAATTGTTTCACATCTCAAGAAAAGACGACTTCATATGCAAATACGTTAAATTAGTCCAGGTTAGCTTTCCTCTGTGCCTGGGCACTAGATGTCCTTGTCCCTTCTGTGCCTTTCTTTTCTGCAAGAAAATTTTTAAGTGTTTAGTTAAAACACCTTCAATCTGCAAGCCTTCCTAGTTACCTGGAAATTACTTCCAGTTCCTCCGTCCCTAATGTAAAAGATAAAGTATGGCAACTGCTCAGAACTCTCTGTCCTGAGAGCTTTTCTAGAAGCAACTTACCCAAAGGAGAAAGTTGGCCCCCTAGGCACCAAGCAGAGCACCCTCCTTCACACCAGATTTTGACTAGCAGAATACTATGAGTTCATATTAATTTTGATTAGCCATGTGGGTTGGACACTACTTATAAAGCCCATGGAGGCTGCATTATAAACACAGCAGATCGGAGTGGTGGAAGGGTAGAAGTGACTGAATAGAAGGTTCTTTTTCATTCATGGTTTAATTACAATTCCTGGTTGCCTCTCCTCTCATTGGGAGCTCAGTGGCAAACATTAAAGGCCTTCTGCAACACATGAAAACCCAGTCCTACAGACTTTACTTGCACACTGCTGTCACAGGGCTGTTCCACAATTAAAGGGTATTCACTGCAGCATCAGCTCCAAAGCTGGCTCCTGCCCCGGCAGGATCTGCTGACAGTTCATCCCCCTGTGCTTCCTCTCTGCACTGGCTGCTCTTCTCAGGAAATGCAGTCTTGGCCAGATTAATATAGATAAAGTTGTTCTTACAGCAGGCAAAACTATCAGAAAAATGTTTTGAACAAATGCGTTTCAAGATTTTCAGCCTTTCTGCCATAAAAACTGAAACACCTCAAGATAGTTTTAAATGCTGTTTAAGGTTGCATCATACATTTTTACATCATAAATTATTAAGTGACTTAATGGACAATGCATTAGAAGGAAAACAGGCAAATTACAGAATAATTTAACTGTTGCAAAGAAACAGAGCAACTTGCAGGACGTAAAACACTCTATTTCAACACAGAATGCCTGAAGCTAAAGCAATTAAGGCTGCAAAATATTGCCGGCTGACATGATGTGTATGTAAATTTGTCATTCATTGGCAAGGGTTTGTAACAATCACAGTAATGTGCACAATAAAACAACCATGTGGTATAAAATGCTTTCTGCTAAGAGTACTTGGAAAATGGTGCTTATGTACCATTTAAGCATATCGCTATTATACATACAGTAGTAGTTTATTACAAAAGATCCCACTTCAATACTGGTAACTCAAAGACAGCCCTTTGAAATATTATTTACCATTGTTTGTGTGCAGGATCATGAAGGAAATATTTTTTAAGTTCCTTTTAAGAGCTACTGCTGCTACTGTAAGATTTTCACCAGAGATTCCAATTCTAATGAATCAGCCCCTCCACAGTAGTTTTAAAAAGCTCACAAACTCCCTGTACTTTACCAGGAGAGCTAGCAAAGAAAGAGATGCCTCAATAATGCCAATACTTATATTGTATATAATATAATAAGTATATAATATACTTATTATACTTGTTATTGCTGAGTCCATGATTTTATGTGAAAGTGAGAGCAGTAGAAGAGGCAATGAGACCTTCTGAGCCCCCATGAAAAGCAGTAGATTTAACTATTGGTCTTTCCGATCTGTACATCTCTACAAGGTGCCAACTCAAGGACAAGGGAAGGCCCACAGTGCCAAGGGCAAACCCAACTCTTTGGGTGCCTGTGCTCCTCCCCAGAGGTGGTGGAAGGCAGGAGATATTTGTTCACTGAGATCTCTGTAACAGGGCAGGTCACACGTTACAGCTTCTGCTATGACCTCATCAAGGAAATAAAAATGCAGTCCTGGGGAACCTGAGGCCAATCCCAAGCCCTTTATTACATAAAGAAAGGGGAAAAAAACCAAAGTGAGGACTGGAGGAGTCTCAGATCCCCTCAGACTGTTTCCCCATGTCCCAAAAGTGCTGCTGCTTCTTTCTAGCTCTCTCCACCACTGGTGCCAGGAGGGCACCCTGGGCTGCCTCGAACATGCTTGCACACTCCATCCCTCCTTACAGGCAGACAGACAGTATGGGTAACCAGTAAATTAAAAATACAGACCTCAATGTAAACAAACATGAGACCTATGTAAGGAGCCCTGGATTTCTCCATGGACCTGATGGGTCCATGGGGATGGCAGGGTTCCCCATTTCAGTTCATTTTGACCTGATGCACATCCTGCCAGCAGAGCCCCACACTGCAAGCCTGGCTTGATCCTCCCAGCTAGACCAGGGCTCCTCAGCAATAGGAGATAGCTGAGAGCAAACCCTTCTCCAGCCAAACCTCCCCATGCATCTCTGCCATGTTGTCCCAAATTACATCCTTTCTTCCAGCACTTAAGATACCTTCATCCTGTTTTATCTCGCTCTGCCCAAAAAAATCTCTTCACAAACAGGGAGGACAGGGACTGGTCTTCCTATTAAATCTCTTATCCTTGGCTGGCTTATCTTAATATCTTACAGGTGAGACCACTGACCAGAAGTGGACCTTGGCATGAAAGGAGCATAAGTGAGGTCTTTTCAGAAACACTAAGAGTTCTTTGTGGCACAGGCAGCTTGGTTCCCAGTGACATCTTGACTTCCACTATCATGCCCCAGCCCAGGCAAAGGAATTTTTCCAAATTGCCACATGCCACCTCCAGAACTTCAGCAGATTTGTTTTTCCCAGCAATTTTGCTGATGAGGAGAATTATGCTCCTGCTCTTTAGAAACAATATAAGACACACTTTTTCTTTGGAATGCAACAAACTTGTGTTTTAAATTGCTGCTCTAGGCCACATTTCAGGAAACCATCCGAAAGTCTACAGTAGGCCTTTGATGGAGTGAACCATGGGATTTTCCCAAGACAAGATTTTAACACCATATCTATTGTCTTTGAACATCCCATTTGTGACGTATAGAGAAGGAGCAGATACCTCAAAGGGTTGTGCTTTTTGACAGGCAGGAGTGAGGTGTGCATCCCCCTGGGATGCTCCTTTCCCTGCACTGCATCCTGACAAATACACCCTAATAAGGACAGTGACAAGACAGTGACATTGCAAAAGAAATTTGGGGCAACTGAATTCCACTGTAGGCTGCAAGCAGAGACTGAAGCCAGCATCTCCTGCCTTCCCACCATAACCCCACATTCAGCCAATAAAGAACCCTACAGTGCAGCCACTCAGGTCTAGCCTCTTCCTCTGGACCTCTGGGCAGCTGTCACTAGAAAATCAGCATTTTCAAATGCCATGCCTGGGCAACTCCTGGAAAGTGACAGTGCTGTAGCAGTTCCTTGATACATTATCTCTTTCTCACCCAATATCCTCACCCATTCTTTTCAAGTTCCTGTCTTGTACTTTGATCCCAAAGGGTAAGAGAAAGGCTGAGGGAGGAGGGTGAATTTTAAACCACTTCTCCATATAAATAGAATAGGTTATGCATTCCTTTCTGAAGTACGGTATTAATCCCAATTGTGCCATAAAATATATATGACTCACTTGAGCCTTGTTCTCTGGTGAGTTATGAACTATTATGTCACTCATGGGATAAGTATTATGTCTCTTAAGAGACTATCACCTTTCCTCTACTTCATAATATAAAACTTCATTGAAATCTGCCGTGCCTGATATAAACAACTTCTCGTCACACACATTAAACCTTTTTTCTTTAACAGCTTCATTCATTTAGCTGATATTCGCATCAGGATGAGTTCTTTCAGATGCAGCATAAGCATAAATTAGTATGTAAGAGAAGTAGTTCATTTAGCAGAATTTTTCTTTAATAAATCTGGTGATATTTATATTTCATCACAGAGCAGAAAGATTTTTTTACACATTTAAAGATTTATTCCTGTAGTAAGTATCCAATTAATAGGGCTTTAGCATGCAGGCAGGATTTGTATTTATGCTGAAGAAAATATGTTCTCATTATACTTTTATTCTCATGTTAGATTTATTGTGGGTTCCACTATAATTTATTTTAGTAGCTCTGTTTTCTAATTCTTTATATTTACATGTCTTTTCCAACAAAAATAATAATACATAAATAATACCTGACAACACTTCGCAGATTTTCTCTATTTGTATGCTTCAATTCTCCAAGCATCTTGGAATGGAAATGCTGTGAACTACAAAGGAAATCTCTATGTGATCTCTATTACATGAAAAATTATCATTTTTATATCCTCTTCACTCTGCCAAGTTCTTTCCAAGTTTCTGTTTGCAATGCATGAAAGTAGGCAAGCAATGGTAGCAAACCCAAGTAGGAATACTCTCTACATACACTTATATTTTCAATGTGTTGCTGCAATTAGCAGTGTCAGAGGACAGCCTGCTGCATTGCAGCAGAGAGCTCTTTCCTATTTACTGTCACATATATTTTTCCATAGGCTTGCTGGCTTGCTGCTGTGGGATTTATGATAACACAGTCCTACCACTGCTATCCTGCAAACCACTGCCAAGAGCAATGTTTCAGTCAGTAACACTTGGCCTGGTCTCTAACCCAGCCTTTCCACTGCTGTGCACTGGGATGGGAGCTTGAAACTAAAGTGGGACCAGCCTCACAGTCACCTGCCAACATTTCCAGCGTGAGAAGATCTTCTCCTGAGCAAGTTGCCACCCATGCTGCATCTCCTAATGGAAAGATTCCTATAGGGTGCTGTACAGCAGCTTTCCTGAGCCCGTGCTGTGTAAGACAGCTTTCTTGTGCAGCCCATCCAGAGCTTTAGGCCCAGCACTAATCCCAGCAGGTCAGACTGACAGCAGTCAGGCAGGGCACAGGCAGTGTACAGCTGGAGAAGCCAGCTGAGTTACACTGCAGACATAAACACTGCATATAAGAGCCAGATCTGGCCAAGTGCTCTTGCAGTAGATGTTGCTTTCATTTTGCAGTGTACCCTCTGCTGGGAAAAAAAAATGACTTTGTGTTAGATATCACATCTAATTATTCCTGTTGGGCTGGCCCAGAGAAATGTCAACAGTGCATTGTAAGTGCTAATTGGGGTGTCCATGCTCTGCAGTAGATTTGGGATACAACACCCAAGACTGGGGAAGTTAAGCTTGCTTTAGAGTACTGTACTGTAATGAGCTTAGTCTCCATGGAAGAGGCACAGCTTTGCTACACACACTTTGTGCTGCATTGCCTGAGCCATGCACCAATGTGCTGGTTAAGGCAGCCTGCCCGTGGCCACCACCAGTGGCCAGGAAAGGTGAGAAGCATTCCCAAGGCATCCTGCCAAATGCTTGGCAAAACAGACTGAGGTAGAGAGAGAAGGAAAGAGAAGGAGGGAAAGAAGAAAGGGAGGAAAGTAAAGGGGAAGAAAGACTGCTGAAGAGTGAAATAAATAAAAAATTGCCAGTGTGCTTACCTTGCCTTCCACTGTTTAGGCAGAAAAGATTACTAGTTTTAGACTCATGTGATACAATACAGATTGAACTGTCACTGCCTATACTGGATCTCAATTGGAGACACACGCTTTGCTGCTTTTTCCACAGACCCCATCATGCTTCTGAAGAAACAGTAATCCAACCTTATTTCAGAATTTCTATTCCAGAAAAAGTACGTTATTTTGGTATAGGGACAGTGATGGTACCCGAACCCACAGGATCCAGCCAAATTACCAGTGGCAAATCCCCAAAACAGGCTTTTTTGACAGCCCTCATTTTCCATATTGCTCTTTCTTGCTTTAGAGCACCATTTGGAGAGAAACTACCTGTTCCTTTTATAGCGCTGGAGTAGCAGTGTCTGCTGTGACATCCCACCCCTCTATGTTCTCAGGTACTGTTTCATCATTTTTACCAGGCAGTGCTTAAAACTTTCAGGAATTCTTCTTGTTAGATTTTCACAAAATGAAACCAAAGTATTTAATGCTACAACATTCCTGCTAGTCTATTGGGCTACAAACCTGACAGGGATCTAGTCCAAGCCCTTTTGTGTCATGAAGGGACTGTTTGTGCCCCTCTGTGCATTTTTGCCGCTTCCATGGACAGTGTTGCATCAAGTCCTGCTTTAAACAAACCCTGCAACAGAGTGTAACTCAACAGAAACAAGCTTCAAGCCTGAAACACTGTACTTGTTCAGATGTTAAGGCAAGAATATGAAAAGAAAATCTGAAAGATTATTGTAAGGACGAAGATGAGGCCTCAGATGTATTTCGTGTTTCACACAATTCTGCCAACATTATTACCCCATATGCTAATGCAGAAGAGGTAGGCAATTATTCCCAAGCTTGCTTCATTTTACCTGTTCTTCCTGACCTCAGATTAAAATGTAACAGTGCCAGGCTCCGTAGACAGTATAGGGCAAAACTCACAGACAGACTGTCAGAAAAGGGTTGTCCTGAATCTGGGGACAAAGTCTGGGGAGGGAATTGCAGGAGAGGTGCTGGCTGAGAAACTCTTTGAGCCATGGGCTGCATCCTTCCACAGGGGAAGGCATACAAGAAGCTGCACCTCTGCTATGTGTTTTCAAACTGTGAGATGAAGCTGCTCTCTGAGACAACCCACTAAACACAGGATTTGCCAAACTGTTCTCAGTCGTGGCATCCTGAGGTTGGTCACCTGGGAAATTCTCTTTTTAAGGACATTATCCTGAGAGAGCAGCTCCAGTTCCTTTTTCTCACTCCATATTTATCAAGACCAGAGCAGCTGAACATTTGAACCAAATTCTGGTAAGAGGTGTTTTACGATAATCATGTGTGAAACATGTCATCAGATGTTGGCTAAACTGCCCACCCACCCCAGATGCCCAGATGTACCCACACATTGCTGTGCAAATTCAGAGGCAGATGTTGTCCTGCATGTTTTTAGAATGATGCCACCCACGAAGACACCTGTGCTTGGTATGGAAAAAAGTGAGAGATATTTGCACATGCATGCCAAGCTAGAGAAAAGGCCACTTGAATTTACATGGGAGTGTAACAGTGTACAAATCTCTGCATGCCTGCTGCAAGATTTAGGAGAGAGATGCATATATCAAAGAGCTGGAAACCCACCTAGAAAGCATGTGTGCTCAGCCTTAATCTGGGTATCTCTGTCTCATATTTAACATAGGTGATGTATACACTGCGCTGCCACAGAGAAACGCCCACTTCATGTTTACTGCAAAAAGGGAGGACGAAAAAGAAAATATTACTCTTATTTTGCCCATCTTCTTTGCTGTCTAGATCCACTAGTTGTATTTTTGTTTGCTTTCTGAAATAGCAGAAAATTGGGAGGGAGTTTGTGACAAAAAGCTAAATAAATATTTAATGTATCAGCACCTGTCATATAGTTTTTGTGCACCACCACTATCGATTTCCTGGTAGTTCTCCTTCCCTACCCAACTTCATTAAAGAATAAAAGTAAAGTAATAAGTCATTTCACACTCTGTCTGACCATTATACAATAATAGCAAGATTTCATGCAAGGGTACAACATTATGCCCATCTGCAATCACAGTCTCTTTGCAAAAATCTCAATTCACACTTCACATGCAGCTAACCTTGTTACCATTCCCTTCCTAAACCCATCAGTCTTGCAGCTGCACGTCTTCACAGCCCAACATCTTAAAATTCATCACTTTGACACCCTTGCATCCCTACAGGTCAAACTAAAGACACCAACCAAGAATAATTAAGGGGTACCTCAGATGTTTAGTTTACTTCTAGCCAACCTTTCCCAGAACTAGGTACAGTTCTCTGTTCGTACTAAAGATCCATGGAAGATACTTGTTTCAAGGGAACGAGACCTCCAACAAATTTCAGAGGTCTCTCCCCCTCTTTTTTTTTTTTTTTTTTTTTTTTTTTTTCTTGTTTTACAAGTATAGCTCTTTGTAGTTGGAATTTGAACAAGAAGTGTGATAATGAGTAGGTTCAGGGAAGGAAAGGTGTTATCTCATTAAGGTAATTACTAAGACATCCCCACCATTACCTCGGTTTGAAAATGTGGCAATTAAAGCGCCCTACATGGGCTCTCAGAGATGAGGGAACGAGGCGGTCGCGGACAACTTTGGTGCGCCTGGGCCGGAAGGGAGGGGAGCGCCGATCCCGAGGGGCAGAGCCCGGTGCAGCGGCGGGGGCGCCCGGAGCCGCCGCCACGGCGACCTGCGGCTGTGCCCCCGGCTGAGCGGGCTCCCGCCCTCACGGGGAGGGCGCGGCGGTGGCGGGGGAGCCCCGGGGGTCCCGTCGCGCCCCGCATCCATCGCTGCCAGCGCAAAGTGCCTCACTCGGGTTCCTTTGAAATCCGCAAATTTTAAGGACGGGCGTTTGTGCGCTTCCATTAATAGAAGCGACTTGTGAAAAATAGGGCATATGAATATGGAAAGGCAGTTTTAATGCGATGGGCGCTTGGCTGGACCTGCTCTCCGGCTGGAAACACGCAGAGACAGGCACGGGCTGCGGCTGCCCCACGGCCCTTGAAAGGCTGGAGCAGCCCAAGGGAGGAAAGAAGTCTGGGGCTTTTTCATGTAATGGAGGCACGGGGGAGCTGCGCCTTCGGGGGTCGCCCACCCGCCCTCCGCCGGTCCCGGTGGGTCTCCGTCCCCATCAGCTGTGCCCCTCCAGGGATGGCGGGGGTCATTTCGATGCTATCGAAATAGAGCAGGCTGTTTCTCCCACGGGGCGAGGGCACAGGGCCGCCTCAGTAGGCCAGGTTCCCTGTACCCCCGTTTTCTTGCAAACGGAGCTCCCCGTGAACCGGCTGCTGGGCAAGAAACCCGGCGGTATCACCGGCGGGAAACGTGGGCTTAGCGGCAAGACAGAATCGAGGAGGGGGAAAGTGTGTAAATTTCGACCTGAAACGGTTATTCGCCGCCCATGCTCGCCACCTCTGGCCTGGGAGTATTTCTCACATTATGAAGATTTTTGCTCTTTCCACAGGTGAGTTCAGCCTAGCTGCACTCACTTTATGTCCTGGGTTTCCGAGTTTTTCTAGTGGGCTGCAGTAAGTGACTTACAGTATCAGTAAACGCATTTGCACAGAAACGCGGTGTGAATTTGGAGGAAGGGAAACTCTGGAAAGACAGAAAATAGCAAAAGTTAAAAACCCACCCTCACAAGAAACACTAAAACTTGCAGGAACGATAGCCAAGCCTCGGAGCGCCAGTACCGCGTTACATGCGGGCGGTGTGTTAAACGCAACCGGGGCAACCGGCACGGCAGGGAATTCCGCTCGGTGCTGCTGACTGATTCCCAGCGGCTGAGCCGGACTCGCTTGCCCGGCTGGGAAAGAGGATTAAGCTCCGGAGCACTCAGCTGCCACAGCGGCGTCAGGGCTAGCATCCTAGGAGCGGCACGGGCAATGCTCGTCCCCGTACCCCAGCCCAGCGGAGTCGCCCTTCTCGTTTTCTGCTCTAACGATAGCCAAGCTAATCCCCCGAGAGGGTGAAATAATTAAACATGATCCTTCTCCCGCAAGAGAGCCCATCAGCCAAGGGCGGCGGTGCAGCCTGCCCGCGGCTCTGCTGCCGGAGCCGGCGCTCAACGAGCCACCGAAACCTGTCTGAGCGTAGCGGGGTTCCTGGAAGGAGCCTCCTGTGCCGTGCCCAGTTGCAAAACACATGGCACGGCCCAGAAGAAACAAACTAAAGGGGAACAGAGCAAAGAGTGTCCAAAGGCTCTCCTGGGTCCCACGGCGGACGCGCCGGTGTTAATCCGGAGCGTCACGACACGGGAGAACGGGAGCGGCCCTGTCCCGTTTTTAAACCCGTCTGCCGGTGCGTGGGCAAAGCACAAACACCCAGCACGAAGCCTTCTTCGAGACGCAGCCCGCGCTCAGGGTCAGGCCCGGGCTAGGACACGGACTCTCAGGTGCTGGGTGGCGGGGAAGCAAGCCCGGCAGCCCTTTGGCAGCAGGAGGCTGGCACAGCCTCCTTCATCCTCACCATCGCCCGCCGGCAAGCGCCGGAGAAGGCGGCTGCGAGATCCTGGAGGACGGGAGACTCCTGTGCCCGCCCGCCCGACGTCCCGAGGCCGGGCGCTCCCCGGGCGGGACGCTGGGTGCGGACCGGCCCGTCCGCGCCTCCCGGAGCTGTCCGTGGTGCTGAGGGCGGGCGGCTCCGCAGCCGCCCGGCGCCGGTGTCCCCGCGGCTGGAGGGGCCCGAGCCACACCCCTCTCTTGGTGGGCCTCTGTCCGGCACGGGGAGGGCACTCACTCCCGGCCACCCCGCGGGCTGCCGCCGTCCCTCGCGTACAGACAGCCCTGCTACAGCCTCACGGGCTGTTTCCGTGCTCAGCGCACCAACAGCCAGGGCTTTTCCAGCGGGTGCCGGTATTTCCCGCTGATTAAGGCTAAGAGAGCCCGTTCCTTTCGCCTGGCAACAGATGAGTTTGGTTGTTTGTTCACAACCACTTCCAGGGCCGAGAGCAGGTCCTGGCCCAGGGAAGGGCAAAGGCTGGAGAGGAACCGAAACTGCGACAGTTCAGCAGCTCCGCACCAAGTCTGGGGCGGTCGCGGCGAAAGCAGCTGTCCGAGAACGGAAAGGGGAGAAGCCCGACCGACGCGGCTGGGAAGGAAGGCAGCGCAGCCAGCGGCGCCGAGCCGCGAGCGGTGCCTGGCCCGAGCCGCTCACCGCGCTGGGCCAGGCGGCGGGAGGCAGCCCCACGCATCCCGGCCCGGCGCCCGGCTCTTTGTCCTGCCTCAGCGCGCCTGTAATGCGGGCCCGCGGGCCGGGGCTTTTAAAGAACCAGCAAGCCTGTTCCTACAAGCTTGCAGCCAGGCGACCCGACCGAGCAATTTCGGGGCAGCCTGACCTTTGGTCGGCTCTATCCCGGCGCGAACGGGGAGGGACAAACGAAGAGCTTACGTTTGCAGCCCTACTTCCCACGCTGGGAAAAGAAGAGTGAAAGAGAGCGATTCTTGCCCCAAATCTCCTCCCGTTTACACGCACTTTTCAGTTGGGTCTAGTAACACATTTCAGGGGAGGTGGCGGTTCCTCGCCCCCCTCCTTCGGCACCCCTGGTTTAGACACCATCCCACCTGCACCGGCAGCCCCCCAGCCCCGCCTCACTCCTCTCGCTCCTGTCTGCTGCCGTTCCCAAAGCACCAAATGCTCCCTGCCCCGGTGGCACCCCGCGGCGGGCCCTGCTCGTGAGGGGGGCACTCATCTATTCTGCATGAACTTTCCTTCCTTGTTGTCATTACTTTTCAGCGAGTTTATACAGACAAAACCGAGCCATCGAGAACAACGTGTTGGGACTAGCTTTTCCAACTGGATCTCCTCCTTTCTGAAAGATTTGTTGCTTAGACTGAGGGAAAGGCCCTATCGAGTCCAAATTTCCTACCTCCTTCCCCAGCCCGCATAGGATGGATTTCCCGGGAAAACCTCGGCGGCGATGCGGGGCGGACAGACTGCTCCGGCCATTCAGGGACCTGCTTCAGGTTCCTTCCCGTGGGGCGTATTTGGGGGCCACGGCGAAGGCGCGGGGGAATACTCAGCAGCCGCCGCAGCACGGGCAAAAACCGAAGTGGGCGTTCCCGACCCGCTCCCCTTTTGTTAGATCAAGGCAAAGGTCAATATGGTTTTAACGCGAATTTATTAGCACAGAAATCAGCAAGCCACTCGCTAATTAGCAAAGCCCAAATAAACGTGCCCGGAGGCTTCTCTTTTCCTTTTTTCGGTTTGTTCCGTTTTTTTGGGTTTTTTTTTGTTTTTGTTTTGGGGGGGTTATGTTTGTTTGTTTTGTGGGGGTTTTTTTCTCTACTATCTGAAAAGAAAGGGGACCCACGAGCAAAAATAGAGGGAAGAAAAAAAAAAAANCCAGGTCCTCAGTCTGAGGAGGTTTGGATAGTTCTAAAGAAAGATGAAAAAAGGAAAAAAAAAAGAAGAAAAAAAGAAGCTCCAAACCCTCAGAGGAGAGGATAATATGGGACTTTATGAATGTTTTATAGGTAATTGCTGTATAACTTTCTAATTTCACAGGGGGGGGTTCACCTCCGAAGGCTGGGGACGGACCCGTCCCAGGAGTCCAGAGGAGGGTCACAGCCCCCAGTCCCGACCCGCGCCCCCTCTGCCCCCGCGGGACGGCCGGGCGGCCCACGCCGGCACGGGGAAGGGAGGCGCTCGGCAGGAAAGGCGCCAGGGGAAAGGGGATGGAGGGGCTGGGGGGGGGACGGGAACACACAGTAATAGAGTTCAAAGGCCAGCGGGGCTCGGGAGCTCCGTGTCCGCCGGGATCCCTCCACCCTCCCTGCCTGTTTCCCCTCGTTACTCACCCCGACCGCCGGCGCTCACTGCCTGTCCCAGCTCCGTGCGGAGACAGCTGCCGGCCCGGGGCCACGTCCCCAAGCTCTGCGCGACCCCGTCGCACCCGCCCCCAAGGGGCCAGAGCCACTACCCGCTAAGGCCCTGTCCAGGTGCTTAAAATAACAGCAAGGGGCTCGACACCTGCGGGGGATTTGATTTTCCTTTAAAATACAGACAGGGAAAAACAGCGCCCGTTAAGAAACAATGAGCCTAAAATTCAAGATATATTCAATATAATATTCAAAATTTTTTAAAAAAAGTGGCATCTGCCTTTTCTACTCCGAATTTTTTGAGTTCTCGTCACGGGGAAATTAGCTACCTTGAATTTTCGCGTTTGTTAAAAAAAGATAAAGTTTATTTTTTTTTCCTTTTTTTTCCCTTGTGATTTTTCAGTCACAAAAAAAAATTCTATATTTTGTCATCTAAGTATTTATTTTACTGAATCCAAAAAGACATGAAAAGGGATAGGGAAGAACCACATTCGTTCGTTTTAAACTAACGTATAGAAGTGATTTTTTTTTTTCTCCTTTTTTGGACGACATATAATAAATATGATATAGCACTCAGCACTCGGTCTGTACAATTCTGTTCGCATTAGGGAGCATGCCACTTTTCAATAAGAAAAAAAAAAAGGTAATGAGAAAAATCAGTGCAAAGTTCTCCGTTCCCCCGGTCTTCTCCGCCGGTCGGGGGTCGAGGCGCTCTCATTCCCTCTGTCCTCCGCAGCCGTTAGTCTCTCCGGCGGGCTCGGGCTCGGGCTCCCTCTCCCTCTCCTCCTCCTCCACCCCCTCTGTAACTCTCTCTCCGAGCTCCAAGTCCTGCCTCGCTGTAGCCGAGGTCGGCGGGTCGCCCCGCGGCTCTGCCCGCCTTCCCCCGCGTGTGGTCGTTTCACTTACGGGCTTGGCTCTGGGTTCACGGTTCAAGAGTCCCTGCTCTGACTGATCGCCTCCCTCGGTGGCCGGTGACTGCCTGCAGAAGCTCCTGCCCCTCGGCTTCCCCTCGCTTCCTCCTCTGCGGTGCTGGGGCTTGTTTGGGGACGGGGAGGGGAAGGGCTCGTTGCGGGGACCGCGGTGCCGTTTCACCGAGGGTGCGGGGTGCCGGGCATGGGGTTGGCCAGGGGGTTGAGGGCCGGCTGCCCGCCGGGCCCCAGCCCGTGGATCAGCACCCGCGGCACCAGCGGCGGCTGGAGCTGGGGGTGCGGCGCGGGGGGAGTCCGGTACATGCTGCTGTACATGGCTGCGGCCGCCGCAGCCGCCGTCGTACTGTCCATGCTGCCCAGCAGGCTGGGGTGGTAGAAATAGGGCGATGGGAACATCCGCTGCAGCGCTGAGTAGTTCCCGGCCTCGGCCAGCAGCTCCAGGCCCACCGCCGTCTGTCGCTTCCACTTCGTCCTGCCGGGGGGGAGCAAGAGGCTGCAGGGCGGGCGCCGCGATGGGGCACCCAGACCCTTTCGCGGAGCTCTGCGGGCGGCGAGCCCGTCCCTGCGCGGCCCCGACGGAGCGCACTGTCCCCGTGGGCCCGCACACGCTGCGATCTTTCCGGCTCTGCCCGGTTTCCCCTCCGTACCCCGCACCCCCCGACACACGCATACGGAGACTTCGGCCAAATTAATAACCGCGGTACACAGTTAGATCGCGACGCACTGACGCTAATGGTTTGCGACAGAATTAGGGTGGCTGCAACCGTATGTAATGAGACAGAAAATTACGGCAGCGTTGACAGGGGCCGGACCTCCCAGCCCATCGCCGGGGAGGGCGCGGGGCAGCAGTCGGGAGCTCCCCGCACCACCCCGGGCTCCCGCGGGCAGAAACCCAGAGGCCAAGCCTGCCCCTGGCTCTCCGGGGAGNCCCCGGGGACTTCTCCGGGGCACGGAGGGGAACGGTCAATTACTGCTGGGGGTGGTGGCGGAGAGCCCGTCCGGGGAACAGCGGGATTCCCACTCTCCGTTTCCCAACTACAGGGCTTTCGTTATTTTCTCGCCCTCTCCCCCCGGCCCGAAACGCCGGGAAATCGATCTGTCAATCCGGCTCCACTCGGGCCCCAGTTTGTGGCGCTCCTTGATCTTCCCCGCAGGAAGAACAATAATCTCCCTAATTGACCCACTGGGGAGGTTGGTGCACACAAAAATGGCCAGACCAGACTGTACATCTGGTTTGGGCACTCGTATGCTAATGCTAAAAGAGCAAAATGAGCTGCACTCGCGGGCACCGCGCCGCTCTGAGCCTGGCGAAAATAGCTCAATTGAGCAAAATTTGTCCTGTTGCCTCTCGGCTGCACCGGGCTGCCTGCGGGGAGGACAGCTCCACCGACACCGCAGGGAAAATATCCCCTCTCCCTGCTTGCCTTTCCTCACTCTTTTCCTCCTTTCCCCTTCCCACGCACACATAGCTATTTTCACTTCCGAACCCCGCACGGCGGGGGCTTCCCCATCAGTACGAAATCTCTAATTGAAAAAAAAAAAAAAAAAAAAAAAAAAAAAAAAAAAAAAAAAAAAAGAGAGAGAGAAATAAACCTTCTATCCCGGCGCAGGGAAAACGCAAGGGTTTTGCCAAACGCACAAAGCCCTCTCACCTCCCTACGCCGAGCGCGGGCCGAGTTGTTGTTGTTACTATTATTTTATTTTTAATTAAAAGTTGGGTGGGTTGATTTGGGTTTTTTGGTTTTGTGTTTTTTATTCCTTTTTTTTTCCCCCTCGCTTATCTGGTATTAACTGCTAGGGAAGTATAATTTTTTTTTCTTAATTTTAGAGCGAATAAGCAAAAATGAGAAGGTTGAATGCACTAACTGCAGCTGAGCCGCCGGTTCTTAGAAAGCCGGAGAAATTTATGTGCATTTGCATTAAAAATAAATACAGTCTGATCTCCCGTGCGATCCCACTGCTCGTGCTCTTTCCTTAAAAACAGAAAAGCTAAATTTAAAAAAGAAAGGAAAAAAAAAAAAAAGGA
>VWYO01014944.1:1091575-1134874 GCA_013400275.1 Rhadina sibilatrix
GCGCGCCCCCCGCCGCGCCCGCCGGCTGCGGGGCGGAGGAGAGAGCGGGGCCTCGCCACAGAGGGTCCGCAGCGGGAGCCGGGGGGGCCTGGTGCAGCATCTCCCGCGGGCAGCGCTGGAGCGCGGAGACTCCGCACAGCCCCGCACGGCCCCGCACAGCCCCGCACAGCCCCGAGCAGCCCCGCAGAGCTCCGCAGAGCCCCGCACAGCCCCGCACAGCCCCGAGCAGCCCCGCACAGCCCCGCACAGCCCCGAGCAGCCCCGCACAGCCCCGCACAGCCCCGCACAGCCCCGCAGAGCCGCCGCCCTCTGCTGCCCCCTGGCGGCGCGCTGCCCCGCCCTGCCTCGACGGGGCGGCCGCGCTCCCTCTCCCCGGGCCCTGCCCCGCAGCCCGGGCACGCTCTCTCGCGGTTCCCGGTCCCGTTGTGTCGATTCCTCCGGCGTCAGGCGACGGCGAAGGAGGAGATAATATTGATGAGCGCGTTGCCTGAGACTGACATCAAATTAGCGGCCTCCTTGTAGGAAGACTGGGGAGGAATGTCTAACACGGCGGGAGCGGGTGGGAGGCGAGGGGGCCGCTTCTCCTCCTCCTCCTCCGCAGCGGAGACGCGCTCGGCGGGCGCAGGCAGCGGCGGTAGGAGCGGAAGCGCTTTCATTACGCGGCCTTCGTGACGGGGACACGGAGCCTCCTGTACTTCCCTCACCAATACAGCGGAGCTTTTTGTCAGTAATTTGCAGTAAGTGTCTGCGGCCCTTCCGCAGGGCCCCGCCGTCATTAGCGGAGGCAGATCCGCGCGCCTCCTAATTGGAAGCGTTGGGCCTTATCAGCGGTGGATTTTCCAGGACCTTTGACAGATACCAATACTAAAATCATTGTTCACTTGTCAATTTAAAAGACCACTAAAGCAGCTTATTTTGGTTTTAATTGGAGGCTCTTCGCCCCTCCCCAAGCGGCAAAAGAAACCGCGAGGGAGCCTCCCCATCAGCACCCGCTTCGCAGCGTCATGTAGGTCGGGGGGAGAGCGGCCCTAAACAAACAAACAAAACAAAACAAGCAAACAAACAAGCAAAAGGGGTGGCACTGCCAGGGAGCCGCCCCAGGCGCAGGCCGAGGCGGGGGCGGCCGGGCCCGGGCCCCTTTTCGCCGGTTGCTCCGGCCCCGCTCGCCCCGCCGCGACGGGACGGCGGTTCTTCCCCGCTCCAGTAGCCCTGCCAGATGCAGCAAAACTAATATGTGTAAACGCTTTAGAGTCATCATCCGGTCCGCTTGCAGCGACGCTTCCCCGGGCGGCGGCCGTGCCCCGACGACAGCGGCCGAGGTGGCGGCACCCCCGCCGGGACCCGGCCCTCCCACCCACCGCGAGTAGGGGGGCTCGCACTGGGATTTCTTTTTAATTTCATTTTTGCCAATCACACTATGTTCTGATTTTCCGGCCAATTTTAAGTAGCTGATGTTTTGTTTGGCTGCTGTTTTATTTGCTGTCAAAAAGAATTTGATGCAGAAACCATTTAAGCATGTATACAACCCATGGAGGGATTCATTTGACCTCATTATACTGCAATAAAGAAGAAATCCAGTTTGTTAAATATCACCGAACCGCATGCATTTCACATCAGATCATAAGAGTTATGCTTCAAAAGATTATTCCAGAAAGTGCTTGGGAAGACGGAATGGGTTAACTTTACTTGCCAGAAGGTGTTCTGACAAACACAGGAAAAGAGAGAGAGATGCAGCCCCCTTTAAGAGCAGAGCAACTGAAGAAAAAAGAGATTTATGCTTTTAATTAATGGCAATTAAACCATGCCTGTTGGCTTGGCCTATGGCAATTGTTCCCTGCAAAAAGGAGGCCGAGCTGGTGACAAGCATTTGAATCCGCTAAGTTCTGTCAAGGGAGCTGACTCTGCAGGCATCAAAACCAAACTAAATCAATAAAAGAATTAAACTTTTATAAATTGCATTTTGACAAGTATCAGATACCGTTAAGCTTTGATATTATGAATTCCTCGGAGGAGATGCAAACAAGAAGGGCCGCAGTTAGAGATCCAAACAATCAAAGAGGCTTGTTAACATGCGCTGTCAAATGCATCAGTGCTATTAATTACTACAAATTAATGTGACTCTCTCTTCCTCTGGTGATTGGAATAATAATCAGCTGGATTCATGGAATGAGCACAGAGAACATATGCAACCCTGCCAAAAATAATAATTTAAGAAACCAGGAGACATTTGCAATCTTTATGCTTACAGGCTTGATAATTTGCTTGTTGCTAGTGTGTCCCACTTTACCCCATCCTCCTGATTGCTGGGAACCGTCTCATCTGCATCCCAAACGGACAAGCTCTCGGTCCCTGGCTGCAGCAGCACTTGCCCTGATCATGAAGTCTTTCTCCTCTTCAGCAAAGCTGTAAAGGCAGAAGGACACACAGCCAAACATCTCGCCCTGGCCAGCCAGGCAGCACGATGGCCCTTGCTGCGGCCACAGCCCATTCCCTGTAGCTGGGGTTGCCCAAAGACTCCTCTGCTACTTCAGCTCTTGCATCCCACAGGAAATCACAGACTGGAAAAGGGACTGGTATATCTGCCACATATGGAGGAGGTAAGGAGATAATAAAACCACGGTACATGTATATCTGTCAAGCTCTGGCCCTATTTCAGTAGCACAAGGTAGGAAACACCACACACTTACTCCAGTGAAATACCATTTCCAGTGCTAGCACAGAAATAAGCCAACCCAGAAGGTACAGTAACACCTTCCCATGAGAAGATTAACCATCCTTGGGCTTTGGTTTCTTCCTGTGCTCAAACAACAATGCCTTTGCTACTGCAATAGTTCCCAGCTCAAACTACCCCCTGCACAGGGCACAGCACAGCTCTGAGCATCACTCCACTCTCCTGGTTTTACCACTACCACAATATGCCATCTTGTCATAGCCTCTGCACTTCAAAAGAACCCCTTTACATATGGTGGACTTTAGAGAAGTCCTGTATTTTTCTCTACTCCTAAACCAGAAAAAAAAAAGAGTTGGAGACAGGGCTTTTAGGGCTGAGAGAATCTGAGATTCTGCGGCTTGGTGGTAAGTGATCACTCCAAACATATCATGCCCTTACTCAGGCCCTCTGAGGCCTCAACACGACCCACAGAGCAGTATGTGATAACCATAGGAAGCAGAGTTCTAAAGCACCCTGGAACCAGGAGGCCAGGTTTGCTGGAGAGAGGCTTGGCTGTAACCCAGCTTGCAGGGAGATCTGAGGCAGCCAGCATAAATGCACATCAGAGCAGAGGAAATCCTGATCCAGGGACACCCTCATCCCACTGCTGCTGGAGGGCTCAAGCACTGTGCCTGAGCTGAAGGCAGGGCTCGGGAAGAAGAGCAGATGGGCGAGGGAGAGAGAAAAAGCATAAAATTGATGGATGTCATTTTGTGTTCCCTTGAACACTGTAAACCAGAACATAGCCCAACCTTTGCCCAGGGGACAACAGGGATAAGCAGGGTGGCACACTCCTTACAGTTCTGAAATGGGAGCAGAGAAAAAGAACAGGACAGTTGTGCCAGCCCTGTGCAGTGTGTGAGAGAGCTTCAAGGCCCTTCGCACTAATACACCAGGGCCAAATCTTCATGCCCATATGCCTCTTTCTACAGACCACTGAACCCATTTCCCTCAACCAGGTGGGCAGAATAGCAGATTTCTCAATCAAGTAAGAGCTAACGAGGCCTCACATCTCCCACCACCCAACATCCACTGCTTTCCAGGAAGAGCCATGTCTCAGCCCCTTATGTGCTGTACAGATCTCCTATAGCCACATGCCACAGAAATGCAACACATCCATCTTGCAAGCAGGAAGCAAGGGCTGAGCAGAGCCCCTGCCTCTCAGCAAAAGCAGGTTCTCTGACAGGTACCCCACTAATACAGGATAGCAGGCAGCATGATGGAACTAAAGGACAGCTTCTGACTACAGTGAGATGAATTAATTTGACACCATCTGGCAGCAGTTTTTCATTTCTGACAATATTTAAAACATAATTTGAGCTCAGGCAGTGATAAATAGGTCTCAGATCTCACCTGACTTTGGCAACCTCTTGACCTCGGCATATCGAGTCATTTATCTGAAGCTGTAGATTCCAATATTTTGTTGCTATATCTAATCTAAATAGACTTCTGGACAGTGCCCTTATTGCACCCTGCTAATCCTGGATTGATCCTGTTGAAGCAAGTGGAAGCAATGACATCTATGTCTGTCTTTCATCAAACACATGATGAAAGTTGATCATGTTTAAGCATGTTCTCCCAGCTGGAATCTGTAACAGAAAAACGCCATGATGCATTAGTGTTCCCAAACATCTAATGGTGGAGTGGAGAGGGACATTTTACTATTACTCTTACAATTATTTCCTTCAAAATCTTAGTTTTCATTCTCTCAGTCTAAACATCACTTATGTTGGCTTTAGCATGTGTATGTACATCTAGACATGTATCAACACACAGAGATGCTTGAGTCTCCATACAAATAAATAAACCCTTTAAACAGAACAGCACGACAGCAAAAGCTTTCAGATGAAAACATGGTGTGAAAATGTAGGATGTCTCTTCTCTTTATGTTCTATGGCGAAGGCAAAGGAAATTCATTGCTTCAAATATGTGCAATCATTTTTATCTGATTACCTGTAGATGTTCTATATGGCTCTGAGTAGGAGACAGTACATTCTGTCTCCTGCAGACAGCCCAGTTTATTATGAGCATACTTGCGTTCTTTCACATCTTTATGAATTTGAAGGAGCTGCTTAGAATTTGTCACTTATTTTTAACAATATAATTTTCTTTGGAAGGAATACTCCTGCTAAGCTTGACATGTGATATTTAATCACATATTGACCACTCAGAATTATTTTAATGCTTCCTGTCAGTTCCAGTACAGCAGGCAGAGTTCAAGCAACACATTTGCCTGGAGTTCAGTACTCATTTAAATCAAATTTGTCAGCTTTCAATTTTTTTAAATGTAATATTTTATTTTTATTAAATGCAAGTTAATAATGCCTTGTCAGGCCAAGGGCATATCTTAATGTGAACTCAGATGTTAAGTGAAATTGGAGCCATAACACCCTGCTAATAGACTCATACAATCATCTTAATGCCAGCATCTCAACCTAACACAAACATGCGCTGGCTTTGTGTTCAGTTGTCTCAGGGAGCCTTTCCAGATGCATACAACACCCCCACAAACAGACACACGCACACACATCCTTTAAATGCATGTGCTCCTGGGGTGGGTGCCTATGACACTTGTGTATATTACTTAAAGATTTTCACGTGCTCTTTTTTCCTCTTCATAAGGCATCTCACTCGACTGGTGACATAACAGCCTTGTTTATTAATGCTGCCTCTTCTCAGCTTCATCTTTAGTTTTCCATGATGCTATCCACAGTGACTTGATTTGGTTTTTTTCTGACAATATTTATGTGTGCAATTGTACACGTGAACACAGCTTTTCTAGAGAGAGGTGCAGACATGCCCACCATACATGCAGCCTTGGGTATGTCCGGCTGCACCGATATTAGACACATGCACACACATGTATATAAAGCATTTACACCTTGCAAGCATGTAGTTTGTCTGCTCACACTAGACACTGTATGATACTCACCCACACACGACAGGTAAACCTCTCAATATTTATCTTTACTTGGGTGAAGAATTATCACTCTTCTTGTTCACAAAGACAAATGTAGCAATGAGCAGCCATTGCAAGTTAGAAGGTCAGAGATGGATGGAGACCGATCCAGCCTTCTAAACATACTGTAAACCACAGCACTGCAAGGTAACAGTGTCACAGAGGGTGATAAAGCACTGCTTCTCTACCAAGCATTTCTCAGAAGCAGGACAAACCCAGGGCCCCACACTGCAGCTCTGGGCTCCAGAACCATTCAGCTGCCATGCCTTGCTAGGTAATGGCACCCCGTCTTTCACCCGGCTCTGAAGGGGCCCAGGTCAGCCGTGGCAGCCCTGGGTGTCCCCAGGCCAGCTGCCCGTGCCACGGACACAGCTGGTACCCTTGGAGGGGCCCAGGAGCGGGCGGGCACAGGGACACGCTGCTCTCGCCGGGGCAGGGCTGGAGCCCATTTCCCCTCACAGCAGAAACCCACGCCCTGCCCTCCAGGAAAGCCATGCTCCAGCACTTCCCACAGCCACAAATGCGAGTCCAGCACAGGGTAATCACGGTGAAGGGAGGGAGGGAGGGAGGGAGGGAGATGCACTGAGGTTGAGTAATGTTTTCCAGTGACATCTGAGAGGAGACAATGGTCACCTCCATAGAGAAAGCATGCAAGGCTGTGAGGAGGGTCAGGACATGGAACCAGGAGTTTCTAATTCAGAAGTACCCAGAGGATGTTCCAAGACAGATCCAGGCATCCAAGACACTTATGTCCCAGGCTGATCTCATGGGCTGAAGAGGGCCATGGAAGGGTTTTAAGAACAGGGGATTTGGTTTCTCCACAGGTTTGCATAAGCTTCTGAACATGTCTCCCCTGCCTCTGAGGAAGGAGGTGCAGTGTCATTTCCCCAGGCAGCTCTGGAGAGCTGTCTTCGGTTTTTAACCCGTTCCTGGTGGGAGGTGTGAGGGAGAAGGAGCCATAACACCCATTGTCACCCATGAAGAAAATTTCTCCCAGGCCCCAGGGAGCTCCCCAGTGCAGAGCAGCATCATTATCCCTTCACCACTCAACTGAGCAGAAGAGCAAAGCAGCCCCTGTCCCAGGGGTGAGAGAGGAACAAGTCAAGCACATTTGAAATGGAGACATTTGTTTTTCCTATGCTCACCTCCACCACACAAACACACAGCAGCAAGCGAAGGCATTGAGCTTTCCTTCCCAGTTTTCTCTCCTCTGCCCAGGGCAACAGCACAGATGTCCTTCGTGTGTTCTGGGGTGTCCCCCATCTCTGCAGGAATGGGTAGGCTCATACATCCAAAAGCCTTCATTGAAGGACAGGGGTACAGGCAATACCCCCTCCAGGAGAGAGCCCAGCTATCTGGGGGTTAGAGGTGCATCTCTGGCACAATTTCCTTATACTTTACTTTTAATTGCATCTAACTAAAAAAAATCCCCACAGGACATGCTGAAAACCTGCAAGCAATATCCAACTCCCAGCATGAGCCCAGACAGCCTCTGTGGCCCTGGTTTTCCCTGCTTTAGGGGTATTTCAGCTGTCATTGTTTCCATCACCCTGGGCTAACCTTCCCACCCAGTGCCACCCCCAGCATGGGGGGAAACACACTTCTGTCAGCCTTAGTACCCTTCAGTGGGTTTTCCAGCAGGTACCTGTCTAATCTCCAGAGTGGCATGAGGATCCTTTTTCCAAGCCCACATCCATCATGGCCAGTGTTTGGGAGTTGCTGGATGGATCCCTGACGGTGCTGGGGGTGGACTAGGGATAGGCCAACACAGAGGCCAGCTCAGGACCCTCTCTGAGATGGAAACTGGCATCCTGTACCCTGTAGACAGAAAAGAAAGGGTGTTGAAAATGTGCATCAGGGTTCAAACTTTTTATTCTGCTCTTTGATTGGTAGCTGAGAGCAGCAATGCCTTGGGCAGACTTGGTCTGGGCTGCAGCCAGACCTGTGCCCTAGGTCAGGGGCATGGGCATGAGCTCTAGGGCAGGGCAGGAAGGGCAGTGGAGCTCCTGCAGTTGCCACTGCTGGTGGGGCTGTGCTTAGGCACATGTGATCCAGTGACTCACAAGTTTCTCAGGCTTCTCTGGATTCTGAAAGCCAAAAATGAGAGCTTTTTGCAGAGGAAAGAAGAAGCTGCACCTCTTGTCACACAGCTCAGCTACATCTACCACCAGGGAAAACACTTCCAACCATGCATTTCCACTAAGAGAGCAGAAAACCCATAGAAGATTTGTACTTTTCCTGACTGCTGCTCTCCCTGGAGATTTTTCTAAGCAAGAAAGACATTGCAACTGTATTTCCAGGTGTTGCTTACACCTCCTTGCCATCCATCCTGCTATGCTGCAGCAGTGCTTCCCATCACTGAACACACACCTCTCCTGCCCCACTCTGATGCCCCAGACTGATCCCAGAGCAGAGCAGTCAGAGCTAATGCTTTTATATCATCATAAATCTGGTGTAACAGAAAATCAGCCCAAAGAGGTTCACATCCATTTATATGTTCATTCTGACTGTCCAGGCACAGTAAGACTGTCATGATCAAAAATGTAATAACGTGGCAATAAGGCATGTATATTAATTATAACTGCAGTTCAAACATCAGCTAGTTTACATAAGAGTAATTAAAATCACAATTGACCTTTTGTAGAAACATACAGTTATGCTTAATTCTAGCCACTAGCATTCAAGACTTTTATTTAAATGATATTCCTAATTCATAATATATCTTTTTTGAAAATCAGGTTTATGGCAAACTGAAAATTACTTGTATCCTGTGTTTTTATTTGTACAAATGCACTCATATTCTTGGGAAAATGGTCTAATATGCAAGAGCAGATTCAATATATATATATATTCTAAAACTGCTCAAATTTTCATCTGTAAAGCAGTTATATTTACCCCTTATCTAAGAATGGTCAAATAACATCCAGCCATGTGAGACTCTTATCTATTTACTTCTCAGTTCTTCTGTACTATTTATTGTCTCTTGCATCAGTCAGAGAAATCTCATTTTTAATGAGGAGCATGTATTCCACATTATATCACTACTTTTCATGATTGCAGTCACCCTGGCCTAAAGCACCTCTCCAGCACCCTGCAAGGCAGCAGCAGCCGCAGGGGTCAGGGAGAGGCAACAAAAGCAACGTCAGGAAAAAACTTCTGCAGAAGGAAAATGGGGAATAGTCCCTTCAATTTTAGCTGCCTTTAAAACTCCACGGGTCATTTTACAAGTCTCGATGTCTGGCAAGAAAATAACCTCTATTTTGAGGGAATGGTTTGGAGGGGTCTGCTGGAGAGCAGGAATGTTTCGCATGAGCGGGGACAGCTGGGGCAAGCCCACCATTTGCAAACGCGCCTGTGGTTATGCTTTCAATAGGTGGCACTTATGAATAATAATATGCATAATCTATCTTGTGCCCAGGCAGGAGAGAAAACATAAGTGGACAAGCCTGAAGGCATGGCCGTCTATTAAAGGTTGCTTGGGAATTCTCTGCAGAGTTAGGGCAAAACTGTGCTGCTAAACATGGCTGGGGGATTTGCATGTTTAAGAAAAGAGGACTAATTGAAAATCTCTCTCTTCTGGATGAGTGATTTACATTTCTTACAGATCAAACTGCAGAAAGTGCAATACAGTTTTGCCCTTTTGTTGTTTGATTGCAAGCTTTCATTGCTAACTTTCCTTTTTAATGAAGAGTTTCAATGAAGACTTCCAGGAAAAAGCCCAAATTCCCAAGCCATGGTAAGCACCTAAAGCCTAAACCCTGCCTAAGTTCACAATTCTGATATTTTCTGTGGCCATTGTAGATATCTTGAATTAAGCTCACATGGCTCACTACCTTAGTAATTAAGTATAAAAATAATAAGAAAATGGCAAAAACACACGCACTGTCTTCTACCTATCACTGCAAATGTAACCCAGGTCTATTCCCATCAGCAGCAAGGACAGTATAACATAAGGGGAAGATATATTTGATCTTAAAGTAGCCCAAAAAATAATGAGGTACCATCTTGGGCTTTTCCCAGAGAAATATCCATCAGGCTGACCTTTGTTTTTCATTTGTTTATATAATGCCTTTTCTTTCTTTTAAAAGAATGAAAACTGTATTATTAGAAAGATAAATAAGTGTCTAATTCTGGTGACTACACTGCCTTTGCACTGCAAACAAGCAGCCACTGTCCCAATCCCCAGGGTATTCCCATTCCCCAGGGACCATGGGAAATTACTTCTGCTCCCAGTGACGTAACCCAGCCCAGGAGAGAGCTCCCACCAGCTCAGAAACAAGGCTGGTATGGAGCTCAGGAAGGAGTTTCAGAAAACCCAGCATTTTATCCGTGAGCCAGGGAAGAAGAGCAGATGAGGAGGAGCTCTTCCATGAGGTGTCAGTTTGCCTTCAGCAGGAGAAAGTCTGCAGCTGAGGACACTGCTAACACAATGCTCATTAGAAATGTGATGCTGAGTACTCCCACCAGTACGAGATTTCTGGATGTGTGGCTCAGGTGATGGCTCACTCCAGCAGTGACAGCACCTTGGCAAGCAACAGGGACTCAAGTCACCTCTGGGGCAGGAGACCCACACTCACCACTTATTTATCACACCTCAGACAGCCCAGCTGCAGAAGAGTATCAGAGTGCTGGTATTTTAATTGAGGATGGCTGTACGAGCAGCAGAGAACCTCATCACCTTAGTGTTGATAATAGGTATGGGGAAGGGGGGAGGGTGGCAGCAAATCACAGATAGTGGCTTTCTAAGTCCCTGTACACAAGAGGGAGAGCAATGAAACAATGAAAATTGGAGAAAACAACACTCAAGTATAAAGCATCAAACATTTCAACTTTAGTACTGCTGCTTAGACCAAACAAACAAACAACCCCCCACAACTATTGGCACGGGGAGAAAACACATCTCTAGATTTTGATAAAGCTATGGGAGGTTATTTGGAGGAGGAATTGCCCGGGCCAGTTAAAAGCAGTTGTGCTCTGCTGAAATAAATTCCACCCTGGGATTTAGTACAGCAAGTTCTCTGATGATGCTGTAGTGGATGAGCTGGCAGCCCAGGGGTTTCCCACACTCTACCTCTGGGTGTTCCAGGAAAGCAAAATTAGGGGTTTTTTAAGACAGGGGAGAAGAGGGGGGAATGCAAGAGGAATCCAGTACCAGGCTTTCTGCTGGCTTCACTGCTGCTAATCATCTCCATACATGTGAACTGGGTGTAAAATACTCCCACATCAGAGCTGTAGCTGTGCATAGGTGTAAATTACTACACAAGGTTCAAGGCAGCTCTCAGCCATGTCCAAGCTGCCTAATTAGCAGTTGTTAGTGTGGCGGAGTTATAAAGTGCTAATATTCAAATGTTATGACTGTGATGCCTCTTGCCAAAATCCATGAAGTGTTTGGAAGCTGGCTAGTGTTACTGACTAAATTCTCTTCCCTCTCAAGCAGAGGATCAAAGGCAGCCATGCTAATTAACATCTCCTTTTAGAGCATCTATGGTGAAAATGTAACGCTGCACCAGGGCTGCTGCCACAGCAGTGCCTGGCCCTGACAGGAGATGCTGCAGAGCTGCAAGAGCAGAGCTTTTGCTTGCTGTCTCATGCAAGGCAACCCCTTCATTTGGGTATTGCTCTTCTGGGTGGCAAAGAAAAAACAAATATTTTTTGTAAGACTGTTATTTTAAAACTAAGCCCTTTGACTCACACAGTCAACCTCTAAAACAAGGCCTACAGGACCGGAGGAAAGCACTCATGTAACATATAGTACTTGACATTGCCTATGGCTAAATATAGGGAACAAGATGTTCTCTGTGGCCATACCAAGCTTCCTTAGTCATATACACTTTAATCTAAGCCCTGCTACAGGGAGAGATCCCTGGCCCCATTCTCCCTTCTGAGCAACGACAGCAGGGCGAGTACGTCCACTGAAGCATGGCCAACGCAGCACCAAGGCTCAGCTCTGTGCAGATCAACCCACTCAGGCAGGAGCATGCCCTTGGTGCAGCTAATTTCAGAGTTATTTTCTATGGTTAGCATCAAAGACATTCTCTACTGCATGCATGTATGAAATTATGGCTCACTAATTCCATAAATGGCAGAGTGCATATCTGACCCTCTTCTCCCTCAAATCCCCCGAAAACCTGCGGGTTGTACCCAGCCAGCAGGGCCCGTGGTGCAGAGATATCCCTACCCCAGCCATAGTATCTTCTGGAGGAGAGGGCCACAGGAAAAGAACTGCTTGAGGACCCTCACTATGGGCCCATCCTCCCCAGGGAGGTGGTCCCAAAAACCCAGATTCTGGCCTGTGAATCCACGGGGATTCAGTCCAACCCATCCACAATGATGTTGACACTGAATGTCCTGAGCTTGCAGCCATCTGCAGAAGAACTTGGCACCATCATCCCTGCTTTGCCACTGGAAAAGGGACCTCCCAGAGGTAGGGCAGCATTCCCCAGGTACATCATCAGCAGACCTAGGCAAAACAGCTCTGTTTCTTCTATCTGTGGAACACACAACCTCCTTCAGCCAGCCAAATTCTCAGGGGAGAAGATCTTCATTTTATATCATCTTTACAGCACTTTTCAAGCCCCTAAAGGTTGAAACACACACAGTAAGTTGACTAACAGACCTGGGTTTGCCAGCACAGCTTGATCCAAGCCCACATACAAAAAGAGAAACCCCACTGAGCTCTGGGTCTGGCCTCACACAAAGGTGGGGAGAAGGGCCTTGCTCACCCAGCATCGTCCTCTGCCCATGGCAGCTGAGAGATCTCTGGTGTCAGGTTCAGCAGATGAGAGCGTGGGGTGAGCTGGATGGGGCTTGAAAACTCACATAACTCTCTGAAAAAAGATCCCATTAAAAAGTTATTTTTCCCAGCAAAAAGAAAAAGAAAAAAGAAAAAAAAAAAAAAATCCCCCAAATCTCATCAAAAGCAGTAGATTCTCTGTAAGATGGGCACTGGCAGAGCTGGGCTTGGTCACACTCTGTGGAAGGGAAGTCCCTGTCACTGAGAAGCAAATGGGTGTTTGCAGCACAGTGTAAATTAATATGACTGTTGCTTCTTTTTCGGTGAAATCAAACCCCAGCCACCCCCTGTCACAAACAGAAACTTCACAGAGGCACTACAGGATATTTCATTACTAAATATTTTGAATTTTCAACACGAGAAGTATTACCTAGCACTAGTTGCACTATTTGCTTCACAGGGGAGGGATTAACATTCCTGGGGCTCAGAAAAGAGGCATATACCACCAAAGCAAGAAAATAAGGTTATTTCTTTGTTTTCACAGGTCCTCATGCAGGCAACTGCAGGTCTTGGAGATACTCTGACACAGGCCTGGAATGTATAGCACTCCTTCATTTGCACTTCAAGCACTCTCAATCTGGGCAAGAACTCCAGTCTCAGAGGCAGATTCTTCAGCAGTTTACATCATGCAAGTGTGAGGTTATTCCTGATTTATGCTAGCATGGCTGAATGTAGCACCTGTTCCCGTGTATTTATTTATGTTGTCCATAAAAGATTTATATATTTTTTTAAAGAGACAGAAATTATTGTCTCATTTATACTAAGGAACTCTTGAATAGCAAAACCCACTCCAGATAGTTGGAGTGTCATAGGGAGTAAATTCGGCCTGGTAGCTTTATTTCTGGAGCTCTGCTCCACCTCTGAATTTTAAAAATGGTATATTCATGCTCTGAGGCAAATCTCATTTTCCAGCTCAAACATTTTATGCAATATTTTAGTAGGCTGTTTCATACTGCTGTACAGTCTCCAATTTTAAGAATTATCAATAATGTATTCTTCCATGTACCCTCTTTAACACTCACAATAGAATAAAATAAAAACACATCGACAAAAAAATTGTCTCTGCTTGGCAATGCAACGTGAATGTTAAATTTCCCATTTCACAATGCAGCCATCACTATAAACTCTGAGGGCGGATTAATGCTCTTCTGGTACTTCACTGTATCAGAACACGGATTTGCAGACAACAGCTGCAGCAAATTCCCTTGACTGAGAAGAATTACAAGTATTATCACCTAGATCATTAAACTGGGTTCATAGATTGCAGAATGTCTTCAATCAATTCATCTAAGATAACTTGAAGCCAGCTGGACCCCCTCAGTGAGAACTTGACTTAATTGGCCAATAAGTGGCTGGAAAAGGTGCATGCGATTTGATGAAATTACAGACTGCAGAAGCGATTACAATTTGGAGAACCACAGAGGGTAGCCTCCGGGTCAGCCCTTTTGGAGAGGGCTAAGTTAATGTCCACTATTAAGTGCTGCTGTGAAAAATGTTGGCCCACTTGGTGCTCAGATGTAAAGTGTATCCAGGTCATTCCTCAGCTGATGGAGGGAGAGATGTGCGCATTTATCACTGCTCTGGCCTCATTTCTGCCTTGGTAATAGTCGTACACTAACAACTGCTGGCAGTTTCATGGTTTTCTGGGTACCCTTCATTTTATTGGCATAACTAAAATATTATCTGAGCAAAGCAATCCATCTGCTAAAGAAAAACACTTTCCTTCAATTATGTCCCTTGAGTCTTTTCTTAAGAAAGGTTAAAACACCAGGAAGTTGAAAAATATATATTAGTTTGTTTTTTATTTTTTCCAATCTACTGCAAATATGCTTGCTTGTTACTGGATAAGTGGTAGGTCTACATATTTACCTCCACAAAATGTTAGAGAATATGCCTAGCTTTAAGAAAGGGGTCAACTCACAATATCAGATGAGCATTTGAGTACAAAGCATTATTTAAAAGCAATTACCTATCTTCCTCTTCCTGCACTCCCACCAAAAAAAAAAAAGGGGGGGGGGGGGGATAGAAAAGATTACATAAGTATTTTCTCCATGATTTTGTATTTAATGAAATAGATTAGCTCATTTGCAGAAAAGCAGTATTTTTTAAAATGCAGTGCAAAGAAACCATTGCATTACCCAATTGTGTTAAACATCACAGAAAAACAGAGCTTGATCCTGCGTGAGCTCAGCAGGCAGGGCTCCCATTGACCTTGGCGAGGGGCTGTGGGTGCCTCCCAGGCATTAACCCTTTTGTCAGCTCCACCCCAAGACAGGGCTTGCAATCACTTCTGGCGCCGATAGAGTGTACCTGCTGTGATTCCACGTTGCTGAGGCTGCATATTTTTCATGGATTGGATAATTTTCATGGGGTTTGTTTTGTTATTTTTAAATCCCTACCTTTTACAGAGCTAGCTCCAAGACTCAAATATCTAATGCAGATATTCAGAAGTAGCTTGGTCTCATTTCAAGGATTTTTTTGCTGATGGCTAAGTTGTTATAATAGTAAATGGTGTAACATACAATCAAAAGCCTAGGGGTTGCATAGTTAGCTAGATGCACACAAAACACAAATTAATGAAGTGTGGAAGGACAAGTTACATCTTACCATTAAACAGGGAAAGATGGGGCTCTGACATGGTGATTTTAAGCTGCAAATATCAGGTCAGAAAAGAATATTACTTTTTTAAAAAAAGGTACAGAATGCATACTTTCTTAAAATGTTTTCCTTTCATAAGTCAGAAATGTCAGAATCCAGTTTTATCTCACCTGTACACAGAAATTAAGTTGCCATTTGCTTGCTGGATCTCCTACTATGTAAGAGATGTTTCTTCCCAAATAACCACTCAGGTCCCATGGCAGCAAGGCACAAAGCACAGTCACCCAGGGCACAGGTTAAGGTAGGCTCAGCAGAGAGCTGCTCTGCCACTCTAGAGAAAAGGAACTATTTAAGGGAGCTTTCTTAAGAAAGGGAGTTCAGGTTCAAACTGTCCATACCTGTGGGCAGAAAATGCACACTTCCAAATGTTTCTGGTTAAAGCAACCCACTTTGTTCATGTAAAAATGGCCTTTCATTCTAAAACATAATGGAGAGTCAAAAGACATTTGAAAAAGGGTCAAAACAAATCAGGCTGTCTCCAGATTGTCCAGATGACCATGTGGCAGTCCCTCCACCCCCCACCCCAGTTTTTGATCCTCCCAGAATTTTGTGGAATAGACTGATTTTAGCATGATTTTTTTTGAGATTTGTGACCCTGTCCTGTCCACTTAGTGGGATCAAGCTGCATGGCTGGATGGCCACAGCTTCTCTTGTTCTTTGGGATCTGCATCCCACATAATGAGCTCTCTTTCCCCTTCCCATTCAAATGTGCTTATTCCCTTCTGCATTCCAAACCTCTCTGTGAAAACATGGTGCTTGTCATAGGCACAGAGATGTCATGAATGTTTCAATTCCTGGTCCTGTCTCTCCAGTCAGGTGCTCCAGTTAAATGGGTAACAATTAATGGGTAACTCTGTTCTGATGTTTTTGCTGCTAGAAAAGAGATCCTGCTTTCTTGTGGTTTTAGTTCTTTGTGGAGAGTACGAGGGCTTTAGCTGTGCTGGGAATTCACATTCAGTCTGTGCTCTAGTACAGGCAAAGCTCTCACTCTCCCCACTTAGCTCTCCAGTGTTGCCTTGCTGGTTAAGCCCTGATGTGAAAAGCCCACTCTAGGCAAATTTCAGCATTTTAAGCACTGTCCTCACTTGGCAGAAGGCTGCTGCCTGCCAAGATTTACCTTTCAATGCAGGATGGAGACCCAGAGGGCTGCTTGTCCTCTGCTCCCAGCTCTACAAGAGTGGCCCTGCACAGCCAGGGTCAAACTGAAACTGTGTGACTTCGGTGCCACCACGCACCCGCTGCGACCTTGAATGCAACGTCTCCATCCACCAGTAAGTGACCAGCCAGGCCTGCCACCTACCATGGGAGGAAAAGGGAAACTAATTGAGTTGTACACGACTTAATCACGTTAGCATCCCCAGTGCTGCCACTTCCCATGCCCCCACAAGCTCATGCCATGTTTGTGGTTACTGGTGCTCCCACACACCCTGGGGCACCAGGTTTCAGACACGCATTGAACTGTCGCTTGCAAATTTAGAAATCTATTTTTAAAGCAAACTAAGCAAACAATGGTGCTTTCTCTGCCTGTCAAAAAGATCATTAAAGGAGCAGTTGCTGGCAGGGATTTCAGTGGCAAACAGGCCAGGCTTGGCAGGGCAGGACCTTTGCTCCAGCTCACTGTTTTCGTGCTGAACTGAAGCGACGGTCCTCGAAAGCCCATCACACCACTGGCTCTTCATCAGGAACCACCAACCAGCACACCAGCATGGGCTGATCCAGCAGTACCCAGAAAAACTGTCCAAGATTTTCACCTTCATAGGCAGGAAGGCAGGAGGTCAGTTCTACCACCCCAGAAGGCGAGGGTGAAGCCATTTCCCACTGTGACATTTGGTACCACCCTGCAACATCCTTGGTCTTCTCTCTTTGTGTGCAGACTGGACCCCTGCAGCCTCACTGCCACAGCTCTAGCATCCTGCTACAGGCATTGCAGGACTCACCATTTTCCTGAGGCAGCTCTGGCCCCCAGAACCACTTGACCACCTGAGGATGGCAGTCCCACTGAACAGTGAGTCCATGTGATCACGAGCAAAACCTCAAGAGCCAGTGCTAGAAGAGAAATACAAACACCTTTCAGACTTACTTTTCTTTAACATTAAGATATTTAAGACCATCTCACTTCTCTGCTCCAGACATTGAATGATTAAGGACTGCAATGTTGACTGCCCACTGCATCACTCCTTTCTACTCAGGCTGACAGGGTGAGTTAGGTGTGCCCCTTTTTGGGTGCCTCCATAGTGCAGCGTCTCAGCCTGGAGATGCAGGAAGGCAGGGCAGCAGGAACACTGCCTGCTCCCACACAAGGGGCTGCAGCAGCTGGCTCTGAAGCCAAGCAGGGACCACCAAGACAGGGAGCCCCTTCCTGGCCCTGCAGAGGGTGGCTAGAGGAGGGTAACAGAGAGGAGCCCACAGCTCCCCATATGTTGCATTCTCTCCAGTGCAGCTGGGTTGCTCCATCTGCCCAGCCCAATATTTTCCATTTGGACACAGCAGTGACTGCAGTGTAGGGTCCAGCAGAGAAGAGCCACTGCTGAGATCCCTGTGCTAAACTAGAGGACAGGAAGTGGGAACAGACAGATCCTATGGCTGAGCTACTGGCAAGGAAGTATTTCATCTACCCTCTGCATATGAGGGCCAGACCCACACACTTCATTCAGCCAAACAGTGGAAGTATCTGGATCCACTTTGGTATGTTCCAAACACAGTGTACCCCATCAACATCTTATTAATTATCACTAGACAGAGATAACTGAGATAACCTTTCCTTCCTTCTGTCTTTCAGCACTAAGGAGGTGGGGTAGAAAGGAGGCTATTTATACATGCAGTAGAAAAGTCTATTTTTTTGTTTACTTTGAAAAAGCCTAGTATTGACTTCCATTTATCTTCCAATAAATCCTTGTCCAATGCAGCTCAGAATATAATCTTTTCCAAGGGCAGGTGCTCCTTAATGAGAGCTGAAATTTCCATGGCTTTTACTCCATTCATTAAAAGGGAAAGAGAAGGAGAGAAAAAAAGAAGAGAGTTAGAAAATGGCATGAAAGCATATTATCAGTAAATTGTTTCCACTGTGTTTGTGACTCTTCTTAATGTTTTATGAATATGCTAAAAAATTTGCTCAGGCATTTTTCCTTGGGCACTCTAGTTAATTACTTATTCAGAGAGCTTCTACTCTGTTCCTTGCAAAATGTGTTGTGCATTAATTCTGATTATGTACAAAAACCCACCTGCAAGGAAAAACTCTGAATCAGTAATGCTGATAAAATGAGCAGCTCTCCTGGGGCTTTACTGAGAAACAGGATACTGGACAGAATTAAAATCTTGTAGCTAAGGCTATTCATAATGTCATTAACATAAAGGCAATTAAATGAGTTTTTAACCTACAACCCTTTATTGTTATTAATGAACATTAGAAAAACACAGGAGATAAAATTGGTAATTATCTCTGCACCAAGCTATGCAATAATGTGTTTAAATATAAAAAGAAAACAAATGATTATTGTTAGTATTTTCAGTAGCAGAAGCCCCAAGGAGCAGCTCAGTCACATTTAATCACATGGTACTACACCAAGAGGGTTAATTAAACCAGGGCTTTACCTTCAGCGTGCTTGGTTATTCTGTTTAATATGGAATCAACAAACAGAAATGCCAACCTGCAAAATATTCCAGGCAGTGCCTTTACCATAAGGTGAGCCACCTTTACAAAAACCAAGAGGGCTTTCATTCCCTCCAGGACACAGAGCTGCAGTCCTCTAATGAAGTTTTTATTGTCACATGCTTTAAAAAAACAATTCTTGAAACAACTGTATAAATCCTGGTTCATAGCCCAAGCTCACCATTTTGTAAAAAAGGAATTTGGTGATTCAAAAAAGATGAATATTTGACAGTAGATGATAGATATGGTTGCACCACTATAGTGCAGTGAAAGAGCTCCAGTTCCATTTTTTTATGCAAACTATTGTACCCTCTACTTAAGCAGTCATAAATTAGAATATCTTCTAAAGGGGAAATGCACTGAAGCTCAGTGAAACAGCCTGTATCTAGACTTGAATTTAATAATTTGCTAAGTTTTATGACTTAAATCTCCAGAATAACTTCAGCATCTCTCTGTTAAACTAGTTCTTTTAATTTATTTAGAATATTTTGGGCGTTCAGAAATCTATTTTCTAGGCAATATGTAGCTAAAGAAATGACAGCTAATTTTATCTTCCATGTCAGTAGATAAAGCTTTCCTAAGGAATGTATCAATCCAGACAGGGCTTGAGAGGGAAGAGCTGAAGGCACTTGGAGACTGCACAGAATCCAGCCCTGGTTTCATGGAGCAGTGGGTGTTACTGCTGCAGGACCCCCATGTCCAGGTGCTGCAAGGACCTGCCCTGTCCAACATCCCTCTGCCCCCTACATCCAGGGGGTGGGATCTGTGGAGAACCCTTCCCAGCAGCAGAAGGGAGGATGCAGGAGTGAAGGGGAAACAAAAGAAAGAAAACTTAAGGGGTGGTTGGCTGATGTGCTGGACACAGGGATAACTGAGTGCTTACACCTGCGAGGGCTGCACATGTGGATGCAGAAGAGGCCTGATAGCTATACAGCTACTTTTCCCCCAGAAGATATTCTTTCTGGGACTGCTGAAGAGAAGTGAGAAATTAAAAGGATTTAGTCAAGAAGAAAAATGACCAAGGTGCTCCCTTGCTATATGGGAAATCTGACTAGTGAGACAGCAGAGGAAGAATTAAGAAAAAATATCAAAAGGGTGAACAATAGGAACAGTTTACAACAGCAGATACCATTAGGTAAACCAGCTGCTTCTTTTAACAGAAATGCAGCAAGAAAGCAGATAACCTGGCAGCTCAGACATCCAAAAAAACCTGCAAAATCTGCCTTCCACAGGGAGTGATGGCAAAGCTCAGAGCTGGCTCTCACAAGAAGCAGAATCACTTACCAGGCTTAGACAGGACTCAAGCCTAAGGAAAAAGCCAGATGCACTGAGAAGATAGGAGCAGAGAGACAGAGGAGGAAGCATCAGAAGCAGTGTTTTGAAATATAAAAATCAGATGGAACCTATCAAGGGTTGATCACTGGAAGGGTGCAGAGCCCAAAGCTGGAGGGGGAAAGCTGCTTTATGGAGCCAGACAACTGGAAGGGGGCAGACACACTCACAGGTACTTTTGACCTTACTGTTAAGCTGCTCCCAAGCCCTTTTTAAACACACACAGCCTTCTCCACCACCACCAGCTGCATTGACAACAATGTGTGGGATCACTGCCACCAACACAACATGTTAAACAGCAGGCCATAGGCAAAGGTGGTATTATAACCAGGAACTGCTTCAGACAACTTTACAGCTCCAAATGCCCAAAAGGTTTTCCTCAACAACTACAGATTTCTCTTCCTCCTTATGTGGAAGCTGATTTCACTTGCACGTGTGAGCCTGCTCTTCACTGGTGCAATAAGCAAAGGCCTGGGCTATTGAAGTGTTCTGGAGATGCAGAGATGCTGTGCATACCAACCAGCTCCTCCAAGTCAAATAAGCATAGCTGGTTTAGTTTCTTTTGAACTGGGAGATGCTGTAGGAAGCCAGTAAGCTAGGTGAGCTGTGGTAGAGGTGAGATGGCCTCCAGTACTCTGTATGAGAGGATGCAGCCCTGGCAGTGATGCACAGTGGCACAGGGGACAAGCACAGTGTCAGTTCTGTCCCCAAGACAGCGCATGGGCAATGCTGCAAACACACAGCTCTGCCTTACACGTCCCATCCCTTGGCAGCCTGTGAGTGTACAACAAAGGGCCACCATGCTGGAGCCCTTCTCTCTCTATCCAGGAAGTTGGTTTTGAGTGCTCTCTGCTCTTCTGTTCACATTGCATTTTTCTGTGAAAAACAGGCACACAGCTAAGCAGAAGCACGCACTGATTGTTGCTTTGGGGCATCCTTTTCTAATGTTTTAATTACAGATCACCAGTTCATTACTTGCTTCTAAACTTTACCCTCTTCCCTTCATCAAGACAAGAATCCCAGACATTTTCCCACACCCAGATCAAGCCAATGCTCATTTTCACTGAAAGCTGCTTGAGACAGGGCCACACTGTGCTGTCCTGCTCTGGCCCCATGGATCTCTGCACTCTGGTGGGAGGAAGCAGCACACACGTGTGGCACATGGCAGATCAGCAGAGCTACCACCCTTCACCTGCACATTAAAGAAAACAACCCAAAACACAAATTAATTATGGTGAGGACAAGAACAAGATAATGCCTACTTGAAGAGTAATTTCATTACACCTACCTTAGGGGAGTTTAAAATTGCTGCAACCACTTGCTGTTTTGGGCATCTTCATCCAAGGCAGGCATACAGTGCAGCAGTGATCCAAAAATGGAGTGACATCCCAAGAAGGAAAGGAGCACTGTGAAGTGTTCCCAAGTTTCTGACATCAACACCACCCAGGTCAGTACAAGCATTCCTGCTCTGCTCAGATGAAACTCATAAACCTGGGAATAATCTGCTCACTGGGGATCAGCTCACTGGAGCCATCCACCAGGGCATCTGGTCACAATCATCACAGTGAAGGGAGCACACAAGACATCAGTCTATTCTAGCATAACAAATCCTATCTTCCTTATAAGCTAAGGCATGAAAGAACTACCAAGCCTATATCTTAATTACAGTATTTTAGTGGATAAATGACACCCTTGCTACTTTTTTTTTGCCACCTATCAAGTGTTTACAGTGACAACAGTCTGTTGTCTGTCATTCAGAGGGCTGGCACCTGTCTGGATAATAGCATGACTCAATATTCCTGAAGTACTAGATTTCTGTAAGAGAGGAAAAATCAATAACTGTGACAAGTGCTATCCATTAGTGCCCAAGAGCAGAGAGCAAACGATTACACCATGTCATTTGTTTAATGTAACAAGGCTGTAAATGAAAACTCTATCATTTGCTCTTTGGAGGATAAAACATCCTTTCAAAGGCAAGATGACCATGGACCAGATCTCCTTGACTTCCCAAGGCCAGAACGGCCAATACCAGCTGAAGCTCAGGGTTCCCCCATCCTGTCAGTTTATGGTCCCCATTGAGATCAATAGCTTCCACTACATACAGATCATGGCAACAGCAGCCATCAGCACCAGCTCCCCGTTCCAGGGCAGAGCCAGAAGTGTGTTTTTCTGTACAGCCCTGCTTTTTCTTCATTGGGTCTCCCCGAGCAAAGCAACACATGCATACAAAATACATCATATGTACTGAGATCTCTATTTCAATGTTTCAATATTTATAATATATGCTTATACTCAACATAACAGCATTTCTAAGCACTCCATGAGTATGGACAGTGGGAGGTAAAGAAATTTGGCTGGTTTCAAGAGCACAGTCATCCTCCGCTCTCCAGCTCCCTTCCCACCCCTGGTCTCTCATTGTTTGGCTTTATGGCCTTGTGCCACTTGGGCTGATGCTGCACTTCTAAATGGCATTTCAGCTTTGGCCCCCCTCACCGCCCAGCACCCTCTCCCGGATTAGCTCTTGGGTGCCATATGGTACAAATGGCCTGCCACACACTCGCTCAGTCAGCGTTTAAAAACCTGCCAAAGCGCTGCCTCTGCTGGCAGCCTGCCTGGTGGCTCCGTGGGCTGCGAAGGGAGCGTGACGCTGCCTGGAAATAATTGAGATGGGGCCGTGCCAGGTGGCAGGCAGCGCCCCGGGAGCAGCGCTCCCCTCGCCCGTGCGCTCCCCAGGGCGCGGTCAGACATTCCTGCACTGCAGCCCCTCTGTGCCGCCGGCCGCACGAACACAGCGCTTGTTCACTCCGGCTGTGCTCTGCCTCCTGCTGGGTACGGCCCGGGAGGTGCACACGGGTGCAAGGACCGACTGCTCCCCAGACAGGGCCACGGGGAGCAGCCCCTGTGCCAGGGGCAAGTCCAACTCTTAAATGAGCTACCGACCGTGATGTGGAGGACAGGCAGGGCAGCAGGACCACCGGGAACTTGCTAAGGACTCCTCACCTTGCCATACAGTTCTTTCCTAAAGCATGTATATTCCTCCTCTCACAGCGGCATGTGCATGTCCTCAGCTGCTTGCAGGAGGGTTGATCAGTCCAAGAGCATCACCCTCAGAGACCTGGTCTGGAGAAACACGAGAAGTAAGTAGAATATTGGCCCCTGGTCTCAGGGCAGAAAAAAATTGCATGATAAACAGTCAGCTACAGCAGCAAACCTCCTCCAGTGTCCCTCCAATAACACAAACATTTTCCCCCCTCTTCTCCGACTCTCTTGCAGCCTGACCAAGCCTCTTGCTTTCCCTCATCCTACAGCAGTTCTGACTCCACTTTCTCCTCGACCAGTCTGATCTGACTTTTGCTTAACCTTTTTTCCCTCCAAGAAAGGAGACTTTCCATCTTCTTGTTATTCTAGAAGCAGATTCGTTCAAATGTCTGGATCATCTTGTATCAATCATCTTATTTTGGTTTTGATCCCTATTAGATCTGTATCAGATTTTGTTTCCAGGTTTTGGCTGAGAGCTTCTCGTGGGCCTCTCCAGCTGCAGGGCTCTTCCCTAGCAGTGGTCCCTCCCCATCCAATATTCTGCTGCTAGTGCTGTGAAATTGTTTTCCTTCAAAAAATGCAACAATCACGGGATAGTCTGAACTGGAAGGGACCCAGAAGGCTCATCAAGTCCAACTCTTAAATGATTGGCCCATGCCAAGTACCCACACCAGTGCAGGTGACCTACCATCCCACCCAGGAGCCATGCAGTGACCAGAGCACAGACAGGCCATGTGTCAGAAGCTGGTGGCAAGGTTCCAAGGAGGGGAATTTGGAGCACACTGGGTCCACCAAGGCCCCAGATCCAGCAACTCCCTATGTGGTGGAAACTGTGGACATGCCCAGTGGCACCTGGAAAAAGTCCTGCCACGGAAAACCTGAGATAGGCAAGAAATTATGTTGGCTGAACCACTCACCTAAAATCCAGTCATCCATCTCCCTGGGGCCCCTTGTGCTTGAGGTGCCTCAAGCATCTGCAAACCACTAATAACAAAGAGTCAGGTGTCCAGCTTCACTTACAGCAGATGAGAAGGAGAAAACTTGCAACTCCTGTGTCACTTTCTGTTGGGCAAGTAGGTGAGCAATTAAGGTGATGCTGCTCCTTAAAAGACATAATTTTGTGTGTTTGGAACTTATCAACTCCAGATAACCTCCAACAGAGATTCAAACTCGCAGGAGTCTTCATTCTTCCTAGACTGGACTTCAAAGCTGTAACATTACCTGTACATACTTGTGTGTTACTTAGCTCTTGTTAGACTAAGCTTTGCCCTTCAGTCACAGTGGGGAGTGGATAGAAGAAAGGCAATATTAGAATAAAAAACAGCAAAACTATAAAAGGAAATGCAGGATGAAAACACCTTGACAATGACTGGTGGCTACATTGGTAATTCCTGTGCAGTGGTGAAGAAAGTAGCAATGCCACAGTTCTAATGTATTCTGGTGAAACATTTGTACAAGGTGCCTACATAAAGCTTCAGATGAAACAGTCTCTTTATAAGCTTTTGATAGCTAGGAGATAAGTGGCTTTGCCATTACCTCTGTTTGTGAAATGAAAGCAATACTGAGTCTTGGTGTTCTTGGATGGAGGTGCTGATCATCACAGTGACAGCCAAACTAGCATTGCTTGTTTGTTGTTTACCTTATGCTAAGGGGAAGGAGCTCCTTTGTTGTCACTGTATCCTGTGATGTGGTAAAACACAATCCATGCCCAATGTGCAAAGGAATTTCAAGCCAGCAATATTTATTATCCATGCATAGACAGCACATATTGCTGCTTTGCTGTCAGCGCTGCTTGCAGTGCTTTAGAGAAAATAAAAGGGCATTTGTATCTCGAGTGCCACACTCTGCTGTGACAACATGAGCACTGCAAGGGCTGTTTGGTATTGTACCACAGACACAGGGTTGAGAAGGAAGGTTCCACCACAGTTGCCTGGAAAGACTCAAAGTGCATGAAAGAAACCCTTACAAGTGACATTTGTAACCTGCTGCTGTAAGGGATGTGCTCCCAAGCCCAAATGCTGCCCTGGGCATTCCTGCTGTTGGCTGCAAGGAGCTGCTGTTCCCGGGAAGCCTCGCTGCCTGCACAGGTGGCTGAGGTGCATTTGGGTGGAATTTGGCCAGTACATGAAGCTCACTAAGAAACATCCAGAGCCTGGTATTTCACATGCTGAACAACTTTTTAACTGGATAAAGGATCCTAGGTGAACAGTACAGCCTGAAACAGTCTGAGGGGACTAAAACCTTTCACAAGCAATCAGCTCTACCTAGCAGGTTTCTAGGGTCAGTTATATATGGTGTAGCATAAGACCCTCTATTTTCCCAAAATAAGCAAAGAAATAAAGTGCTGGACACAAGTGCTGGACCAAGCAGCTTTAAGAATCATACAGATCCACTGCAGTTTCCCAGCTTTAGTGTGATGACATCTCCCAACTAGTTATCCTGTCACAAAGTTCAAAACACATGAAATTCCCCATCAAACTCAACAGTTGTTTTAAAACTGGTCTTATGTTCACAGTCAGAACTTGCAAAGAAAGAAAAAAGCAACCCACCTGATATATCTTCTTTCTTTAGCCTCTGATCTTGAATCTGAGGAAGCTGTGACACAACTGCAATTGAAATAACTCCCTGGCAAGGCTAGGGAAAGCACTTGTGTGGTAATAGCACATAATTTACCCTCACCACAACCTCTGTGTCAAGCCATCTTCCCTGCGTGTGGCTGGCCATGCCTGTTGCATGGGCAGTGTTGACACTCGAGGGTGGCTCCTGCTCTGCTCCCCAAAATCACACAACTCCAAGACCAAGGGACATTTAGGAGGAAAACACAGCACACTGGTAGCACTGCAGGGTCCCAAAGTCTGTGGAGCTCACCATCAAGTTTGTGGCATTTTTTCCCCATGACATTAAGATGTTCTTCTCTGTAGCTGGGCTGAGTACTGGCATGCACAAGTGACAGAAACGTCTCCAAAGCAGGCGCTGCCCACCTTTCATTCTCAAGCCTGCAGTCCCTCCACCCCTACTCACGAGAGGCAGGTATAACTACAGTCACTCTTAAGCCCACACTCAGCAACCTGACTTCAATCCTTTTCAGAAGCTGTAAACATCCTCTTGCAGATCCCTCAGCTGACAGGCTTGTAGAGAAGGGCAGTTGGACTGGAGCTGTCTCCTCCCACAGAGCAGTCATCAGAGCTTCAAACACCTGAAAGGTGAAAAGAAAAGGGATTCACATTTAAGAAGACCAAGTCACTTCAGCTACTACTAGTTCATTGATTCCTAAATCAATAAATTCAACTAAATAAACTGGGACTTACTGAATCAAAGCAGAACACGACACTCTGAAGCAAAGTGAGAGCTGCTTTCTGTGTTACAGCCACTGCAGAGTTGCCAACAGCTATGCACCTTCCTGACTTGTGCTATCTTTAGAACAAAAGCACTATTTTCCCTCGTTTGCATGTCCATCTTTGTTAATTGGTGAATAGCACAACCAGTTCCCCCAGCAGCCACAGCAGTGCTCCCTCAACATGTTATTCTGGGAGTCAGCTTCCATGGGAAGCAGAAACCTGTACCAAGAAAACCTGCTACTGATAAAGCAGATTTTTCCTGCCCAGTTTGATTCCAGCCACAGGGTGCTAGAGAACAGCTATTTGTATTGCAACTGTCTTTTAGGCTGCTTCCTTCTCACTGAGTATATTCCACAGAGCTGTTCTTTGCAGTCAAAACCACAGACAAACATGGATTACAATGAAAATATTTGAATGGGCTTTGATGAGACTGTGGAACTAGAAAACACCACTGTAACAGCTGGGATCCCTGCACTGAAAGGATGCACTGTTAACTGAAATAAATATGTTGCTGTGAATTTCTGACTTAATTGACAGAACATTTTATAGTGTGAACTTCAAAATCTCATTAGGAATGAATCAGAACATGGCTACGTGCCTGTAACATTTTCAATGCCAACATATAGTCAGGCCTACTTGGAGTTGATATCATTTCTTGATCAAGCAGCTGAGAGATTCCAATGTATCTCAGTGCAATCAATTATAATGCTTCATGCCAATATGTAAAACTAAATTGGATTAAAAGAAATACCATCATGAAATTGTGGTCTGACAGACAAATCCCAGGATTTTTAGTGGCTATTACTTCACAGCCATCCCTGACATGCCTAAGCTAAAGAAATAAAGGCATTTTCCTGCTAACATTGAGGTGTGAGGTGCCTGAGAGGCCAGCCAGGCTGCACAGGAGGATCTCTGTGATTGAAGGGCTCTGTCAGTAACTCCTTCTGCCCCATGAGGTCACTACCTTTTGGCACTCTACTACGTTACCCACCATACTCGTTCTTATTACGGAGGTACAACTTAATTCTCATCAACTTCAGTGATAATATTACAAAACTAAGCATAATGAAAAGATCTTCCTGACATCTAATGCCTTCCTGTTCCTGCTCAGTGTGTGGCCACACACTGCAGACAGAGCAGCACCCATAAATCTCCCAGCCAAGGCACATGGCTCACCCCACACAACAAGGTACAGCCACTGCTGACTGCCCAAACTCCCAGCTCAGCTCCCTGCCCTGGCAAGGGCAGGCTGGGCTGGCAAGGTGCACAGCATGGCAGCCTTCTGGGGAGTGTGCTTGCACCTCGGACCAGCCTGCTCTCCTCAGGAAAGGGTGATCTCCTGATACAGGAGAAATGTGGAAAGCTGGAGTTGGGAGGGACTACCTTTACAACAGTCAATTAACCAGGAACACCTAGCACGAGTACTCTCCTCTGAAAGTTAGCTACCAGCAGTGTCAGCAAGATGATTGATGAGGGTCTGGTGAATCTTTTGTGAGAGATTTAAGAGGTAAGAATTCCATCCTATATGGCTGGTTCCCTCTTTTAGTGAAAGAACTATCTTAAGAAATTACTGAATTATTTGACACAAACTCAAATGGTCCACCACTATTTCAGGCCCCCTGCTTAACTAATTTATTACATTTGGAGAATTGGCCTTTTGATGCTTGGGAGACCTGTGAGCTGGTACAGTCTCCCTGATGCAGTATCCCAAGAAAGCAGGACTGAGGGCAACAGCAGCAACACACCAGATATCCCTGCTTTCCTCCTGCCAGGCTGGAGCTGCACAGGTCACACAACCCAGCTGGATCTCAAAGTGACCCCCAAAAGCCAAGGGTGAAAAAATATCAGTTCACATCACCAGGTTAATTCATTCACTCTTTCCTTCTGACTTAAAGGGATGCCTGGGAGCTGAGGCAATCCTGTAATATCTGCTTAGCCCACAAGTACACAAATTAAAATATCTGACAGACTGCTAATGAGCTGATGTTGGAATGACTGAGTAGTCTGTTATCATTTGGCCATTCACAGTTTCCTCACAGGCCATCTGCGAGCCAGGCAGCCGCAGCCCTCCCCCATTTACACCTTTTGCCAATACTGGCCTTTGGGAAAGGCCCTTAGCAGTTGAAGTTTGTATCAAACATCCTGTCATCTTCCCCACCCTGTTACTGGCCCCTCTGCGCTCCTACAAAAGGTCTGCCTAACAGAAGGCTGGAGCTGGAGCTGTTTTGTACACACTCCTGTGCCTGAGCCCCACCTGCGTGCTCCAGCCTGGCAGCTTAGCTCACATACCACCCCAGAAACTCAGAGTGCTCCAGCCTGGCAGCTTAGCTCACATACCACCCCAGAAACTCAGAGTGCCCCCAGCTCACGGCTTTCTTCCTGAGCAAAACCCACCAAACTAAATCCTAACACATTTGGGCTACCTTGTGAAAGACTTCCTGGTATTAGCCAACCTTTATACACACATGCACTTTTGTTTTGAGGTCAAAAAAGAGAGAGCCACAAGATAATCAGGTTGGGCTATTGGAAAGGAAGGGTCCTGCCTGCAGGCAGTGCAGGTGCCGAAGGACTGAGACTGCTGGGGGACGGATGCACACTGAGACAAGTGCTGTGTGCTCTGACTGACTCTGCCCAAGTTCCAGACCCCATGGGGAGCTGCTGCTGGCTTTGGTGGAGCCAGGCAGCACATGGGGAATTGTGCAGGGCAGAGTGTACACATCAGGTGTCTCATGCATATCCATCAGCTGGGAGGCAAAACTCCGTGAGTAAGGGGGCCCAGTGCCTTCAATGGCTACAACTTAAAAATTTAAGATCTGCATTGACTGTGGTTTGCATGTAGGCACTCCAGTCCTCAGGGCTGCAATTCTGTTCACCTAAATAAGGAGAAAAAAAGGAAAGTAAACAGATTAAGAGGAGATTGAGTGCACATGTTATATGGCAGTACTGTATGGTGGCAACTTGTTTGGCTTCTTTGACTAATGACTTTCCTCACACAATCACTCACACTCGGCAAACAAAGCACAAAAACAAGAGATCAAGCCCTGATGAAAACATTCCCTCTTTTCCTTCAGCTTAGAAAACTTGGTCATAGTGATGGGAGGTGCTTCCAGGCAGCCCAAATTTGCATAAGAGGCAGAGAAGTGCAGACATCCCTGACCTTGTTTGGCAGTATTACGAAAGGTCGTATTTTCAGATGGATGATCTGATCTCAAAATATCCTCTAGAGTAATGAGCACAAACAAGCCTTTCATCTGTCTGTCTCAGCCATGTGTCTATTTCCTTTCTCTGCTTTTTAATGCAGGGAACAGCCTCATGATGGTTGCAGAAAGCAGAAGGAAGCTGAGCAGTGTAGGACCTCAGCACCAATGGGACACCAGCATCACTGGACCAAAACCACAGACCAAAGTGCTCTGCTCAACCACAAGGTGCAGCAAGGACCACTGCCAGCTCTTCTCTGCACCTCCAACTGTCTGCCTGGTCCATGGGGGTCCAGGAGGGAGAGGATGGGAGAGGAGAGTCTGTAACATTGCTCTGACCTGGCAATATGCAGGCTGTGGCCAGCAAAGGTCAGTGAGGGAGATGAGAGGGTAAATTCTCCGACATCACAAAGGGCTCCTTAGAGAATCAAAGCAGGGTTTGTTGCTTTAGCATCTCCTCTAGCTTGCCCAGTGGCTGAGTACAACACAGCATGCCCGTGGCAGTGGCAGAGCTGCCAGCACCATGCTCTACACGTAGCACAGCGGATGGCTGGTGGCACTGCTGGTGACACTGCTGGTGGCCAGCACTGTCCTGCCAGCAGCCAGGCTCTGCTGGGTAGCACCAGTGCTGCTGCTGAGGCACAAGCAGCCAGTCACAGTGGGCTGGGCCAGGCTGAGGCCCCCAGGAGGAGTTTCCATGCACCCTACACACATACCCCTGCTGCCACCCTGGAGATGCACAGCCTCTGCTCCACACCTCGACACCCCCAAACCAAGACACCTCACCAGCCATTCAGAGCTGGTGCCCTCAACACAGCCAAGAGAAAGGGCTTGGCAAGCAGCTGGGCAGGCAGACCAGTGAGCAGGTGACCCACAGAACCTCCTGCAAATATTTTGTGTCCTCAGCACTCAACAGGGAAACCTCAAAAAGCACAAAACATTCATTCCTTATAAGAACACACTGCAATGTTCACTTTCCTTGTGATAGATTATAGGATTTTTCCCCGTCCTCTTTTCTCCCCCCATTCTCAAATCACAAGTTACCAAGACTCCATTAGAATATTGCAGTTCTCATGTTGTGAATCTTGGGTTAAACAATTCTTTCTCAAATAAATACTCCTTTTTCAGTTTCTACTGATGCTTTTGTTGTTCACAGTAATCAAGTTCCCAGTTGGCTAACCTCTCACCTAACACAACATCTTCATCTTTCATTCGAACAAAATTTATCATCCATAAGCAAAGACAGAAAATGTGTGAATGTCTAAAGCTTATGTAAATTAAGAGGCTCTGCACACTGGTCCTAAAAATAGTAGACAATAACAAGCATTTCTTCAGCATACTATAATTATGGGCCTGCTGTCATATCTTGCACTGTCTATAAGGTCACAGTTGTATCATACAAAATTTACAGTATATTATCAGTTAAAAACACAATAATTAGCAAGCCCACATTTTCCAGCTTCAGCACCAGTGACGAATGTTCACAAAAAGGAGGAGGGGAAAAGAAGAAAAGAAAGGCATGTTGTTTACTTTATATGGACAATACACACTTAAATTTAATCATCAATGTCTGCTATCCAGCAGGCAATATCCTTTCACTATTATAACACTATTTGCCAAGATCAGACTATAGCCTTGGGGTGAATTTGTCCTTAATGAAGGGACAAGGAGCCAAATCTCTCACTATCATATCACTGGCATACACTTAGACATATTTCTTTAAACTTTATAATTCTGCATGACTTATTCTAAGATAATGTCTGGGTGAACATCTCAGGCATTATTTTGAACATTATAACAAACCTTTAAACTTCACATTCCAATTTTTAAACTCACAAATTATGTGTATTGAGAGACTCTCTCCCATAATGTAAATTTTTTTTTTTTACTTTTCTGAACAATGGAATTTGAAGAAAGATGAGGGAGATTGCACCCAGATCACAAGTGCCACAGCTTCTAGCAAAAGCCCTCAAGAGGTTCTTCAGCTTTCACATTGTCCAACCCACCACTTCAGAGTTCCCTGGCTGTAGCAGCCAAGCAGCAGGTGTGGCTGTTCCACCCTCACCAGCCACTATATCACCTGTGGTCATTCACAAAACATATCATCTAAAAAAATCCTATCAAGAGATCAAAACCAGTGACCTTTACATCTTGACAACCAGAAAAAAAACTTGGAAAAAGATTATAATTTTATCAGTGAAACAAAGAAGGGGACAGAAAGCTCTCTGTTGGAAATGAGTAAATAAAACATTTTCAGACTGTGTGTCTTTTGACTGCTTTTAAGTACCACTAAATGCGAAACACCAAAATGTTTCATTTCAACCTTTTCAGCAAACAAACAAAGTCTGGGAAATTCACAATCAGGAACTGAGCAAAACGTTATCCAGTGCAATTAAGAATTTTGCTATGGATGGAAGAATTTGCTAATTCCACTCACATCCTTTGCCCTGAACCCCTCTGCAGCCACTGTGGCAGGGATTACAAGTGCTGTGGGGAGCCAGCAGCTGCCAGGAGAGCCAGAGGAGACCGAGCTCCAGCAGGCACCAACGCCGTCTTTCATGTCGTGCCAGTGAACCCACGGCTCAGCTTGTAACAACACTGCCTCTGATTTCCAGGCCTGCCCTAAATTGCCTTTCTGCTGCCATATGTCACTCTCCCCGGGTCGTGCTCTGACGGGCTGAGCTGAGCTGGAGCTGGCAGCCAGGTGGGCAGCAGAGCCCAGCAGCGGCACAGGGTGGGAGGGGATCCCTGCAGAGCCCTTGGCACAGCTGGCAGGGCACTCACACCCCTGACAGGACAAACCACTTTCGGACCACGGCAGGAGGAGTGTGGTCACTGAGACCTCGACCTGGCAGGAGGCTGAAGGGAAAAAAAGGGTTTGCAACCAAGTGTTTTGTAGGTCTTGCCAGCGAGGTTGGTGGTGAAGTCAGCACCCAACAGCCCACAGAGCTGGGACGTGATGTACAACAGCCAGGCAGCATCATAGCATCAGTACTGAAAAAGCACACACCCTGCACAGGCTTCGGGCTGGCACTGGGGCTCAGAGCAGGTCATGCATAGGAACCTCATCCAAAACTGGCCTAAGCCTCAACAATAGCCTTCACACAGAAAACACCTTGTTAAAGCAAAAAACAAAATAGACTAGACAGAAAAATGCACATTCTTAAGATGCTTCAAGAACCTCCTCAATTGTTTATGTCTCATGTGAGAAATTATATAAAGGACAAGTCTGCCTGCACAGCTCTTGGTGCTTCAGATGCTACAGCCTGCATACAGAACCCAGTCTGAGCAGACAGAGCACCTCCCTACACCTCTCCATCATCCAGCCCTACCACAAATGCCTGCTCAGGAAGTGCCAGGCTCCGCAAGCAAAGGCACAGCACCACCAGTGCCTTCTGGGACCCCACCACCACCAGGGAGAGTCTGCTTTGGTGCATATGGACCTGGAGGCTTACATAAGTCCTGGCCATGTGGATTTGCACACCTGATGCCACAAGCAGTTCCCACCACACATGGAATAGGCTCCAGCACCAATACTCCAAACCTTATTAGTGTAGCAGTATATGGTCCACACCCACCCCAAACAGGAGCTCTCCCTGCTCCTTCCATGTGACAAGAGTGCATGACCAGAGAGGTACAGATCATGCAATTCAAAGATGTGGGTGGTCCTCCAGGCTCTGCCCACGTTCATTCTCCAGCCTTCATGTTTCCATGGGACTATTCCTGCTGAGATGGGAAGGCTTTGCCAGATGTGGTCCCCAACAGACTCCCCAGAAGAGTTTGCTGGCAGCTTGCTGACAAAGGCACTTGTGAAACAGCTGCATCAGTCTGAAAGTTAGTGATTGTTAATACAAGGAGGGGAAGTGAGTCCTCCAAAAGAGTAGTAAAAAGCTGAACAAAAGTATAGTGAGCTTCACTGGCAGGTTCGTAACTGGAGTGCAGCCTCAGTCCCCTTAAAATGAAGTAGATTTGTGCCTTTCTGCTCTATGAGAGGACATGCAGCATGACCAGAGGAACAGGTGTGGGCAGGGACCCCCAAGCACAGAGCTGGTGGGAGCTGCCCACCTCTTCATAGGGGTGAGTCTGCTACAGTAGCGTGGCTTCACCAGAGAACCACGCACAAGTTTGGGAGATCAGTCTGTTCACTTCGGGTATTTTGGAATAAGAGGGGGTTTGTTTGTTTGTTTGTATGAAGCTGCAAATTCAGTGTGGAAATATGAAATAATACCCTCAATAGGTCTTTTCTTTAGCATTATCACACAAACACTTTGGCCTGCCTAATTTCACATGAAAATGAAAGCCTGTGCAGTTAAGCAGAAGGCACTGTTCGGTACATTGTGGGTTTTAAGGCCAAACTTTGAGGAGACAATGCCAGATATTGTAAAATCCCTGGTAGCAACTTTGCCACATCCTCCAGCCCAGATTCCCTTTTCCTCTGATGGGATCATTCAACACTGTCTCAGCCCAGGTGAGTACCAGACTGAAAGGCATTACCTGGCTCAGGACAGGGTATCCAAGGGGTGCTGCTTCAGAAGCAAGAACCATGCAAGCTCAACACTGGAGAGTCAAATGAGCATGCTGTACCTGTGTCAGCTGCTGGCTGGAGATCCCTCCCTGACACTCTTCCCCAGAGGACTGCATGGATAAACTCCCTCTGTTTGAACAAGACCAATGACAGCAAAATGGCTTGCTTGTCTCTAAAAAGACTCTAATAATGTGCATCAAGGGAGAGACCCATGGTCTGACAGACTTCTTTTTCCCCCAGAGTGAAACATAAAAACACATTTCAGTAGTAAGGAGGACACAGTTTGAAGTGCATCCCTAGTTAATTATATCCAAAAGAGTAATAATAAAATAAACTATTAAATTTTAGAACTCCCTCCTTAAAGTATTAAGCATTTCGTTACTGTGGTGCAGTTAAACAACACATTGAACAATGCTTTGACTTACTTTATAGGAAGATAACAGGGGTCATAATAAAATAAGGTATTCTACACAAAACTTATTCTACACAGTCCTCTATTATTCAACAAAAACCACAACACATTCTTTAGCTTTAGCACAGTATTTGTTTGAAAAATTTGACATTTACAGCCAGTGTTTGTGTGTGAATAGACAGCACTGCTGATGAGCAGCTGCTCAGGAAGGTTCTGCGTACCATGGGAGAGAAGGGAACTCACTGCTGCTTTTAAGAACAGAGGTTCCATTCCTGGCACAAATACTGAGGCTAGTTTGAACACTCCAGTGGCTGACAAGAAACTGGATTATGGACTTTGCTGTAGCCCAGAGCCATGGAGAGAAACTGCTTTGATGCAGCTCTGGTAAACAGCAAAGGCCAAGTGGGAAGGTTGTCATGAAAAAATGAGGGAGGAAAGAAGAACTGAGTTTATTACTAAGGAATTTTCTGCTCTTATTATTTAGCCAATTAAGGTGTTTATTTAACATTTGAAATTAACAAAACATTNCGCCCCAACACTCGCTGTTTTCCGCCGGCTCAACATTTCTCACCCCGTTTCTACTGCCACGTGCTCTTGCTTTCTCTACTACATATTCTTGTTCTTACAAAACCGAACAGAAACGAAGCAAATGGCAGCAAACCGAAAGCAGATAGCACAGATGTCTGAATTCAAAAAACAGCAACCTTTTCCACTCATTTTTACTTTCCACACCCCCTCACACTCCCAGTACAGCAGCATTCCTCTGTCACAACCAACCTGCTCCAGACCACACCGAGCACAGACAGTCTTGCAGACCACGCACTGAAGTCACCCAGGGAGTTTTTGAAAGCAGGCACTGGTGAGACAGAGCCATGATTTCTGGCCCAAACGGGTCAGAGTACCCCTGCTAGTGCCCATTTCCCTCCAATGAGGGGAGTTTGGAAAGGAAGATTGCATGCAGCTGTGCACAGTCAGGTGAGCTGAATCCCATCCTTTACCTAGGACTTNTGGCTGACAAGAAACTGGATTATGGACTTTGCTGTAGCCCAGAGCCATGGAGAGAAACTGCTTTGATGCAGCTCTGGTAAACAGCAAAGGCCAAGTGGGAAGGTTGTCATGAAAAAATGAGGGAGGAAAGAAGAACTGAGTTTATTACTAAGGAATTTTCTGCTCTTATTATTTAGCCAATTAAGGTGTTTATTTAACATTTGAAATTAACAAAACATAGGGAATTGTAAAGCGTTCCTTTCTCACCTACCAATGCACTGCAGCACAGATGCCGGGCACCCAGGGTCATAACATATCCTAGCGCTGAGAGCCAGAGGCTCGGCAGGAGCCCCGGCTGGAGGGAGGGGGCTCGGTGGCCCCGCGGCCGCAGGCAGAGCTCTGCCCTGCAGCACCCGCGGTGGCAGCGGCCGGGGCTGCAGGGCCGGCACGGCCCCGGCACGGCCCCGCACCGCCCGGCACGGCCCCGGCACCGNACGCACTGAAGTCACCCAGGGAGTTTTTGAAAGCAGGCACTGGTGAAACAGAGCCATGATTTCTGGCCCAAACGGGTCAGAGTACCCATGCTAGTGCCCATTTCCCTCCAATGAGGGGAGTTTGGAAAGGAAGATTGCATGCAGCTGTGCACAGTCAGGTGAGCTGAATCCCATCCTTTACCTAGGACTTGCCTGGACAGGTCTGTGAGCATCCAGCACCTCTGCAGTGGTATCCAAGACCAGCAGTTGTTCATCCATGCCTGCAGAAGACAAGGGGTGTCAGGCTGGAGGACAGTGAATCTTACCTCTGTCATTTAAGACGCAGAACAGACTCTGACATGTTCAGAGCTTCCAGGCACTCAAGACAACCACCTCACCTTCCTACTAGAGAAGCACTCAGCACTGCAGGTGCAGAGTGGTCAGCCCAAACAGGGTGGAACCAGCTGTGTGGCCCCTCTGGACATCTCCCCCCTTCCCTGCACAGTGTGTTGAACTGGACCTCCTCAAAGCATTGAAGCCTGGGCGGCAGACAGGGCTGTGTTCAAAAGGACAAGTGTGTCAGGTAACAGCACCAGCAACTAGATTCAAACCTGCTGTGCTGGAGCCCCTGAATGTCTTATGAAACCAAAAAATATAAATGTGATTGAAGACTGACTGGTGACCTCAAGAGTACAAGAGGGGTTAAATTGCTGTCAGAAAAATGGGCTTGGGGTCTCACACATCACTGCTCCACAGCCCCAACCAAAGGCTTGGAGTCTGTCCTCTCTCTGGGCTCTGGCCCACCTCCATGCTAACGGGGTGCAGCCAAGCCAGGAGACAGCAGCCCTTTGCCTCCCTGGGGTACAGGGGGCATATACCCCGAATCATTTCCCCTGCCTGGATGCTGCAGTTGCAACAATTCTCTTGTATCCATGACTCTGAAACTGTTAACCAGGCTTTCTCCATCTTTGGAAGTGCAAGTTATTTCGAACAGTAGGGCCCAAGCCCCAGCAGCTCCAGAAAGCCCAAAGTCACCAAGCTGCTATTAAAAATATCCAGAGGGGCACTTGTGGACTGTATGACCCAGCAGGTCTTTCGCATCTAGAAAACAGAAATATTTTCTGTAGTTTAACAAGTTATTGAAAGGTCAATCCAAAAAGTATCTCGTAATAGAAGTATTCAGACATTTCTATTTCATCTCCTCTGTTCAAGTCAGTGTAGCTCAGCTCATGGAGACTTACCTCAGGCTACAGCTCACCCTACAAGCACTCATTCCTGGCTCACTCTTGTTAGTTATGTACCACACTGTGCAACATCAGCCGAGGTATTTTAGAAATACAAGTTTAAAAAAGCATCTGGTCTTCTTTAGATGCTGGCAGGGAGAGTGCTTCCCACCCCTCCCAGCACTCAAGCAATAGATGAAGAACTCTCCATCAGCTGTGCTTTGCAGCTGAAATGAACAGACCATCCACAGGGGAGGGGAAATCATCTTTGTAGCTTAACACCATGCAGAGACAAGAGGCAATACCTTCTAAAATGCACTTGCTCCACATGCCCAGCATGGCCCCATCCCCAAACACTAACAAAGCTGGAGGTGGTAACGCTATCATTTCAGTGTAGGCATCTACCAGCCACAGCATCTTTCCACCAAATCTGCCACCAGTATTACACTCTAATTCATGCAAGGATGTAACATTTACCTGTGGGGAAAAAAGGCAAAACGGGACTCTCCCAACACAGATCTAGCAATAGCAGCCTGCAGGAACACCACAACAGTGAAGGGACAAGATTTCTTGCTCACTCCTTGTCCCACTTATATCTCTTCTCTCCTGCCCTACAGTCCTGCTAGTTTTGAAGATGCTGGCACCTGAATGCAATTGTAGTTGATTACCTAAGCAAGATGAACAGTGCCTGATACCACACCAGAACAGGCTCATGAACTCTGAAGAGTTACAAATATACAGACCACCAGTGAAATCCTGATCCTTTCACTAAATAATACAGATTTCTTCTAAATTGCCTGTTTATTTTGTTGTTGTTGTTGGTTTTGTGTTTTGTTTTTTTTTTCTGGTTTGTTTGGGGTTTTTTTGTTTTTATTTTGTTTGTTTGTTTTGGTTTTTTGTTTTGTTTTGTTTTTTGGGTTTTTTTGTTTTTTGTTTTTTGTTTTTGTTTTTTAATACTGCTTTCTTCCTTGAAATAAGGCACAGTATTCTGCATTTTGGATGCTGTCTACAGCAGAGGATATGGTGGCCCTTCTAAACACCAGCACACTCTGGATTTTACAAATATTCCCACATCAAGGGAAGAAGCTGTGGGGAAAACACCACAATCAGCAAAACCCTGGCAGAAGCCAGTAAAAATACAACAAATGGCTCCCAGGGGTGCCAAGCCAAGGCCCCAACACCCCACAAGAGGAGGGGATGCCTCTCGCAGCAAAGGCACAGGAATGAGCCCAGCTCGGAGTCCCACAGACCCCAAGAGGACGATTGGGGCGGTGCCGCTGCGGGGCTGGGCCAACACTCTCCAGCAGAATAAACCTCGTGGTTCCTGACTCCTCTCCAAGTCGGTGTTTGTTGGGAAACATCAAAGCCAGTGGAATAGTAGGTGTCCCAAAATGTCTTAATTCAGAGAATTAGTGTTAACCGAGTCTGATTAGCTCCATTTATCTCTAATTAATTACCTTTACCTAATTAGACACCCTGTTTCCAGTAGACATGGAGTCAAGTAGACTAGATTATTAGTGTAGTCATTGTGCCTTTACAAAATCCTGAAATTAATGAAACGTGCAAAAGAATCCACAGCTTTAATTGCACAGGTGTTGCCTTATGGCAAAGCTTTATCATCTGATTACACCAAGGGATTATTAGTGACTTTTTATATAGAGGATGAGCCTGTGAAATGTACCTTAGCAACAGCTCATTAGTTTAGGGTTGTTACTGTATTATTTATTACATTCAGCCTTCCCCATTATCTAGATTGATTCATGGACCTATATTTTCCTCCCCTCTGTGCAGGAAATAAATAAATAAGTGAAGGCTGGCTATTTCTGTCCAGCTGCAATATGAGGGGAAGGCAGAACGTATTCTCCAGCTACCAATATCCACCCTTTAATATAAAGCTTTAAAGTTGATTTAAATAAAACTCCTTTTTTTCCTCCTCTCTCAGAAAAGTAATCAATTCAAGCTTCTGTCAAAGTGGAATGCTTCCTACATGCCATCCAAGCAGTTTGGGCCATCTTAAATCTTTCCAGATAAATAAAAGTACATTACTGGATTGAAGAATTGAGTACAATATATTTAATCCAAAATACTTTTTTCTGCTATTACTCATACTTTATGAAATCTATCAGAAATATTTTATTTTGATATTTCTCTTAACTGTTGGGTTGTAGGCTACTTCTTCAGGTTTGGAGGAGTTTGCCAGGTAGAAAAACTGTCTGAATAATACAATCAAGAGAAATAAAGCAGAGCTGAAGCCTCTGCATTACGAATCACTTTCCCCAAAGAGAAGTTACTTGCTGTCAAGGTTGAGAAGGCTTGACCTTACCTTTCTATGTCTTCCCCAGCAACACCCCACTGGATTTGCTAAATATCACCAGCACAACAGCCCTGGCACTGCCCCAAGGAGAGGAAGCTTCACTGATCGACCAGCAATCCAGTAAACAAAAGCAGCCAGTAAACAAAACTATGAGGTGTTATTTTCTAAAATCATCCAGAACACCAAATTCATTGAATTCTATGTAAAACCTTAGTGTTCACTGATTACTCAATATGAAATAAAAATGGGGAAAATTTTGGAACAATTATTATATAGGGTATGACAACTGATTTGAACAGCAATAATGACTAATTACAAACATGGCTATAACACTTCCTATGTCTGCATTACAAAAAAATTTAACAATTTTAATCTCAAAACCATGGCTCTAACAGACAGCAATTTTGTACTGTGTTCACATGGCACACATGCAAATCATGCCATCCTGCAATAAAAGCACTTGTGATGGCTTGTGGCTGCTCTGCCAAATAGGGATTATTTGTATGGACATAAACTGTATAAAATAAATATGATATTCACTTGCCTCATGTCATTTTAGGATTGTTGCTCTTCCAAGACCTTCCCTTGAAAAAATTAGTCACATGAAGGGCCAAACCCCCTGCCCTTGCTATGAGATCCTCATATGGGACCTCCAAGCACACCACATTCCACAGGAGCAAAGCAGCTATAGGACCTCTGGTCCACCAAAGGTGGGACAGTGGCAAAGTATGAGCCACTCCTCCAAAATGATGCCCAACACAACACATATGTTCACTTTATCAATCTAAAACTCTTCTTTAGAGTTGTGTCCCAACAGAGCCCTTGATGGCATTGAAGGGATTCCATTCCCTTCTGCGTCCCTGGTGCCCCCAAAAGGACATAAATGATCTCTCACCCTTGATCCTGAGGGATATCAATCCAGCTGCCATCTTCTGAGCAGGCAGCACTGGACCTTAAAACATATATACATCCACTTCTTCATCCACTGTGAAATCCCATGGATCAGTACTTACTGGAGAACAGGGCTGCTCCTTTTGTTTAAAACTCCAGCAGCATGGATAATGAGGGTGGCAGGGAGGGGCAGCAAGTTGTCCAAGAGCTGGCAGGTAGGAAAGCACAAGCAGGAGAGAACAGGAGACTCAATATCAGTGACAGCCTCAGATAAGTTCCATTAGACAGTGCTGAAGGAATGTTGGGAGCCCCAGATCCTCTACATGTTCTCTCAGAGCTATAGATGCTCACTGGGCTAAAGCCCAGCCTGTTGTGTACATGTACCCCAGAAATATTCACTGGCTGTGGAAAAAGTTAAAATTACTTTTGAGGTGTTTGTATGGACTTTCAAGTAGGATCCCCACTTGCATTTTTATTTTGATTTGTGTTCTTACCAAACCTTTCCTCCACGGTCCCTGTTCACTGCCCATGAAATGCAGATTGATGATTGCTGTCTGTGCCTTTGGAGCAGCCACAGAGCCATGCCCAGGGCGTGCCAGTGATGCTGGGAAAACATCTTCATTCAGAGCTTCAGAAAGATCTCACACCAGTTTCAAGCACATCTGTGCAGAAAACTGTGCTAAGCACTTTTTTAGGAACTAGCCTGAAATATATGGAAGAAATTCCCATGGGATTGATGGTTCACAGCCTCTCTCTCCAGTTCCAACTCAAAGAATTCTGACCTCACTGTCAGTAATGAAAACAATCACACCATAGACAAGAATTAAAGATATTTATTATTTATTTGAAGAGCATCAACAATTTTTCCAGTGGAAGGGAGAAAATTACATGAGAAATGTGCTGGTCACATCAGTTACTAGGAGGCTGATTAACAACTTGTGGGAGGAGTGGGACTGTGCCTTGTGAGGAAAGGGAGTACCAGAAGCACCTCATGAGCACAGATGCCCATGTCCCTGCAAAAACCACTTCTAGAAGGCAAAGAAGCAGCTAAGGGCAGACCCCAAAACAACCACTGATGCTTTTTGCCTCCGTGATCGTTTATAAGTCTTGAGTGCTTCCCAAAGGCAGGCATCACATCCCACCCACCAGCTGAGAAAGCGGAGCAGGGAGGGAAGGCCACTTACTGAAACCAGCAGGACCTGTAAGAGCCAGCTCTTCATCCTCCAGCTTGCATCCTCTTCCAAACAACACAGGCCTGTCCTCCCCGGGAGGTGCCATGCCGAGAGGGACCGGCCCTGCTGCTTTCCCCTGTGTCCCGCGGGGCAGCCCTGGGTCGGCGCTGCCCTGTGACGGGCGGGCCCTGGCGCGCCGCTCCCGCTGCTGGCACCACCCCTGAAGGGCTGCCTGGCACCAGCTGCTGCAGCCGGCTCGGACAGGCTGTCTCCCATTATCCCAGTGCCAGCTATTCGGAGCAGCCAGACACCAGGCTGGCAGGTCTAATGGCAGCATGGATCTGAAGTCAGATAATGCTGCCTCCTGCTCAGGGGATGGACATAAGGCCTAGGTGGACAGTAAGGCCTTGGAAAATGAAAATTGACATACAGGCACCAACGAAGTAAAGATTGCTAGGTCAACAAGAACAGATGGGGCAAAAAGTTGCAAAACCCCACAACGTGCTGCCTGGGGCCTCACTGTCATGGTTCCAGGCTGGCCCAGAGCTTGAATTGCCCATCATTTCTTTGCTGGTAGCTTCAAATTAAAACATCTCTCCTGGGCTCCACCCTGGTGAAACAGCAGCGTGAAGATGTGTTTACAATGTCCACTCCCAGCTAGCAGCAAAGCTGGCCCTCCTCCAAGACTGGGAGGCTTAATGGCCCGCAGCACCTCCAGAAAACGTGCAAGAGCTGTGGAGTCACCACCAGCCTCTCACCCAGTCCGGTGGCTTTTCAGCCTTCCTTCTCCAAGAGTGTTTCTCATTTAACAGAACCTTATCACTTCTGTAGTCACCCCACACCTGGGCACCAGCCACTCGCCACAACGAGTAAGAGGATTCGGGGCATCCCCACCTTCTCTGCAAACACAGGCTGCGGCTTTTGGGGTGGCTCCTCTCTCCTCCCGCACCCCTGTTTTTGAAATAGGCAAAAAATGAGCCGCAGGAGCAGGACGAGCCCTGGATGCCCGTGCTGGGTACCGGCCTAGGCCAGGAGCCGGAGCCGGGCCAGCCCCCGGGGATGCTGCGGCGGCCCCGCCGGCCTCAGCGGCTCCGTGGGGCGGTGACTAATTGCCCCCGTAAATCACCGCCCCGCGCCGCGCTCCGCCGTTTATTTTTCTGACAGTAATTTAGTGCTTGCTCTTTTCCACACTTGTCACCGCGTGTTTTTCCTCACATTAGAAGCCTGTAGAAAAAGGACAGTAATTAGCAGTGCAATACATCCTGGCGGAGGCTCTTTCATCACACTGTGATAATTGCCCCCCGTGTCTGTCAGGGGCGGCCGCCGCCACCCCTGCCCCCCCGCGCCGCCCCATTTGTCACGTCGCGGCCGCGGCTCCCGGATCCGCACCCGCGCAACGGCTGCGCGGTCCGCGGAGGGAAAGGAGGGATCCCCCACACCGGGGGAGAAGGAGCTGGCCGCGGGTTTTGAGAAAAGCGGCCGGGTTTGGGGTTTTACGGGCCTTGAGGGGCGTTTGTTGTGTGTTGTGGTTTTTTGTCGGGGTTTTGAGATTCTGTTTTGGTTTTTGTTTGGTTGGGGTTTTTTTGGGTTTTGGGGGTTTTTTGCTGGTGGTTTTTTTTTTTTTTTT
>VWYO01014947.1:1247-19549 GCA_013400275.1 Rhadina sibilatrix
AAAAAAAAAAACAAAACAAAACAAAACAAAACAAAACAAAACAAACAAACAAACAAACAAACAAAAAGAAGCTTTTTTGTGATTTCACTTAGAGGATGAAGCGTGGTACCATCACTTACAGGCAGTGAAGAAAAGCAGTTTTCTCCATGACTGCTCAATTCTACAGCCATGCACAAGCCACAGCCAGAGGCTGCTTCCAGCAGAAATCATGCAAAGGGGAGGAGCTGTCAACACCAGGGACTCTGCACAGGGCAGGGATTTCACACACTTGCCCTCTCAGGAGGCAGCATAGCATCTTTGTGCTGCTGGGAGAAATGCAAGAGGATAAAAGCAAGTGGAAAAAAACCCCAAACAAGCACTGGAACCGTTAGACCTGGGCTGGGGCTGCTGCCCTGCCCCTCAGTCAAGTAATTAAGCCTCATTAAGGCTCTCCAGTTAACACTTGCTTGTGGTTTATGCAGAAGAAAACAGTGTCTGACTGCAGACACGAGATAAGAGTTCTCATGCAGGTTCTGCATTCACTCTGGGTGTGGGTGGAGAGGTTTGTAAAACAAATTCTCTTGTAGCACAGAATGAACTCTTAAGGTTCTGTATTTTATTTTATTTTATTGTATTTATTTATTTATAGCATTTTCTTTATTTAAAATTCTGTTATTTTATTTTTCTGTATTTTATTTTTCTGTATGTGGCAGAGCCCAAGCCTGTGTTTTCACATTGTTCGGAGACTGCCCTGCCCATTTTGCCAACAAACAGGGAAAGGGTTCATCAGTGGGGACAGAGGGGACAGTATCACTGGTGGAGCACAGACATCAGTTTTGAGGGTCTCTTGCAGACACTGGAGGTGGTGGCTGGCTTTTCTCTGATCCCTCTGACCCCCTTCACATCCATTTGATGGAGGTGAAAAAGATGAGGAGTCTGGTGGGACTAGACTTTGAAAGGGGCAAGAGGCTCTAGCAAAGGATTTAAACTTTTTCTTCCTCTGAAAGGACTCAGTCATAGCTCTTATTTAAACTAAGAAATGTCTCTGAGGAGAATGTCAAACTCTCTTCCCAAACACCACCGAGCCAAGAATTGTGGGTTGCTGCTGGGTGAGTTGGTCATTCCCCACCCAGCAGATGCTCTCAGCTGGGATCTGCCTTCCATCCTCCTGCCCAGCTCTGCAAGCTCCCCCAGCATACAGAGCTATTTGCTTTGTAAAGCTGGATTTATTAAAGTACACCTTAGGACAATCTAATCAGTCACCTAGGACATTTCTTCTCTAGTTAGTTAAGTTGTTTTTATGTCCTAAGGCTGTGCTGGTTGTACCTACCTGACTAAAGCTCTTGAAAGAGCTCATCTTAATAGAGGATTAACAGAGAGAGTAGAGAAAACATCTGCTGCACTTTTTTGCTTCATCACAATAACAGTCTTGGTACATCCCATGCCCTTCACCCCTCTGTGTCACCAGGAACCTGGGCTCAGATTTTTTTTTTTATTTTTTTTAAATAAAAGTATTGCTTTTAAACTTACAGGGGGAAGCTCTGATTTCAATTTTTTCTCATTTGTGATCGATGCAGTCACCAAAATTCCCTGAAACAGGCTCAGGGGCAGCAGCAACCTCTTGGGGAGGCACTTCTGTCCTTGGAAACCCAGGGTGATCTGCTGGTGATCTGCTCCCCAGTCCAGATCAGACTCATCCTCCTGTGCTCACCCCTGAGCTGGGAAGAGCTCCTAAAGAAATTAAAATGTTCTCAGTGGTAGGTGGGAATAGCTAACGATTGCTTACATATACACTGTAAAAACTTCTGCAGTAATTTTGCCACGAGATATTCAATTAGGTCTCATTTTCCTTTCTCTGGATGATAAATGAGCCCAATCTGCAGGTTCACAGCTGCAGGGTCTGTTCTGGTGCAGATATTCCTGCAAAGCCCCCTGGTAGCCACCTCAACAGGAGCAGCCTGTGCATGTCAAAGGCAATAAAACCTTTAAACTCTGCCCTGATTTGCCTTTTCCCCCTCATTATGCACACATATGCACCATCAGGACTACTGGAAATTGCTCCTGTTATTGAAACAATTCTGTATGTGCAATTATAAATAGGAAGAGGGAAAAAGAAAATCTCATTCCAGGATATCCGAATAGGAAATAATCTATTTGAATGGGAAATCACTATCAAATCTGTTCTGATTGTAAACTGTAGTATTAATAACATGCTTTTCGAAATGGTAGATTGGGGGTTGTATAAATTAAAAACTTCTGAATTGAATTTTATAAGGTTTTCTTGAAAGATGTTGTGATAGAGGAGAACTGAGCATAAAAAGCACAGCGTGTTTCTCAGTATATTTTACATCTTTTCAGATACCCAAATGAACTCTTTGTTTGTTTGTTTGTGTTGTTTTTTTGGTTGCTGTTTCTTGTTTGTTTGGGTGTTTTTTTTTTTGGTTTTTTTTTTTTTTTTTTTTTTTTTTTTTTTTTTTTTTTTTTTTTTTTTTTTTTTTTTTTTTTTTTTACTTTTTGTCTTCTTCAGTGGGAAGAAACAGGAACTTTAAACTACTAGGAGTTGAANTCAGCTCCTAGGTAATAACATAAAATCACAGAAATGCTCTGGAACAAGTCACATTTGTTGGACAAACAAGAGCTTATTGAAAGAGTTATGTAAGTTTTCAATAGCTGTTTGACTAAAAATAGGATGTTCCAAAATCCTCATTGGAGATAAAACTGAACAAGTAATAGTGTTTATCGGTATCAGCCTATTTAATGTTTTAAGTGATGAATTTCACAAATAGTTGGAAAAATCTTTAAACACAGCTTTGTGATATATTTCATACACAGAGAAATGTTCTGTTCATTTATAGGAAATGTAAAAATACACAAAAGAAAGAATGTAATAATAGGTGATATATTTGCCATATAACTCTGTAAAATTAACTTTTCAGTGCAAAATTATGGATATTATTGTTGGAATCAAGGGTCAGCAGGAAAAGTTCTTTTGACTGGAAGCATCATCTATCCAACTCAGAATATTCTGTGATTCTGTTATGAACAAAAACACTTTATATCCCTGTTTATCTTCTGCTTGATCTGATCTCTTGTCTTGCTGTCCTGGACTACAAAACCAGAAGTTTTCTCCCCATTGGAAATATTGTAAGAGTTTCTCACTGCAGACTCCAGACACCTTGCACAGCTTTCTTAGCAAAGAGGGTGGAAAATGTAGAATCTCATTCACAGATAAGGATAAATTTCAGGCTAGTGTATTCCTTTTTTAAAAAAATAGTATTAGTGTTCTTTTCTTTTCTTTTCTTTTCTTTTCTTTTCTTTTCTTTTTTCTTTTCTTTTCTTTTCTTTTTCTCTTCTCTTCTTTTCTCTTCTTTCCTCTTTTCTTCTCTTTTTTTCTCTTCTCTTCTCTTTTCTTCTCTTCTTTTTTTTTCTCTTCTTTTCTTTTCTTTTCTTTTCTTTTCTTTTCTTTTCTTTTCTTTTCTTTTCTTTTCTTTTCTTTTCTTTTCTTTTCTTTCCTCATTCCTTAAGCTAGCTTCTCTCCATCTTGAATGCCATTATCTGTAATGAGTTGTATTTTCAGTTCTTCTGGAACAATAGAATAGACTCAGTCAGGGTCTGGTAATGTGTACCTGAGATACTTCCCAAAAAACCCCCCATTTTTTGGACAATAACAAAAGAATAACCACTGAGGCAAAATAAAGTGCCCTTTCTCCCTCGTGTCCTTGCACCTTTGTGCTGCACTTCAGCAGAACAGACTGAAGCAGGTGCTGGAATCTGTTCCTGTTGAGCATCAGTGGGAATAAAGTTAATCTCCTCACTCTAATAAGGCTTATAAATAAAAGCTTGTTTACACAAAGAGGACATTTAATTGGAGTCAGAAAAAAAATCAGAAGAAAAAAGGCAATATTAGGGGTGTGAGTGAGCTTACCAGAGTGCCAGCAGGGTTGCTTACACTCCACTTTTGTCACAGCCTCTGCAGAGCAATAGATGAAGCACAAAGAATCTGCCTTGTAAAGGAACTTGTAACTGGATCAGGCCACCCTGTGTGATACCTGGGACAAAGGTTTTGTTTGTAGGAGAAATCAGGCACCTTCAGGTATTTTGGGAAACCATCAGTATGCCCTGTTGCCACTTCCCTCGTGTTGGTTTCTGGTCATTCTGACTAAAGCCTGAACGCATCTGGAGGAAGAATTAGTCCCATATCCACACTGAGCTTGGTTTCAGCATCACTCAAACACATTTTGCTTGCACGTGTCCCCTATTACCTCCATCACGCTGGCACATGTCCCTTATTTCTCCTTTCCTCCCCCCAAGCTTTGGCTGAGCAGTGCAAGATGGATCACCAATAAAATGGTATTTTAGGAAAGAATATGAGAAGCAAACTCCTCGGATAAGGAGAACAGATTCTGCCTCCTGACGGGGCCAATATGGAGCTGGTTTCTTTCTAGCAGGTAATCTGATCAGAAATGTCACAAAATGTTTGGCAGCACATCAGAAAACATCGACTGGAAAGGAAACACGCTGCTGAGTGCTGCTGCACCCAGGCATTGAGGGCAGAACAGGGGTTCTGAGCACATTTCAGTAACCTGGAAGGCAATCTTTAATGAGTTGATGATGGGGCACTCATACACATCCTCATCCATTACACTTGCACTTGCAGGGGAGGCAAGGACAGCTGCTGAAACACATCTGCACCACTTGGGGCTTGGGGAAGGGTTATGGAGGAAAAACAAAAATGCACAAATCTGAGAGGATGGTTCTGTGTCTTTAACTGAGCAATTAAAAACACCAGCAGTGGAAGCTGATTGTTAAACACTGGCATAAGAAATATCACACCCCCTCTACCCCCCCATTTAATGGGTCCCTTACAATTGCCTTTGTTTTGAAAGGAATTATTCTCTTATTCATGGCTTGTTTGAATTTACTTCCTTGTAAATTATTTTTGGCAATGCCTGGTGCAGTGTAGCAAGGGAAACTATGCATTTCCATGTATGTAAACCAGGAAAACCATGTGATTGTGGACAAACAATGTCCTCCATTGTGAGTTATTTGTTTTCCTCACTGTTACTAAACCCTTTGTAGCTACAATGGGCATTGTGATCTGAGAGCACTTTGGTGCCAGTGGTGCATTTTAATTGCTTGCCTCTACCACAAAACAGCTTTGAGGCTGTCAAGCAGGAGGGCTGAAGGTTTCCCTTACCTGGAAATCCCTGGATAGACCAACTTTGAACTTGAAGAAAAGAGGGAGTATCAGTGGTGGGAGGGCCTGATCAAGCTCATGGCACATCTCTGATCCCTGGTATTACTGAAGTTGTGGTTGCCAACATAAATTACAATTTCTGGGGGCTGTTCTAAGTTCTGCTGGAATGGTGGGAGTGTGTTTATAGCATCTCATTGGTTTGGCTCTTCCTTCCCACTGTGCTTTTCTCAGCTGCCAGGCCTTCATTATGGAAAAATATTTGCATTGCTACCACTGCAATGAAAAGTGTTCACGTGAACTGGCTGAGAAGTGATGCTGTTTCAAACCAGATTTTAGTGTTTGCTGTGGATTTCTAAAGATCTTTATTGCCTGGGCAAGAGCAAATGTCCAATTTCAGTAGTACAGTGCCTTTACCTGTGCTCAGGAGCTTGCCTCATTTACACAAATGGCTGTGAAAATCAGACAATTTATGGATCATTCACTCCAGAGAGGATCCTGATGGGTCCCTTCCAGCTCAGAATATTCTGTGATGCTGTGAACATGGAGTGCCTTGTCCACAGTCACACTGAGAGCTAGATCTTTATTTATGATGTGTGTATTTATGGAGTGGGATGCACAGAGAGATGAGCATTTCTGTGCAGATGTATGTCTGGCTGGCTCTCACCCCTCCTATTATCTCTAAATATGATTTTAAAAGGGAATAGACTTTGAAAGGGGCAAGAGGCTCTAGCAAAGGATTTAAACTTTTTCTTCCTCTGAAAGGACTCAGCCATAGCTCTTATTTAAACTAAGAAATGTCTCTGAGGAGAATTTCAAACTCTCTTTCCAAACACCACCGAGCCAAGAATTGTTATTATCTGAATTTAATTCGAATCATATGAACCTTCATAGCTTTTGCCACACTAAAGATTTTTCTCCTTTCCAATCTGGTAATACATTCATCAAGTTGTGGGCAGACCCCACTCACATAAAGGGGCAGCTTTGTGAACTCGATAGCTCACAGGGTTTTCCAGGTTCAAAACACATTTATGATTTATTTTCTTTAAACAGACCCACTAAACAGTCCCATAACTGCATAGTAGCAGAATTCACCATGTAATTTACTTTGTGTGAGTCACAGTGAGAGGAAAAAAGAAATCAGAACTCTGAAGAATTATCCTTAAATTGCTGTGTCCAGAAAAATATTTCAGCCCTTCTGCTTTTCACAGGCCCTCTCTCTCCCTGCCTCCTGCCCAATCCAAGAGCTGGTTTTCCTGGATGAACAGAGGATGTTACCTGCATCCCTGAGTCCTCATTCTGGCTTGGATACTCTCTGGGGACAGTTCTCTTCAGCTTTCCAGCATTTTGCAAAGGATTGTAATTACCTACCCACCTCACCGCAGCCCTCCCAAGCCGCATCGATGTCTCCTCAACGCCTGGAACATGTGAAATGCTACATAAAAAATGTGAAATTATATTACTTCTCAACCAGATAGCCAGAATTTACACTGCTTGGGGGAAAGAGGATGAGTGGGGGGTGGATAATTACAGACTGGGCTTTTGAAATGAGGTGCTCAGGAAGGGCACAGTCAGCAGAAGAGCAGCCACGTCTCCAAAGCCCTCCGTGCTTCTGGGCACTCCGTGGTTAGAGGTGCTGGGAATTTTCCAGACCTGTTCACTCCACCTCTGCAAGCATGCAGAATATTTTCAATAAGTACTCCTTGCATGGAAAGTATGTTTAAAATGCTTTCTCAGCACACTGCGTGTCCACAGGCCATTCCATGGGTTTTCCTGTTTCTCCTCCCCACACAGCCCTGCTTATGTCTTGCTGTGCTTCCAAGGCTTTGGCACTGCAGTTGGGTGTTCTTCCAGCACTTTGTTCTGCCCACTGCCCTTTTCTTATTTCATTCTCAGTGCTCCTGTGAGCCCTGTTACTCCTGATTGCTGTCACATGTACTGCTCTGGATCCATACCCTCTCATTAATTCCCAGTTTAGGATGTTTACACTGCTGTTCCAGTGGAGACAGGGTTATCCAGCTCCTAGGAAACAGCTATTATTTATCCCTCTGGATACTGCCTGCATTGCCATACCTCAGAATAATTTCAATTTGTGTTGTGTTTCACTGAGTGGATGTCTCAAAAAAAAAAAAAATTTTTTTTAAAAATTGTTGTTGCATCATAGCAACACCCACAGCAACACAACAACATACTCAGGACTTGTATGTACCAGAGAGCTGCAAAACATGTGACATTTGCAATATATTGGCTGTAAGGGTAACTCAATGCAAAAAAACCCAAAAAACTAAACAAACAAAAAAACAAACAAACAAAAAACACCTATAAATGGGCCAAAACAAAATATTGGAACTTAATTTCAGCAACAGACTCCAGAGAAGCTCAGACCAGAGCGGGCTGCCCAACCTCTCCTTGTTGCAAGCCTTTCACTTGTCTGATCTCTCTGTGACTTTCTGGCCTCAGGTTTTTAAAGCCAAGCTTGGGAGCTTGGACACCCAAAATACCATAGAAATGAATACTAATTCTGTGTCTTTTGGCCTCACAGTTCCACTCTGATGATGTTTCTGGTAGTGTAATAATCTTTTGTTTGGAGGTGTTCCTCACCATGTCATACAGCAGCGAACTTACACACCTCCCTATAGGTTACTGAGGGGTTTTTCTAATAAAAGAACAGTGATAGGATGAGAAAAAACATAACTCACATTTAATAAATTATTTATATTAATCTTCTCTCAATAAAAGGCCTAAATACCAGCAAGAATGACCTGTCCTAAAAGGATTTTTAGGAGGCAATAATTTTTTTTTTTTTNNTGTCCTAAAAGTGATTTTAAGTGAGTAAAATTTTTTTTTTTTTTTTTTTTTTTGCATTAGTCCCAGAAGAAAATCATCTGGGAGCCAGCAGTACAGCACTGTTCAAAATGTTTCTTATAAAATTTGCCTAACATGGACTTAGCACAAGCTAGAATTTGGCTTTATGGGCATTTTATAAACTTCTCTGTGGAAAGCCTGAAAGCTGACCTTTGATAATGGCTAAATTCCTGTTCAAAAAGGGGCAGAAGGCTCATAACATTGTCTAAGAGCTGGCAGTCCTCCTTTTCATCCTTCATGTAACTGTAGTTGGAAAGAAATGGTGTTTAACACTATTCTGTACAATGAGTCTTCTTATTTCATTAAACTCAGGGGGTGGAAAGAGTGGATCTTAGGGGCCAAGGTGAGTTGCCTGCTCCCAGGGCACAACAGCTGAGTGTTTTTTGGATTTTCTGTGTCCTCCCACACCTCCCTGGAGGCTCTGGATGCTGTGGGGTGGGCAAGGCTGCCCAGGTGCCACTGAGAGCCCTGGTGGGTTCAGCAGGGCACAAAACCTCCAGTACCAGAACTAATGGAAAATTACTGCAGCCCTGCTGATTTTCCCTCTGCTTAAGCACATCCTGCAGGAGCAAAGGAATGAGATTTTCTTCTGACAAAAAACCGAAGAATGAACTGAATTTTTTTGGAATGTAGTGGGAATAGACTACACTGCACATTAAGGACAATTGGACCAAAAAGCTGAGGAGATGTTGCACATTTTGTCCTGGAAACAGCCTCTGGGATTAGATTCAGGAGATATGATCAGGCATTTTATCACACTACAATCTCCTCATTAGTTTAAGCTTTGCATTGCCTGGTGATGCCTGCCAATACTTGTAACCTCACTTTGTTTAAAACAAGTTTCAGTTCAGGGAAAATCTGAAATTGCTTTTGATTTTGTCTCCTAGGCCTCCAGAATTTGGTCAGTCATAGTGGAACGGAGTTTTGGCAGCCCAGCTTGACTACATAATGGTCTTACACTCTGGAGACATTTCCAACACTTCAGCAGTGCAAACTCTGTATGCACACACAGGGTCATATCAATGCAACTATTGTGCACTCTCAGCACACACTTCGTTTAAAAAAAGTGCATTTTTTTTTTTCACAAATTCTCCTTTATCAACTTCCTTCGTGTGTATGAAATCCCCATGTGAATTCCTGCAGATGTAGAAATGTTAATATAAATTCTGTCACTGTTCCTACTGCTGTACCATCTTTTCTAGAAGTACTCTGGTTTGGGAAGGGGCTTGGAGTTTCTTAAGAGCAAGACAGTGTAAAAGTTAGAATAATTATACACTGGTCATGTTGAGGAGGAGTTAATGGAAAGTAATGAAAGTGATATTAAACCTGTCGTTATATTTAAGTATTTTCATATATCCTAAAATGTACCTTTCTGATTAATGATTTATTTATTTAATAGGCCATGCTTGAATGCAGAGTTATTACATACATATATCTCTATAAAAACAATATTTTATTCTGATAATTAGGCTAAAAATAGGTTTTTGTTCATTTCTTTACAAGGAGAAACAGCATGACACAACATACAAAATCTTGAGTGTTACATGTCACTGGTAATAATTTTGTTCATTCATCAAAATATAAAACTCATTACCATTCCTACTACTGTTAAGCATGCTGATTATACATGTTAATTATTAAACACTGGTGTTTCATGTCATTTTGACCTTGAATTAAGGATGATCTTTTGGATCAGAGTGTATTTTATCAATCTGAGCAATTTTATTTGAAGACTGAAAAATTATGCACTTTGTTTTCCCCGGAATTGTGTTCCAGTTGAATTTTTTTAGATGGTGGTGTCGAGGTCAGGGGCTGAGGGAAATCCCAAGAACATTCTAGTATAGAGAGCCCCATCCCATTTCATCTTGGTTTGGGTCCTTCAATTGCAAACCCTGCAGCAGCTTGGATGTGTCTCCTGGTACACTGAGAGGCAGAATTGGCCTTTTTCTGCTGGGATCTCTGCCACCTCCAATCCAATGCATTGTGCAGGGGTGACAGAAAATTCATGGAGTAGAGAGGGAATTTTCATTCTGATCCTCAGTCAACCAGCTGACGTGACTCATAATTGACCCTATAAGTAATAATTTTTTTTTTCCTCAAAAGCTGTAAAAATAAGAATTTAATTCATATCCCCTCTAATTAGGTGTTTCAAAATTAGCTGGGAGCAGGGTTCTCCTTCTGCCTGCATTCAGGCCATGCACATTGGGGCTTGGATCTGAAATTCAGCTTGAGCTGTCTTGGGTCTTCCTTCCAGGGGAGTTTGTGTTTTGCTTTCCTACAAACCCAGCCACGTGGCCCTGAGCCAAACCTTCCTTGCTGAGGGCTGAATGAGCCTTTCAGCCACTCTTGGCAGCCCCCACAGTCACACACACGTGGGCCAGGAGGGAAAATCACCCTGAGGACAGGGCAGCTGAATGGACTGCAGGCCAGTTCTGTCCCCAGCTCCACCAGTTCCTCGATCATTTCCTGGGTGGAATTATGTGGGTGGAAGACCTGACCACGATTTTTTCCCCCTCTCTTTGACCAAGGCTGTTTTCTCTGTTGTCTTACTGAGCTTTATGTGCAGCCCTACCCTCCTGCAGTCTTTTTGTTTGGTACCAATCTCCAGCCCAGTGTCCCTTGCTGTAGCAAGCTCAGACTCCCTGGGGACAAAGTCCTTAAAACCTTATCCCAGCCATTCCTGCTATTCCAAGCCCACTTTGTGATAATAGATCTGGAATACATCTTGTCCCTCTTCCAAACTGAACCTTTTTCAGGTAGTTACACAAGTCATGCCAAGCAGCATCTCTTAAATGAAAATTTGGATGTTTAAAAATAGCTCCTCATTACTGTAGCCTTTGCTGGCTTCTGCTCCTGCTCCATTATGTTAAACTCCTACCTGCTCCACATGTTCAAGGTCACTTTGGTTGTCTCTTTTCAGAGACCTCTTGCAGGCTGTTTCTGGGTGAGGCTGGAATCTGCTGCAGAGGGAATGCACCCTGGTTTGGAAGTATATAAATAATTTAATGTGGTTGTGGGACGAAAAAGAGTTTAACCAAGTATGGCTTTAATAATGTTAACTAAATGTCCATGAGAACTATCTAGAGCTGTAAAAATATATATTTTAGTGTAATTAACTAGTTTGGATTAAATTTTTCTGTGTCAGAACACCTATAGTGGATGTTTGCTGATGACAGCTCAGGACTTATCAGAGTCTTGATGATCCCAAAGGTCTTTTCCAGCCCAATCCATTCTGTGGTTCTGAGCCCTGAACCCAGAAAACATTTCCATAACTTGGAGCTTCAAAGAAAAGAGGAGAATTTGAAGATGCATGCAAGGACAAGAGATCTCAATGCAATTGTATCTCTGTCCCTGTCAGGTTAGACATGCCTGATTTAGCATTTAGTGTGCACCTCAGCTGTGCCCTTCATCAGTGAGGACATTAGCCAGGACCTGCCTCTTCTCTCTATCCCAAAGACTGCCACTTGTTTTCCCAATAAATAATTATATTTTGTGTATCAAGTCATATTATGCTATTGTTTTAAACATGACCACCCCTTGTTTTCCCAATAAATAATTATATTTTGTGTATCAAATCATATTATGCTCTTATTTTAAACACAGTCAATGGCATAATGAGACTTCCAATTCCCATTTCTTAACTTCTTTATTTTGAGTGGCTCTTGAGCGTGTAAAGGTGGCTGCTTGTGTGACACACCCAGCCAGCCCCTGCTTGAACAGCTTGGTGGTTGGCTTTCATTTGTGTACTTAAATTCTTTTAATGCTAGGAAGTTTCCTTTTCATAAGAGACAACGGCAAACCTGTAAGAAACAGCTCAAATGTCTACCTAGAGTTTAACCAAAAACATTCTTGCCTCAGCCTAGGTTTTCATGGCTATTAATTTAATTTATTATACAGTAATGAACCATGCAGGATCCAAACTGACCCAGGATTTACTTTAATGGATCATTAACTTGTCAGGTTCCCCCTTCTTCTTTCCCCCTCCTGGTATTTTCTTGTCTTGCCAGAATTCTCATTATCCCAGCTATTAATCCATTTATTAACTTTGGACAAGGATGTATTTCATTAGCCAACACTTAAAAATTAATGATCGCACACAAATTAAAAGTCTGCTGTAAAAGGATGGAGTACAAATAGGGTCTTTAGGATGTGGGTTTTATTTACACTCCAAATGAATGGCACACTGACAGTGGTTAAAACTGGTGTCAAAATTATAGGATCATTAAGGCTGGAAAAGACCTCTAAGATCACCAAGACCAACCATTAACCCCACAGTGCCGGGTCTGGGTATTCACACATTTTCTCCTGACTTGTAGATTGACAGAATTAGTTTTTATAGACAATTATTAAAAGTTTGTCTTTCCATAATGTTACTTTGGAAATAATATTGTAGACCGACCCCAAAAGTAACTTCCATAAAAATGCCAGCTGTGCTTTTTCGTTTTTGTAGGGTTCAAAGGAAGAGTTTCAAGCTGCTGGAATAAAACACTGAAGCCAGTGACAACCTCCCATTTTGTCCCTGGTTTTCTTAGAAAGTATGATCAAACATTTAGGACCTAATTTTCCTGGAAAATATGACCAAAAGTTTAGGACTTTTTACTGCCGAGTGTTTGGAAAATATATGTAACAGTAATCACCCTGGTACTGTCTGCTCAGACACCAGCCCACGGTGTGTGTGCAAAACAGGGGAAAATGCCTGCAGTCTGTGAGGGAAATAATTTGTGGTTTTGTCAATTCATCTATTTTTAATCTGTAAATATTTGTTATATACTTTCCCTTTCTGTAAAGGTTTCCCAGAAGACAATGCTGGGAGAACACACACACACACACACACTCATTATTCATGGCTGGGCTGTCTCCTGTGAGACAAGTGATGTCCCAGCAGAGCCACCTGAGAGTCACTAATTCTATGTCAGCCACTTTTCAGGAGAAGTAGGCAGAATATTTATTTTTTTTCCTTTTCTGTCTTGACCCATTCATAGATGCAGTACAGTTAAGGATTTAGGGTTTTCCACACATGTTCACATTCACTTCAGTTTACATCACAAATTAGCACTCTTGTTCACAGAGCCCTGTACATGTTAGGAACCTCTAACAGGAGTAAATGATGTATTTGGCTACTCTGCTTTGGTGACAGATGTCACAGTGTCTGTGTTACTCTGCAAATGGATATGAAGTGAAATAACTGAAAGGAGCAGTGCAAACCTGGATGGTTTCAGGGTTTGTGGAGCTGGAGTACTGAGCACTGTGGAAATGCCAGTATCTACATGTCGGTGAGCACATTCCAGGCTAAGAAATTAATTTGGCCTCAAATTTGCTAATTCAATTGATTTTGGAATTTACTGCCTAATTTAGTTTGCTGCCAATTCGAGCTCTTCTTGAGCAGGAGGATTCTTCTGGCTGCTGAGATCAGTAGACTCACACTATCCTGGTGTGCCCTGACTTCACCACCACCCAGAGGGGAGCCAATCTATTTTTTAGAATAGGTTGGGTTCCATGAAAAGAAATTTATGGTGACCTACAGTGTGACCTGGCCAAGTTCCCAGTTTGAGACTGGGACCTACAGTGTGACCTGGCCAAGACCCACTGGAGAACAAGTGTCCCTGCAGAGAAGGTGGCAGGGATAGCACCCTCAGGACTCAGCAGAAACCGTGTCTGCTCCATCCCACACTGACAGCAAGACCTGTAACACATCAAAAAGCAGGACTGAGCATGAAGCTGTGTTAGAGCAGCCACAGCAAGAGGAAGATCTGTGAAACTTGCACAGTTTAGCTCCCTTTGAGCATCCCTTTGATGGCTTTAATCCAGCAGATGTTCCCCACCTTCCTGACAAATAAAAGATGTCTGGAAAGCGTGTTTTGATACAGGATATTCTAGTGCACCTTCTGAATCCTGCACGCCTACGCCGTGGTACTTTTGCTTCATCTCATGTGGAAATTCAGCCAACCACACCTGGGTTTTATATTTCTTACAGGGCATATCCATCTTACTAACATCTGAAGCTGCAGGGTCTGGTAGCTTCCCTTGGCATTGCTTTTTTTGCAAATGTCCCTAATAAATTCCACGGATAAGCTTCACTCTGTTCTCATATTATCTACATCTCTGACTTAGCCCTCTAATGAACATGAAACTACCTCAGCCTGTCCACGACCTGAAAATGACCTGCAGTCATCTCACCAGCCTTTGTGCTGAACCACATCACAAGTTATCCTCCCTTTCCAACAGCTTCTAGACCAGTGGGAATAAGAGAAGCTTTTTTTCCCCATAATCCCTCACACACAGGCTGGAGGCAAGGAGTCTCAAAAGGGTCCAAGGTTTCAGTGCTTTCATCTTGGGGCTACAGCAGAACTGCTTAAGAGCTACGTCTCTGCCTCACTTATTTTATTCATTTCAGGGATTTAATGCAAATTCCTGGCATGATTTCAAAGCATGTTCTCTAAGTTAATAAAATTACAATATTAAAAGGCAAATAATAATAGTGTGTTCTCAGTGTTACAGCTCCACGGTGCAGATTGGTGGACCTTTTGCCAGGTCGCCTTTGTTACATTTAATAGCAACCATAAATCTCAAAGCCTCATGCAAACTGTAGAAAATTAAGGGCCATAAGGCTGGGAGATTTATTTTTTTTTCTTTTATATTTTCTTTGAAGAGATTTACTCCCTCTTCGGATAAAGAGGAAAAAAAAAAAAAACAAACAACAAAGGAGAAGAATGTTGTGACATGTTTACCAAAGTTAGGAGGCCAGAGCTTGGGATTCAGAGGTGGTAGTCTGAAAAAAAAGGGACTGTTTTTCTTATCTCATGTCCCAATGTGTTTATGGACAAGGTAGGGGCACCATGGATGTGGTGGAGAACAGCAGGGATAGCAGCTCACAGGTGTTAGTGCAGGTGATTTTATGAAGATAAACCTCTGGCCACTGGAAAAGTCTTCTCAAGATGCCTGAATTAGGTGGAAAACTGCTTTTCTTCATTGCTTGGTCTTTGCCACTGCTTTTGTGATGGATTGGAGACTCCCCCCCCAAGGAGGCAGCTTTAGATCCCCTGGAAGGTGAAGGACACTTGTACCTGCTGATGAGAAGAGCCTCCCTGGAAGGATTCTTCTGCATAAGGAAGCAGCTAAAAATCTTTAAACCATCTCAAAACCCCCAGAGAACTACGAGATTCTTGGATAACTGCATTTTGCTCTCTCTTTGATGGGTTTAGCTCCTCATTTCCAAATTCTTTGTTCTCACTCTCCTCAGGTTCAAAAGTTCTTGATGTCTATGTGAGCACCTCAAGATGCTAATTTTCGCTTTTTGTCTAGTAATTACCTCGATTCTACCAAGCTTTTACGACCCTTTAATTTGCAAACCTTTCATTGAACAGCAGACAAAGAACTCCAAGAAACAATGAAACCCTAATTTGAGAGTCAAATTGTCAAAACGTTTCTGTAGGAGTGGTAACTATTGCAATAGTTCAAGTTAAAACAACCTTTTTTCATCTTCCTCCACATCATCACCTGCGCTGCTGCCAGGGTGGAAATTATTCTTGGAGTGTTTGGACTGTGGAAACTGACTTGTTTTTATTTATTTACTGGATAAAATACTCTCAGAGGTCATCTGTCATCATGAATACGATTTGCAGCAGTCTGATGACTTCCTCACTACAAGTTTATCTATTATTATTGCATTACCAGTGATTAAATAATGATGGGAATATAAAAAGCCAAAAATATTAGAATGAGTCTGAAAACTGTAGCCTTGGAGGTAAATCTGTCCTGTGATGTTTAGTGTTTTGGGTGCTAAAAATAATAATAATGATGGTGACAATAATAATAATTGATGTAGGATTTAAAATATCACGCATACCAGAGCATCCATGCCTTACCTCAATAAAGTCATGCTGTCCATATAGATACCCAGAGATGCTTACAAATAAATGATGTGTTGCAATTTACCTGAGTTAAAGAAGGTTTTCCTCCAGCAGCTCGGACATCTGCTATTATTGCCTAAGACAGAGATTAATATTCCATTCATTTGATTGCTCTTTCAACAGCTATTTAATCTGTGTAAATTAATTTATAAACCATCATGCCTCATTTGTGTGGCATTTTTCTTTATTGATGGATCCAAGTGATTGAAATGGAGGCAAAGTTCTTTTCAGCAGGTGATCGTGAATATCTGCATTTCCTGAGGTGCTCCTGGTCCCAGCTCAGGTGGGAGGAACACTGATTTATGTTTCTAGAAAAGACTCTGGGAAAACAGAGCTCTCTAAAATGATGTGGAGGGAGGATTTGCCTCTTACCAGCGGGGTTCTTTCAAAGGCTACTTTGTCAGTGGTTTGCATACACGAAGCAAAATTAAGATTGTTGTTTCTTTTAACTTCAAAGGAAGCCTTTTTAAGCCCTACTTCTGTCTGTAAAATGAAATGTCTAAAATGCAAATTATTTGGAGGGTAGAAAGTTCCTCTCCAGCCACAGTACTGCAGAAGTTCCAGCAGCAATAATTAAATATTCCCATAAACTGTGTGATTTCTCAGGCACTGAGGTACAAAGGGATCTGAATTGATCACGGGTCCCAGCAGCTTCAATGAGAAGAAATAATTGAAATGCTGTGTTTTTTTTTTGCATAGTTTTCACAGCAATATAGTAAAGCACCTTGTTGCTGACCCCTGCATGATAGAAATGTGCTTCCCACTGTAGAAACCTCTGAATCTGCATGGAGATCATGATCTGAGGTGCAGCACGGGGGCATCCACCCTCCACCAGGTTGAATTTGTTTGAGCTGAAGGCTTGTTGCTCTGTTTTTCTAAAGTTCTGGTAAAGCCTTCTGATGTTTTACTCTTTGTAGTGGAGTTTCTCAGGCACTTTTCATGTAACTCATGATTGTTTTGCATTCCTTTCTGGAGGAGGAGAGAATTGATGGACTGTTGGGTTGACCAGTGTGGTTGGAGAGGACAATTTTCATCCTCCAGTCCATGGCCACTGTTGGAATTCTATAAATGTCGAGGTCTGTAAATAAACTGCCCCCTCTTTTTTCTGCCCTGAACATCTCAGTGTGTGTGTGTGATTCATTTGTGTTGTATTGTGACAAAGGCTTTGCATTTCCCCTCCGTGTGCTTGGGCACGTTCTGGTCTCATTTGTGCTGACCATTGAAGGGAAGGCTCCAAGCTCAGCAGCAAAAGTGAGATTTCAGGGCTGCCAATCATTTTTTAGAGCACCAGGATGCCAAAAATCCTTTAAAAATTGTAGCTCTCTTTTTTTTGTGTGTGTGTGTGTGTGTTTGGTGCAGAAATCCCAGAACTGCTTTTGTAATGTCAGCAATTTATTCTGTAGGGGAAAGGAGCTGAACCCCTCTGAGATATGAGTTTTAATATCCTTCAGTAATGACATCTAGAGGGGTGAGCCTTCAAGCATGAGAACAAAAGCACTGGTGTGTCAGTGTGTGTGAAAAGCCAACAGCTCTTTTCTCACCTGTGTGCATCATCAGGACTGTTCCTACAAGGAAAAGAATATGCTTTCAATTATTGCTCTGATCTCCCTTGTGGGTAAGGGAGTGGACCTGTAGTCTCATAACGTTCAGTATTTACAGGAACCATCCTGTAAATCAAAGCAATTTATTCAGTCCTGTGCTGTGCGTTGTTGCATTTGCAATAGTTCTTTTCCTCCTTCTATATATTTTCATATAGTCCCGTGCTCCTCTGGGGAAGCTTGAACCTGAAAAGAAGGCCAGGGGAATGTAAATGATCTGCCCTTTTCCAGCTGACTAATGTGGGCCATAAAACACTTTAAAATACAAAGGAGACTTAACATCTGGTCAAGTTTACTCATCATAAACACACCTGAGTGAAAAGTACTTCTTGTTCTGTGGAGCAGAGCCAAATGAACGACAGACTAAGACAGACATTTTGTGTTGTTAAATGCAAGTGCTCTCTCCTTGCATTTCAGTGGCTAAATTAGAGGTAACTCGATAGTAAAATATGCAGGTAGCCCCAGGACACATTGTATATCCCTTAATTCTGAAAACTTTCTTTGATTAAAAATGAAACCTGATTACAAACTCCCCATTCATGCTCTAAAACGCCAAAGAATTGATGTTTTTCAGTGTCAATACAGTAACTAATTACAAACTTCCCATTCGTGCTCTAAAACACCAAAGAATTGATGGTTTTCAATGTCAATACAGTAACAAAATCAGTCCTGGAGCGGTGGTGCAAGATTTGCTTTCTTAACCAAATTTATGCTTTGACAACTTTCTGCTTGGAAAAAAAGAAGAAAATAAAGGAG
>VWYO01014947.1:19578-35011 GCA_013400275.1 Rhadina sibilatrix
TTGAAAAAAAAAAAAAAAAAAAGAGAGGGGAAAAAAAAAAAAAAAAAAAAAGGGCAGAATTAGAGATGTCCTTATCTGATGTATGAGCCTGTGTTAGTGGCTTTCATTATGGCTTTCCCCACTGCAAAAACACCGCTCTGGATGATGAAGCGTTCACCTTTTCCCAAACCTTTTCCCAGGACAGCTCTCCAGCACCGCCCTCTGTGCTCGGGGAAAGCCGACAGCCTCCAGCCTGGCAGGAGCAGAACAAAGCTCTGAGGGGCAGGGAGGGAACAGGCTGAAAGCAGTGGCTGTGCCCGGGAGGGAGGTCCCTTCCCTCCGAGCGCAGGGATGGGATGCTCTCCAAGGGGGAGGAGGGTTGGTGAGGGGATGCTCAGAGCCTGCTGCTGTGGTCACCCATCTCTGGCAGTCAGGGATTTAATCCTGGTGGTTGGGGGGAAAAGCATCCTTGCTTTTTGAAAAAAAAAAAAAAAAAAAAAATCAAGCTCCTCAANTGTGTGGGGGAAAAAACTACCTTTTTTTTAAAAAAAAAAAAAAAAAAAAAAAAATCCAGCTTCTCAAAGTGGTAGAATTGTCAAATCATTGAGTGCCTCGAGTTGTAAGGGATGTGTAAGGAGCATGGAGTGCAAACCCACGACAGAAAAAAAAAAAGGAAAAGGGGAAAGAAAAAGAGAAAAAGAGGTAGAAAAAGGGAAAGAAAAAAGGAGTAGAAAAAGGGAAGAGAAAGCCCATTTCTTAGCTCTCTGAGCTGTCCTGCTGGAGTCTGCTGGTGTAACTCCTGATGTTCAGGAGCAGCCCTGCTGAATCCAATGGAACTGTTTGCAAACCAGTGCCCAACTCGGCGAGAGTAAACACGCCCGTGTCTGGCCTTGTGTAAACACAGATCAGCCTGCAGACTGAAAGGCAAATACAAACAGAATTCCTTTACTCCCGCGCAGGAGGAAGAAGAGCAAAGGAGAAGGGCTGAGCAGATTTCCCTCCCTGCCCTGGTGGAAGTACCCTCTGGAGTCTGCAGTGTGTTATCAGCACTTATTTCCACTAAACCCTGACTCTGTGCTGGCAAGAGAGATTAGAGCCTGCTGCCATCACCTGCATTTCCTGGGGGATCTCTGCTGGCACTTCAGTCCCCTGTGCAGGGAACGGTGCTCCCGGTGCATCACCAGTGCAGAGACACCCCCAGCCCTGCTCTGCTCCCCTCTGCTTTGGAGCTGCAGGGACAGGAGCCTTTCATCTCTGCTTTGCTGATGAGGTCTGTGATTGAGGATTAGAGCTAGGCAAGCAGCACCTCGAAAATTCCAACCCCTAATGGCTCATTCCTTTTGCATTTGCGGAAGAATTAAAAATAAAATAAAATAAAACAAGAACAACAACAAAAAACCCCAAAGCAACAACAAAAAATACAACAACAACAGCAACAACAACAAAAAAAAACCAACCACCAAACCAAACCAAACCAACCAACCAACAAAACAAACAAACAAAAAAAACACCAAAAACCCCCAACCAAACCATCAGGGGAAAAAAAACAAAACAAAAAACAAAAAAAAAAAAAAAANAAAACAAACAAAAAAAGCCAACCAAAGCAAAAAAAAACCCCCAAACCAAACCAAACCAACCAACCAAACAAAAACTCAAACCAAAACAAAAGACCCACCAACCCCCCCAAAAAAAAAACCCCAAAACCCCCCAAAAAACAGAGCAAAAAGCTTTTCTTGTGTGTGTTTTGTAAAACCTTAAGAAAACAACCTTATATGGCCCCAACCAAGTTGAACACTATTCTTTAAAAAAGAAAACAGTCCTAAATTAAGAGTGGAATTTTAGCTTCAACTTTGAATTTCTTGGCTTTTGTTGCTCCCTTATATACCCTCATTATTCTAGCAGTGTGTTGTTTTTGGTCTGACTAATATTTAGAAATTGTTCCATCCAACCTTTAGATGTCTACTGTTTGAGAATGATTCATTCCTCTTTGACTTCATGAGCAAAATTTGCACAGTGGGACCTTTTCCTGCCCTTGGTGTGTCTCTCCCAGCTCCAGAATTCCCTGTGTTCTACCCCAATAACCTGTGGGGTTGCCTCACAGCTGTGGAGCAGAGTACATTCCAAACAGGGAGCTGCAGATTTGCAGGGATGTGGTTGGGGGAGTCGTTTTGCCAGGATGAACAGCCTGGATGCAGAGCACCAGCACTCAGGGTGCTGCCAGCAACTCTGAAGTCAAGTACTGAGCTACTCCAGTGGGGTTTGAAGAAATAGTGGACAGAAGTTTAAAAAAGAAAAAAAAATAACAAACCAAACCAAAACCCACAAAAAAACCCAAAACCAAACCAAACCAAAACAAACAAAACCACAAAAAAAAAAAAACCCAAACCCAAAAACAACAACAACAAAAAAACCAACAAAAACCCCCAAAACAACAACAAAAACAACAAAAAGAAACCACAAAAAAACCCCACAAAAAAACCCAAAACCAACAACAAAAAACAACAAAAACCCCCCAAACAACAACAAAAACAACAAAAACAAACCACAAAAAAAACCACAAAAAAACCAAACCAAACCAAAACCAAACCAAAACAAACAAAAAAAACCCCACAAACAAACAAACAAAAAACAACAACAAAACAAAACAAAACCACCAAACCCTGTGAAAATAAAATTCCAAAATCTCTTGATGAGGTATCTCTTTTGAAATGATTAAATATTTTGCCAGAGGTGTTCCATAGCTCTGCACAATGATGGTTGTGCAATGGCAGCAGTGATGCCCGCTGGGTAGGCTGCCATCAGCGGCAGGAAAACAGCTCCCACTTCCCAGGATAATTGTCCTGAACCAACGAGAAATATCTAAACACCCTGTTCTTTTGGCAGTAAACTGTGGATAATCCTCTAATTTTGGATTATGAGTGCCAGGGAGCATGCAGTGTTCAGCAGCAGAAGATTTACAGGGTGCCAGGAGGTACAGTGATGTTAAATATCTTCATTAATGGCACAGACAAAGGCATCCAGGGCCCCCTCAGTGAATTTGCAATGACTCCAAGAGGACAAAGAGGTGCTGCTGGCACACCCGAGGGGTGGGATCCAACCAGAGGGAACTGGACAAGCTCGAGAAGTGGGACCTTGGAATCTCATGAGGTTTAACAGGACCAAGGGCTGGTGCTGTACCTGGGTCAGGGGAAACCCCAGGGTCAGTCCAGGCTGTGGGGTGAAAAGATGGGGAGCAGATGTGGGGAGAAGGACAGAAGTTATCTAGATCCATTACAAAAGCCTCCATTAAGGAGATGCTCTTTGCTTCAAGTGATGCAGAAAAACAGTGTGGGACATTGGAGACAAACAGAGGAGAAATAAAGGCAATGAAATATGACCACTGCTGATGCAGAAATTCCCATGTTTTTCACTTCAGAAGATCCATTTCTAAGTTTTTAAAGAAGAGAGAGGAGCAAATTTCTTTTTTTGGTGCAATTTATTTTGCAGTGATACATTTCCAAAACCGTTCAGCATGTCTGATATTAGGTTCTGAGCCACAACCTTCAAATGTCACACGGAAAAAGAATTTACTGCTGGTTAGGCATGGGATTTCCTCTGGCATAGCATAATATCAAGTCTTGTGATCCACTTACATTTAAAACCAGTAAAATTAATGAATGAGCCAATACAGAGGGCCCTTCTCTGTTTGCAGGGTTTCTGTGTTGTCCTGATTTTCTTATTTAATTTTTTTTTAATGGCTATAAATGTTCAGCTTTAACTCGGATTTACTTTGCAGCAATGCAAATTTTCCTTGATACTAACAACAGCTGTTAGCAATATACCCACGTCCAAGAACACGTTTACATGCGACCAAACTCGGTGTAATTGCCACATCATCTGGTAAATTGGCATTACAAACAAGTCTCGGGGGGAAGAAACACGACTCCCTCCGTATGTCATCGCTCTTGAAATCTCCACAGCAAAGCATCAGCGCTCAAAGCTCCTCTTTCCCTGCTGACAACTCAGATAAGGGAGCTTGCAGTTGGAGCTTGCTGCTTCCCGAGGACTTGGTAGAGCCTTCTCTTGCTCCTACAAGGGCCCTTTGGCGTGGGACAAGCATTTGTGTCATGTTGCCTTGCAGAAACACCTCCCTATCTGCCTTTCATGCAGCTGAGTGTGCTCTACCACGGATCAAACAGTGGCAGATCGCAGAGGAGTAACAGTACAGAGCTCAACTTTTGGGTTTTTTGTTGTTTTGTTTTTTTTTTTTTTTTAATCACCTAATTAGTCCCAACATAAAAGCTCTGTATTTTTGATGGGAGCTGTTAGAGCTCTCCTATCACTGTGGTTATTGCCCAGGCCACTCCAGACTGGAAATGTTAAACAGGGATAGCACTTTTAGTTTCTCTGGCTAACACGGCCCATCAAATTGCCTCTCTCTGCCACAGATGCTCTTCCAAGTTATTATATTACAGCTAAATGTGTTTGGAATGATGTCTGGCTATCAGCATTTTGTCATTAGAAGAGAGAAAGGAAGACCAACAGTAGACAGATATCACTATCTGGACTGTAATGAGTCCCTGAGGGAAAATTAAGGGGTAATTGTAACAAGCCTCTGGATGGACCAAAAAAATATTAGTCAGATCTCATCTGTTCTCCAACTTCCTTCTTTCTTTAAACTGTCAACACTTTCCGTGCGTTTTGGCTCAAAATGCCTGTCCTCATCTCAGCTAAGCCCCACACAGCTCTTTACTTCCTTGCAAGGTTTTCAAAAAGCTTAAGAGGCTGCTAAAGGTGTCATTTGGTAGGTGGCAGGAAATCCAGTTGAACTGGATGCAGGGGTGGCTCTGTCAGGGTATTTACATGGAGGAGATGTGGGGGAAGAGTTCTCCCTGCAGTGTGTGTGCACCTCTGACCTGGGAGGACCTGCCAAAACCCAGGGCTTGGTGTCTGTACCTGACTGCTCTGCTAACACCACAACTGGGCCCTTGGTTTGAGGCAATGGATGTTGAAGTGGAAAAAGGAATTAAATCGATGATTTCATCATGGACCATTTTACTTCTGATTTTTCTTCAGGAAAATTGAAGTTCTGAGTTTTCATGGCTGTATAAATAACTTTGCCTCCAGTCCCAAATTTTTTTTTTTTTCCAGTTCAAAAAGTCAGTGAAATAAAGATCTCTCCCTTAGATGGAATAAAGGTTTCTTGTCCTGGGTGTGTTCTCCTGCTAGGTGCCTGCTAGGACACCTGAGCCCAAGTTTTCTAGACTTGACTTGGAAAATGGGAAATTGAGACAGCCAAATAAATGTCTGGCTGTTTTTTCCATGTGGTTTGGTGTCCTTGTGTTACTCTCAGCACTTAAGACACACAGAGACAAGATAGTATTAGGAACATCAGAATATTGGATATTGAAAATCCAAAGCAGTTAAAAGGTATTCCCTGAGAGGATGGCAGGAGATGTATAGTGGGGAACACTGTGATGAAATTCAGCAAAGATACGACATAAACCCAATTTTTGGTGTGTTCACAGATAGTCTGGAAGATCTATAATTAAGCTGTTGTCCTGACTAAGATCCTTGGCTAATTACTTACATTTTTTTGTCCCCTGGAAATAATATTCTGAACGTGAGTTCCCCATCTGTGGTGCCTGTCCAAGGAGGGCATCAGCTCTTGGTGATTATTGGAGTCCCGACTGATATTACGTGGCACAGAAGAAATGAATTCTCAGGGAATTGTTGGATCCTGCAACATTTTTTCCTAGAGCAGCTCAGACCTGCTGAGCACTGCTGAGCAAACCCACCTGTGGGATAGGGTGGAAAATCTTGCAGACTCCTCAGCATTACAAGCCAGTGGAGAAAGAGGCCAAGGCACTGTCAATGTTTATATTTAGACCTAGAGATGCATATTTTAATTTTACTTTATTTCTCTTTGAGGGTGGACTGGACTGCAAGAATCAAAATCCTGTTGAGCTTTGGACAAAACCAGCACATTTCTCTGCATTTTCTTTTCCTTCCCTCACAGTTTCCTCTGCTGACTTTGGTTCAGCTCTCACCGGACCAACAAGCTCTGAGAACTCCCATAAAACCCTAAAGTGAAAAAGAGTGTGCCTGCCAGGTGGGATTTTTTTTTTTTTCCCCCCAAGTGCTCACAGCTCTAATTTTCACCACATGTGAACAAGTGTTCGCAGTTTTAAAGATGTGTTGAGTAATTGCACATGCGAGACATCTTCCCTTTAATGCTCCCAGTGTGTTCAAAGCTTTTTTTTTTCTTTTTTCTTTCTTTTTTTGTGAGAACACCCCTGTTAACAACGGAGCTGTGGCCTTTAGCTTACACTTAAGTGGGTACTGCTTTGTGTTGAAATATAATTGGTAGCACTTGACTGTTCTTGTTGCCTCAGCTTAGCTAATGAAAGACACTGCCATAATCTACTTCTCTTAGGATCAGGGTGTGAGCCTGGAAAATCTCTGCTGGAAGGAGCTGGAGAGGCACCTGCAGCTGGCATTGCTGTGGGCACCGTTTCTTTTTGGGGCAAAGTAGGAAAGGAAGGTGTTTGCTGCCTCCACTTGTGGGTGAGGATGTAAAGTGATGTGCTGCTTTTACACACCAAGGAAAGGAGTGATCCCCCGTGGAAAGGGGAGTTGTGGTCTGTCAGATTGATAAAATGTGCAGGGTGCCTGGCCACCTGCCCTGTGACACCACAGAAGGGGCACAGCAGATCTTCAGTGGTGACTGAACAGTTTCCAAGACAGCTGAGGAGGGAGAGATTGATCACCAGCCCTGGTTACCCTCTTCCTATGCACCCAACCAGGAGAGGGATGACTTGGGCAACAAAATTCAGGTCATCACCACCCCAAACCCCCTGTCCTTAGGGGAAATATCTCATTGCCTGACCAAATGTCCCATAGGACTGAGTCTGGACACCACTGGCATGAGATAAACCAAAGGGGAATGGGTCTGAAGGGCTGGTAGAGCTGTGGGACAAAATGAAATACAAACAGTAGAAAGTGAGGTTTGGATCAGGTGAGGGAACAAATGCAACTTCTGTGAGACAGGACTCAAACAAAAAAAAAAAACAAACCCTGTGTTTTCTTGGTTTCTCTCCATCTCTTCTCCTGGCCAGTAAATCTGTGAGAAACTGGTAATGAAATGTTAATTACCTCCAAAATTATCTGCCTCCAGTTATTGTTAGAAATGAAATGGCACAGAAAACATCAGATTGAACCTCATGGTGAGAAATAGATGACTTTTTTCTTTTGCTCCACTGCTCTGAAAATGTTGTGTAGTATGGGATTTTTTTCAAAATAGCACAAGGTAAAAAGCCTCGTAAGTGTTTTTTAAATTTCAGGAACTATAACTAAAAGTCATTCACTCCTGGTTATTTCTGGAAAGGGGCTGACTGTAGCCCGTTTGGGGGGAACACTGAGTGACCCACCTCTTCTGGCTGTGTTCCTGGAGGAACACAAAAGTGCCTACAACAAAGCCATGGGTTTTAAATCCAAGCAAACGAGCTGCAAGCACCACCAACATTTATGTCTTTGTAGTGATCAAAGGTTTTGGCCAAGTGTAACTGGTGTGGAAGGAGCAACCCTTGTCCCATGAAACGTGGCTGACCTGAATCAGAGACAAAACAGAAGCTGCAGGTCTGTGGCTGAGCAGCCAAACCTCAGGAGCACAGAATCAGCTTGGTTGGAAAAGACCTGTAAGATCATCAGTCCAGCCTTAAACCCAGCCCTGCCAAGCAGTAAACCAGGCCTCTAAGAGCCAAAACTTCACATCCTAAATCCCTCCAGGGATGGTGACTCTCCCTCTTTGCTGGGAAGATGTTCCAGCCTGACCTGGGACAAACCTCCCTGAGCGTGGCACCCCGGAGCATGTGAGAATGCTCTCCCTGTGAGCTGACACAGCTGCTCCAGGGGCTGGGAGTGGAAACAGTCCTCCTTTCCAGGCCCAGGGGTCTCTCTCTGGTTCAGCCTCTGCAGATGAACTCTCTGGGGATGTGCTTACACTTACCACGTCGTTCAGGACAGGAAGAACAAGGGAGTGCTTTTAGATTATCAACACCTTCGGAGAGAAATGTGTTCATTAGAGTTATGACAGCCCCAGTGATTCATTAGGGGGAAAGAGGTTGTTCTGCAGTGGTAGATATAAACCAGAGCTGATCTGAACAGGCTGAGTCCCCTCAGTAGTAGCTTATTAACAAAGAATTAAAGGTTGCAGTGGGATCTGCATCTAAAATTGGAGGAAACTTCTCGGCCAGCAACGTTTTGGTGCAATTATTGTTTTTGACTTCAATGGCTCTTTTCCCTTGTTGGTATTTGCTCTGTGATGTATGTGTGGAGAGCAACTGTAACACCTCTCCAGAACAGTATAAACTTGTCGTATTAAATTTCACTTGGAAATTAAAAGGTTTCTAATCAGCAGAGCGGTGAAGCTCTGGAACAGCTTTCCAGGAAAAAATGAAGGCCAATAAATTTAATCATAATGAAGCCTGAACAGTTTATAAAAGGGATCATGTGACATAGTCCTTAGAGTACTAAGGGACTGAAATTGAAGATCTCTGCATCTCATTTTCCAAGCGGTGTTCCTGTGTCTGGATGTTTCTCTCACAACACGTTTTTGCAGATAATTCTGTGATTATGAAGAACGCCAGACAGTCAATCCCAGGGTACCATTTCATGTTGCCCCATGTTTACAGCTGCTAAACTTCAGTTTAAAAATATCTGCTGTGTCAAATCATTTCAGTGTTACCTGTTGATGCAGGCAGTGGAGGTGGTTGTTACAGGACTGAAGGGAATCTAACACAACACAGGTACAGCTGTAGCAGGTGAGAGGTCCAGCTAACCCAGGACTTGGTCTCCAAGTGTGGCTGAGAGAAAAGGCTTAATGAGCACAGAAAGATTGTGGTAGTGCTTCTTAGAAGTTCTTTTCTAACCTCCAACGATTTAATGCCCATGGACCTCACAGAAATCAGATCTACTTCCTCTGGGCTGCCTGAGCCCTCCTCTCTGATTTTTCTTCTCTGAATTAAAGCAGCCACTTTCCTAACACTTAAAGGCTTTTGACACTGGTGCAAAGGCTTCCACAGCAGATCTTCATTGCATGGAGAAGCTTTTCCTTCTGATGCCTGCTTGCCTAACTTCATGAATGGAGATCAAGACTGAGTACCCAGGAAATTCAGGTGTACTGCCCTTCATCTACCCCTTTTCCATACTGAGCCATCCTGATCTGCCAGTGTAGAACCCAGCATTACCTTGATTATCCCTCCTACATGTATACAGACCTTTCCTTTCCTTTCCTTTCCTTTCCTTTCCTTTCCTTTCCTTTCCTTTCCTTTCCTTTCCTTTCCTTTCCTTTCCTTTCCTTTCNACTAAAACTAGAAATAGCACTCAAGATTCATGCATACAACAGATGAATAAGTTGACACAAAGGTACTCTCTCCTGTTTTGTTCTCTGTTCCTTTCCTAACATCCCAACATTCAGTTTTCCTTTTTACATTAGCTGCTGAGTACTGAGTTGTTTTCGTGGAACTTTATATTCTGATCCCCAGATCTCATTCCTGAACAGCTTCAAGCCCAGTTTCCAGCATGCCTTACCATTAATTGGAGCTGCTCTTGAGAATGAAAATACTTTTCTTCCCTCCATTAAGAGAGGGAATCAGTCCTAACTCAGCCTCTAATTCCCTAGTTGAGGTTGGCCATCTCGGCTCCCAGTTTGTTTCTGTGCCTGTTTTCCATTAAAAAATAAGATACAGCCTGTATCTGCCTACAGTTTCTGGTTGCCTCGGTGCAGCCTAGCTGCAGGAAGGTTACAGGTTTTGGTACTTGTTGGAGCTGCAGCTCATCCTTCCAGCTGTGGAGATTATCTTCCCAACAGCATGTGAGACTTGGGATTCTCATCACGACTCTGTTTAGAGACCAGCTCTGAAATTAACCACTCACTTCAGAAAAAGATTTTCAAATGTTCTACCCCCTCAAAAAATTAAGTTAAATAATTCACAGCATTTGTAAAAGGAATTAAGAATGAGCTATATGTGGGGCCTTTTCCTAGGTGCTGTGATCCTCATAGAAACAATGGATTTCAGTCTTTGCTCTCTGTATTATTTAGGTTATAGAGAGTGCATTTATAAGCAAATGCAGGAGTTTCCCACCAGCAGTGGAGTGTGTGGGAAATATCAGCAGTAGTCCAGAGTGTCAGCACATTTCCTTCTCCTTAGCTTTATTTAGTCTTTACCACTAATTGCCATTCATTTTTGGCTGCTAATGTTAATTTTTGCTGTTTTTTCCCCCCTCTAATCTGCTAATTCCCCAGGAGATTGTTTTGTGTAGTCAGATCAGTAGTTTACATACTTTATCTTGAAACTCATGGTGCTCTTTTCTTATCCTCAACAGCCAGTGAAGCAAAGTGGGAGCTGGTGCAGGCACTTGCCCAAAAAAACAGGCTCCACTGACACTCTGCTTTGCTAGTGGGTAAATCAGAATGAGCTGGCAAGCTGCAAGTCTTGAGTTTTTATTCTTATTTACTGCATGACCCTACAAAGTTCATACAACCCATCCACAGAAGGAGCTAATTAATAGGGTGTCCTAAGGTCTGAGCAGTGCTTTTTGTATCTACTTTAACCCTTGAGGGAAGCTGTTGGTCAAGGCAATTTTGGCTGCTGGCTGACATTTCTGTGTGCAGGACAGTGGTGGCATTTTTTCCAGGGATTTTCCAATTCTGGCTGTTGGAGGTTGAAGTATTCCTGAATGAATGGAGTTGAATGTTATTAATCACAAAGGACAGTATAAAAAAAAGGTAGCTTTCTTCAACACTCTGTAAAACATGAACCTGCACACTGCCTGTGGAGAATCTGTAAGGTTTTTTTAGAACAAGAAAACTGAATGCTATCAATCACGTGGGAGTTTGGTTGCAACACCCAGCTAATATTTCAAGTTTATCTGATAGTTCCTGATTAAGTTTATCTTTTAGATACCTCCATCACCTGTGCATGTTCAGTCTTTCCCCTCTCTGTTTAAAATGACATGGCAGGATGCCAAACACAGCCAAAACCATTTTCCCCTGTGCAAAATGCTCAGCTCCAAATGGATTGGAGAAAATCATTGTGCGTGAAAGCAGGTGTCAGCAAACAGTGATATTGAGGTAAAAACAACAAACAAACAAACAAACAAAGAAACAAAGAAAAAACCAAAAAAATCCAAGCAGATTTTTTTCCCAAAACAGCAGCCTGTACACAAGTTCTCTGACTGCACTTTTATAAATAAGCTGCACATCCTGTGGGAAGTAAACCACCCAAATCAATATTCAAGAGGCACATTTGAAAAACTCCCTCTGGAAAGCCAAAATTTTGACAGAACTTTTAGGAACCTTTTTTTTTTTTTTTTTTTTTTGTACTGCTGGGACAAACAGTGCAGCTCTTCCTTTGGTGCATGCTGAGGGAGAGATGCACAGATGCTCTTTCTCTCCTGGAGGATTTTCTATCTGCCAACCTTGTTGTTTAACAGCAGTAACAAAAGATAACGTTTTGCAGTCACTTGAATCTAAAGAGCACCAAAGGTGCTCAAAGAGAATCTTCTAGAAACTGTGGGTAAAACTGCAAGGGGCAGGTTTCCCCAGCCAGGACAGCCAGGACTAAGCCCACTGCCCTCAGCAGAGAGGATGTGCTGCTGTGCCAACCTCTTAAATCATCCCAGAGCCAAACCCAGGGAAAAGCAGTGTCAGAAATGTGGCCTCGGTGATGGAATCACTGGCAGAGCTGATAAAAACAAAAAAGGAAACATGGCTTTATCTTGAAGTCTATTTCTCATGTTTACTATGGGATAAAGGTCCAGGAGGAGGAGGAAAGTTTTGCAGCTCAGTAGCATCTGCAGCAGCTTGGGAAATGGCCACGCTCTTCAGTCCTGAGAGTCAAGGTAAAGGTGGATCTTCCAATGAAAATGAGAAATTAGCCTGTAAAATGCTTGGGACAGAACTGATACTTTTGTATGTTGGTCAGCTGTATCAAGGCAATTTGTTCTGTTTGAGGTGTTCCTGCATCACCCCATGAGAATAAATAACAGGAACAATCAGGGAGAACAGTGAGTGCTTTGCTTGTGATATTTACTGCTGGGGAGAAGAAAGCCCCAAATAATCCTAAAAAAGCCCTGCACTCAAAGGGACCTTGTAAGAAACCACTCCAAGTGTTGCAAAAGGGCTCCAGCTCCTCTGTACCCTTCTCACAGCCATTCCCCTTGCCCTTTCCTTTCCATGGTCATTCACGAGCCTTTACCAGAGGTCATTCATGAGCCAGTCTACCCTTTACTACAGGGAGATTTCAGGGAGGGGGCTGTGAGTGCTGGAACGTGGGCATTTAGTGTGTGTGACTGTATTTTGGCAAGCCCTTCACAGCATCTATAGCAGAACTACTCACAGAGCTCCTTGATCTGGATTCTCAGTTTTCTTTGGGAGAACAGTGGAGCTGGAAAGGCAGCGAGAGGCTCAGACTTTGTTTTTTTATTGCCTCGATTTCCACACAGTGCAGTTGTGGGAAAAAGATAGGTGAGTCCTTGGTGTGGCTTTGGTTCTGATATTCCTTCTGGTTATGGAGTGACCCGCTGTTTATGAGGATATGGTTTTCAGTTTTCATTTCTTTCTCTTCAAAGCCTGGTTCGTGTTGATGTTACCTGCGTGAAAAATTGAAAGGGCGGATGTGCACTGGAAATCTTACCAAGTTCTCTCACTCCAGCAGCCTTGATTAAAATGAAAATAAATATACAGGCGAAAAAATGTGACCTAAGAATGTGCATTATTCAAAGGAATCCCTTTCTTTTTTTTTCAAATTAGGCTTTAATAGGATTATGTATGTATGTTTTATTATATTGAAACTGGCATACCATCCAAACTTAAAAACCCCTTTTCATGGTTGTATTTAATGATTCCTACTTCTTTGAAGCTTAACATATTTTCACCATATGGCAAGAATTTAATTTTTCCTATTTTTTTAGTCGAGATTAAATTAAAATGGTTATTTGGTTTAGCAAAACCCTTCAACCTCTATGTGCTGCAGGTCAAGGATTCTGTGAGGCTTAATCCTCACTGCCATCCCATGCTTTTCTCAATAGTTTGTTCCAAAACCTGATGAAGTCAACCAAGATATTTCCACCTACACCATACTAAAATTAGGAAGCAGTATTTCTTTTTATGCATCTGAATTGAGTAACCCTGTCATGAACACAACATAAACATTGATGTTTATAGATTACATTCATGCCTGAAAAAAAAAAAATTAAAAATTGCTACAGGCAAAAGAACCACGCAGCAGGGAGAGAGGAGCTTTGGATTCCATCTCTGCATAAATATTTGTGTAAGAAAATTTAACCCAGTTCCCTAAAAATCATGTTTTGGGGTCCAGTGTCATAGAATCACAGAATGGTCTGAGGTGGAAGGGATTAAATAACCTTCCACTGTCCCAGCCTGCTCCAAGCTCTATCCAGCCTGGCCTTGGGCACTGCCAGGGATCCAGGGGCAGTCACAGCTTCTCTGGGCACCCTGTGCCAGGGCCTCCCCACCCTCATTTCTTCCCAATATCCAATTCAAACCTGTCAGGGTGAAGCCATTTTAAAGAAATATTTTTTTTTTAGGTTTTTTTTTTCAGTTATAATAAATATTTCTGTTGTTACAGAGTATGAAAGCCTGAAATGCACTCGATGCAATGAAAACTGAGCTTTCCATTTAAAGCCGTGGGAGTTTCAGCACAGACTGGCCAGCTTCTCCTGACGTTCTACCTTCCTGAATACAAAGTGCAGCTGTGAATCCATCTGTGGCTTTATTTTGTTTTGATTTGTTTCCCATTTCGTGTTGCTTGGTTTGGCTGTCAGGCTGAGGGGGGAGCTCGGGGTAGGAAGTTGTAGCTGTATCTGTCATCTCACCTGAAGCAGTTCTGGAGGTTTCTATAAACTGTATATTCTTTGGCTCCTCTACAAAAATGTGAGAATATTCAGATAGAGCTGTAACTGATGCTACATCCGCTTCTTGGGGGGAAAAAAAAAGAAGATTTAATGTAAAGATAAATCAAGAGCACAAAAGGCCTTTCTTCACTTTCATTTAATCATTGCATATTCAGTTTGCTTTTTATCACTCTTTGAGTAAAAATACCCTACACACAACTGCATCTCTGCAAGAATGAGCCCTTCCATTTCAGTTGTGTTATCTGTGCAGAATTCCAGCCACTTGCCTGGGTCATGGAGAACTAATCAGAGTGAAAATGTAAAATGATACGATCACTTCTCTTTTTAAAAGTCATAACATCCAAGCAAACAAAAAACCCCAAACACAGTTTGTTTTTCTTCCAGGAAATCACATACTTTTAATTTAAGTATTTTAATATCCATGCTTCTTTATTTTTACAAAGAAGGTTTATTTTCTATTTCCCTCTGCCTAATATGATTATTTCTCATTAAAATGTACTTTTCATTCTTCCTTGGGCTATTAGATGTCACTGACTGGAACAAAGGAATCTCCACATCAATCATTCTACTTCCAGTCCTTCATTTCCCTATCAAAATCCTACGGCTACAATTGTACGAGCATGAATTTTAGTCTTGAAAGACAGGAATTGTCTTTAATTCTATTAATGTTAATTATATTTTATGGCACTCTGGACCTTGTGGGATGAAGCTCCTCACTGTACTTAAATAATGGCATTGCTGCTAACTCTCATTTTCCTCCACTCCCTTCTACACACATTTTACCCCCTGATCCCTGCTGCTTGCAGAGTCCTGTGCTCCTGGGTTGCATGCATTTCCCTTTTAAAAACACGATTTCCCTTTTCCAGGTGCAGTTGGCTGGGTGCCTGTGTGCAGTACATCCAGTTTGTTTTTCCAGCTTCCCACTGCTGTGGGAGCTGAGGTGGAGGAGACAAACCTCCCTAAGCCTGCTTCCCAAATCCAGGAAGAGTGAGCACATAAGCCCAGGCAATATTTGTAGGAGTTTCAGCTGGAAACACCAGTGCCAAGCAGCTGACTATTTTGTTTTCAGGTTTTACCTTTGTGTTGCTCAGTCAAAACAAGTTAATTTTAAATGGAATGTTTTCATTCTGAGGAAAAGAAAAAAAAAAAAGAAAAAAAAAAGAAAAGAAAACAGAACAGCTCTTTGTGAGGTGCTATTTTTAGTTTTACCAACCAAAAATGACTGATGGAGGAGAGTTCTGATTTCTGTTGTCTATAAAACCTTTGGGTTTCGACCTTGCAGTCTTATTTATTATTGCATAAACTTTTGTTTTTCCTTTTTAAACCTCTCTAGTTGAGGATCTACTCCTGGATGAGCACTCAGAGTCACCCCATGTACAGCACAGCAGAACCCAGTGCAGACAGATCCACAGTTCTTGAAGTATAAATCCCCTCTCAACAGCAGGGAAAAGGCTTCTGCTGGACAGAAGATCCTTAGATTTTGTCCCACTGGGTTTTGTCTTTTCTCACTGCTTTTTGGCTTTGGTTTTTTTTTTTT
>VWYO01014947.1:35903-77504 GCA_013400275.1 Rhadina sibilatrix
TTTTTTTTTTTTTTTTTTTTTTTAGAACAATGTGGAACTCATAGTCTGGTTTGATTTCAATACAAACATAGGTGAGACTTGTCAATTTTGTCTCAATTTTGCCTTGAAAGCTGATGCTGTTTTGGTTTCTTTCTTTCTTTTTTTTTTTTTTTTTTTTTTTTTTTTTTTTTTTTTTTTTTTTTTTTTTTTTCCCCTAGGCCAAGTAATGACGAAGTAGAAATACATAAAATATTTGTCTGTCTGTCAATATTTAAATCTTGTGCTCTGGCCTTTGCAAACTGAACTGTGGGTTTGTGGTTTAGTGCATTTACAAACCTGAGGCCACGCAGAGAAAAACTGAGCAAACACAAGCTGAGATTTTTTGCATGGCTAGGAAGTCATCAGATCCCTCTTCTCATCTCCTGCATGAGGAAAAAATGAGAGCTGGTAAAACAAAAATCTCCAAAAAGATTTTGTGTTTTCCTGCTTGGACAGAACTGAGGGGATATGAACTTGTATTTTCATATATGTAAATTAAAGCAGTTATTTGAAAGTGTGGTTAGACAAAAGTAATCCTACAATAAATCAAGTCCTCAAAGAGTTCATACCTTCAGAGAGCCAACATGAATTCAGAAAAGAGGGAAAAGGGGAGAATAAAAAGGGGAAAACTGAGGTGGAAGGTCTTGAAGGGAAAGGAAACAACTGTGAGGAATTAAAAGCAGAGAAAAGGTTTGAGAAATAAGGGGTGCTGAGATAAAGATCTCCCTGCTGTCCACATCCAGGATATGTGGCTGAATCCCAAGGCTCTGATAGCCAATGAAAGTGCTGCCTGCACAGAAATCCCTGCACCTTCCCACAGCAGAGAGCTCAGCTTGGGCCTGTCATTACTGCCTGTGAAGCAAACACGACCATAAAAAGGGAAAAGTTCATTTTATTCTGCTTCTATTCTTTTATTTCATTTCAATTCTCTTCTTTCCAACCAAAGTAGTTTTATTCTTTACACATTTCTTCCCATGCCAGTGGCCTTGCTTCCAACCTTTTGACTTTGGCAAGAGGCAGCCCAAGTCAATAAAAAAGAACTCCAAGTGTCTTGCACAATAAAGACTTGGGTACAGAGTTCCAAATGACTGTAAAGAAAATTTTACTGAAAAGCAGGCAAAGAACTCGTATCTAGAAATCAAATCTCTGCTTGTAAAAGTTAGAGGTTAAATTCTTTTATTAAAAAAGCTCTTACATGCATCCTTAAGGTGTGCCCTATCCTTGCTTAAATATTTGAGGGTAGGGAAATCACTGGGCTAGGCAAGAACATTTCCATAGATATAGGTTAGAAATGCACAGTACAAAATTAAATTACTTCCCTCTTCTAAATGACATTTCTAATTTTCATTTATCAAGTATTATGGGCTCTAATGCAACTTTTGAAAGGCAAAAGGAAAAGTAAAATAGCAGGAACAAAAGACACATCCCACTGTGTATTTATTTTCCTTTGTAATTCATGTCAGTCCAATTGTGCTGCAGGGTATCTAGTTTATGCAATGCTGAAGTTTGAAAAGTACACCCAGAATTGTTTTTGGATCGTATTCTGAAGACATATAACACAGGAATGATTGATTTATTTGCATGTTCTGAGGTTTTGTATTTTGTGCCTAAACTGGGATGCAGGGAGGCTTTAAAAGTCATATTCATAACAAAGGGAGAGGAACATCTTTATTTAACTTCCATTTTCTAATGTGAAGACTAAATATAAAAAGTAGGCATTGACTTTCAGATGGTCAAAGCAAAAGTCCCTCTCTTGACTTCCCCCAGCTGAAGGGAAAGATCTGGAACTGCTTTCCTAATTGCCCAAAGCAGATCCATAAAATGGCTGCTTCTCTCAGGCACTGGCTGCTTTCACAATCCCATTAATTTTACCCTGTGAAGCACTGCTCTTCAGAGAGATGGACTCTATTACTTCATATTTTGTGGCCCCCTTAATGGTCATGCTTGATTCTACAGCTTCTGCTCTGAAAGGATGATGCATTAGGATGTTCATGTATGGTCTCCCTTTGCTGGGATTTGGGAACAAACCTCCACCACCTCTCCCAAAAACACAAGGAATTATGGCCACATTGTAGAGCTGGGATCTTGCTGAATGCCAGACCACGGAAGGCTTTTCCTTGCCCCAGTGCAATGAATATTCTGGTTTGGGGTGGCCCTTCAGCTGTGCCCTGCCAGGGCCCCTTCTGTGGGTTGCCAATGGTGCTCGTGCTCCTGACTCCCTTCAGAGATTTTCAGCATGGAAAATATTTCCTCAGAGCTCTCCAGGCAGGAGGATCACTTGCCTTTTATCTTCTGACTGTCCTGTGGAACAAATATCAAAATCACCCACTCTTGGGTGGCAGCCCAGAGATTTTTGGTTTGTTTCCCTCTCAGGAACCCCGATGTTGTCACAGATGAGTGACAGCAGTCAGGGGGAATTGGTCCCATCAGGAGGTACTGGGGGCTGAAAGCTCTGCACCCGCTGCTCTTGCTGTCAGTGGGGAACAGGAGAGAGCTCTCCCAGGACTTTTGGGTCACAGTCCCAAGCAGAAGTGTGAAAAGGAGGTTTCTGAAGAGCCATAGCCTGTGTGCAAGGAGGAGAAGAGCTGCAGAAGGTGCTGTGGGAGCCCTGGGGCTGCAGTGCCCCATGCAGCACTGCACCCCATGGCAAGAAGCAGTTCTGGAGGGCACAATGTCCTGGTTTAGAGCAATTTGGGGAGAAATTGGCTCCTCCAGAGCCCCCACTCCTTGCAAAGTCCTGTGAAAAGGTGCTTCAGCCTTCAGTGGAGCCCTGGCTCCACGTCCCCTGGGGCCTGTGTGACCACGGGAGCAGAGGAGCACACCTGGCTGGGAGTCAGGTGCCCGAGTGCCACGAGACCTGCCAGCCACACAAACCAAACCTCAGCCTGATTTCAGACTGTAAAACCAAATCCCTGTTTCGTTGTTTCAGGCAATTTGCTGTCTGTGCCACCTGTCACTCAGACAAGGGCACATTCTTGTGACTCCCACTGCTCCGGGGAGCAGAAGCTTGTCCGTGCATTTTGTGGAGTACAAAAGCAATTAATTTCACAACCAGCACTCTTCAAAAATGTAGACTGGCTTTTTTGTTCCTTTCCCAGCCAAACTTCCCTTTAGAGTTCATTCACAACCAAGTGGGATCTACCCTTCATCACAAACAGGGCTCATTTTGCTCCTCTGAAGTTGAGTATCCCCAAAGACTGACAGGCTCATTGATGCTGTTTTAATTTCATGGCAAAACAGAGATGTTTCCCTAATATCATTCCTCTAGATCAGATTTGATTTCACTAAAATAGATAACTTCACTTGGTGGATAACTAAGAGCACATGTCTAAAAAAGGCAGGTGAATTAGGAGTTGTTACACCAAGGATTCTTCTTTCACAGAGAAGAAGAAAAATACCAAAGAAGGGGACAAAGGAAATCATAAGAAAGCACCAGCTCTGGACATGAATTAATTTCCATAGTGAACATGCCCCAGATTTTGCACTCACTTTTTCCAGTTGTGGCTTAAGATTCTGAAAATTTGTTGCTTCCCACCTGCATAAATGTAGGTTATCTGATATGGAAACATAAGACCTAATTATACTCCCATACTCTCATCATTTTTTTGCTGTGAAACCCCCTAAGTGGTGACAGGGAAACCTACCTATGGACATTAGCTTTCATCTCCTACAATCCAAAAAAAAAAAAAAAAGGGAAATATATAGAGTGGAATCTGACCCAAGAAAAAACGCTTTTCTTTCTGAACTACCAAAATGCATCATTTAAATCCATACTCTCAATCTAGTCCATCCAGATTGTGCTCCTGCAGCTCTTACCAATGGCAAAATATTCTATTTATCTTTCCAATATTTGCCTTTTAAACTACTGTGGAAGGTATGTGCATGAAACAGATCTTCATGAAAAATTTGCACCTTTGAAATCAGAGCTTCAATTTGACCATAACACTGATATAAAAAATTGCCACTGAAGAGCTGCTTTTTTGACACATTAAAAAATAAAAACATAACTGAAAAACACCACTGAACATCAACCAGAGATTAAAAAAAAAAAATAAAAAATATGGAATCTAGCTCTGTTTCCCCCACACTGATGTTATACTGATCTATCCAGTGGCAGAATGATGGATTTAATTTGTTTTTGACTCGTGCCATTTTAGCCCCAGGAATAACAAAGCAAATAAGCTTCTATGTTTTAGACAGGCTGGCTTCATGGTGCTGTTCTCCTTATGGCCAAAGAAGTGTCAGTACTAAAAATAATTACAAGTGTAAAAGAAACTCCATAACCTAAATGAGTAGATGCACCATGTTATCTACAGAAAGAAGAACTGGGTGTGTTCTGTGTACTGTGCTCAAGGCTAACTAAATTCCTTAGCTTTAGATACTTTGGCATTAATTACCTGTAATTATTTTTGTCCTTTCATTGAGATTTATGTTGGTCTGAATCATCACCAAAAAACTTAATTAAATCAGCCATTTCCTTTTCTTTTAGCCCTGTTCAATGAGGAGTTTGTTCTCATTTTGTTTATATTTGGGCATTAATCTTTTCAATGTTTGTGAAAATCTCTGGAGAGGAAAGATTCAGGTGAAACACAGGGAGGAGAACGAATGCACCTCACTGATCTCAGAGATTTTATGCACTCAGGTGACAAGAGTTTCCAAAGTATTTTTACAGTATTTACAAAAGTGATGGCTGTTGTCAGTCCAGGGTTATCTGTCATGGTTGTAAAGGGAATTTTGACTTCACAACAAAAGATTCTCTCTTTCTGTGATTTTTTTTCCCCCCATGTCTGCATGTATACATATGAAAACACATTTTAAATTAATTCCTGTGATTCACTTTCAAAAAGAAGACCTGTTCCCTGTTAGTTCCTGTTGTAGCTCTGTCTTCAAAGCTCCAGAGTATTTATTCACTTCCTCTGCCAGTGAATATGTAGAAACTCCATCAAAACCAAAGGAGTCACACCTGTGTAAAACTGGTTCCAACATTGCACCTATTGTGTGTTTAGAAGTCAAATGTACACATTTTCAGAATCCCAAGGAAGTGAGATATTTGCTTTAAAAGGATGCAAGAGAGGTCATGGCAATGACTGAGAGATCCTAGGCCTCAGTTTCCCACTGCTCTTTTTATTTCCTCTTAAATAATCCATGAAAATCAGGATGTAGCAAAAAGCCACAGTCAGGGACAAAGACTTTGTGAAACAAGAGCTGAGATTGATGTTTGGAATCCACAACTTAGTCTTATTAAAAAGGACAGGAGGGGAACAGGCAGACAGAAAATGGTAGTGCCTTCAGGTGGGAGTGTGGGAATTGTCTCCTAAATTAAAGTCTTCCTCATAATCATGAAATGCTTTAGTAATTTTTAAGGCACTCTCCTCAAACTTGGTAATTTGCACTTAAATTGAGGCACCCCTTGCACCAGAATTGTGCCTGCTGATTACAGATCCTTGCAGCTCTGGTGCCTTCCTGTGCCTCATTCCCACATAAATGCCATGTGCTTTTCCACCCCTGTTCTATGCATATGCAAAATCTGCTTTAATTCCAATCAACCCCTCAGCAAATGCCATTTTTAGTCCTGATTTCTGGAGGGGATGTGCTCTGCAGAGCTGTGTGCAGGCAGGGCTAAAGACAAACCCTGCACTGCTGCTGCAGCATCACCAGGCACCTGCAATCCAGCAGGAATTTGTGTGGAATAGAAGTGTATGTTTTTCACCCATAGAGTGGATTAAAAATGAGTTATTTAACAGAAAAAAAACCCAAACCAAACCAAAACACAAAGCAGTTCCGTGGAAGAAAGCAGGTAGTCTCCAATCTAAAAGCATTTGTAATTCTGGTAGCTGTCTTACCTTTGTAGGTGGGGAAGCATAAAACATTTACTGGGTTTTCTGATGATGCCCCCTGCTAATATCTAAGGAAAAACAAAGTGAATTTTTTAGCATTGCATGCTGCATCTTTTAAAAGCTCTTCACAGATGTATTTCTTAACAGTACGAAAACCCTTCCTTAATTCTCTTAATTGCTTGAAGTTGTTGTCTGTGAGAGTAGTTGGAAAGTAGAGTAGAGAGTCTGTGACTAAATTGTTTTAGCTGGAAATCAATGTCATGCCAACTAACGGATTGTAGGGGCAAATAACAAAATTCAATTCAAACAAGCAGCAATGAGAGGTTTTATGCTGCTCACGTGTTTTTTATTAAAAGAAGCTACCTGATGGTGCACCAGAAGGGAGTGTGGGTTTACAGAGGATTGTAGGAAAATGTCTGTTCTAGCCCCAACCCTCTACCTATTCTGAAGTCTGAACTTGTTCCAAATTTCAAGTCCTGTTTAACTTGTGTGTTTCATGCTACAAAGGGATGAAGTGGGCAGTGAACACTCGTAAGGACAAGAGTGTCTGTTTTATCAGAACTGCCCTCCAAAATTCCTGGCTTCCTTTTAAAAAAAGCCCCAAAATATGAATTAGAGGTGTTTCCCTTTTTGGTGGGGGTTAACAGTGCACTTCATATTAAACACAAAGGGAAGAGATCTCTGCATTGGGAACGGACACCTGACCTGATGGAAATCAATATTCAGCTGATCCACATCTGTTCACATCAGCCAAGAACTGGGAGCAGTGCTGTAAACTGAGTAGTGCATGCTGAATATTAAATGAGTTTTCTGCATCTGTTGGGGCTGGGCAGAACACAGGGATGGCTTTCCACTGCTAACTCTGACTACTGCAGTTGTCCCTCTCAGCAGATTTGATTGACTGAGACAGTGGGGTGAGCTCAGCCCCCTGGTACAATCCTCTAATACAATTTCTTGTGTCACTGCCAATGTATAATCTTATGGGTAATTATAGCTCAAGAGCATTTTACTTAAGGAAGCCATAATTAGCGCTGTGATGTTTAAATAAGGTTTGAAGGCTTTATTCACAGCTAGTAGCTGATGATCAGTGCAACCTCTGGAAGTCACAGGGATCTGAGGCATGGATAGATTCATTTTTCCTGGTCCATGTCCAAACAAGAGGAAAAAAACCAAAAAAAACCCAAGACAATATCATTAATTCAAGCTTTGACACTGATGGGAGAAGGAGGGGAGGGAGGGAATTACAAATACACCTCAGAAAAGTGTCCTGTTGTTGGATTGCCTAGAGGAAAATAAAAAAAACTCATTCATGTCCAGTTAGGGATTCCTTTAATTGGCTCAGACCTTGACCTGCAGGAAGATCATCTCCCCAAACCAGGTGTGTGCATCTGCAGTTTTATCACTCCTTAGAAGCATTCCCTTTCCCAGCCTACTTCCTACCTTTCAAAAAGTGGATATATATTATCTTAGACTGCATTATTGTCTAAAGATCAAGAAACCTCCTTTCCAGTGGCACATTAGTCGTGATTCATTGCAGCAACTTTCAATTATCTTAATGTTAAGCTAAGCCTGTCTCAGCCTGTGCCAATCCCTCAGCTGCTTTATGTGAGAGACAAAAGGGCAAAGGCACTTGCAGAGAGCCATTTCCTCCATTTGTCTTAGAACCCAGTGACTGCAACCATCAGGTCATTTTGGAGGCCTACCTATCACCTAGCAAAAAAAAGGCTTTAGTCCAAAAGTCGTTTTGGTGAAGACAAGTGGAAATATTAGGAGGAAATTATAAACAACAGAGCTGGGGGCTAGGGCAAAGCAGAAGGCTTCCTAAACACAGCTCCAAAGCTCAGAGGATGGCTGGGGTGAGATTTCCTTTACCCAGACAACCTCTCAAGAGCTAAGCCTTTCCCTCCTCTCTATTAGATGGATATTTGTACTGTGGGTCCATATTAGCAACACAACCAACTGCTTCTCCAGGTGAAGTTACTGAAAAAAAAATAACCTTCCTTCCTACATGCCAACACATGAGCTGAAGGATTTAGGTTTTGTTTTCCCTGTCAGAAGTGAAGGCATCACTAAAGGAAGCAAGTCATTCCTTCTGCCTCGGCATTCAGCGGTTCTTGCCTTGCAAACAAAGAAAACTGAACCTGGGGCCTGGGTGGATGAAAAGTTCCCATCAAAAAAGACATTCACAGAGGTATAGCAGTGGGTCTGGGGTTTATTGATTTTATCATCCTGTTCCTGCAGCAGCACAGCAGCTCTTTCAGAGGAAAGGACAGGAAGCCTTACAGAAGGCAATTATGGAATAACTTGCTGACAGGAAAGAATTCTTGCTAGCCCCCATTAATTAGAGGTTATCTTTTGCCCTGGAAGCATGAAGACTTACATCCTTTCCAAAGAGATTGTCATGCTATTTATAATTTCTGATATTCACTAGCTTGTAAACTGCATCTTAAACCACGTATTTCTTGATTCAGCTTAATGGCACAAAATGAACTGTGTTTATTTACAATGAAGACATAAACTCTTCTGTATAAACCATACCAAATTTTTTCATTATATCACAAATGATTGCTAAGAATAACAAAACTGACTCATCTGGCACTAAAAAATAAACAGAAGTTTGAGGATTTCCCTCATAGGTTCAGCAGAACATAGTCCCATTTTACAGCCATGAATTGTTACAAACAAGATGATTTTTCCTGCTTTAAAAGTCTGCCATTAATTATTAGCTGGATCAAGCTTCTCTCCACTTATCTGACTTTATGACAAACACGTTTGGGAAATTTCCATCTCTGTGTTTATGCCTGTCCCTCTCTGAACATACAATGCTGGGACACTCACTTAGGCTCATGTCTGACTAGCAGAAATACAAACCAGAGGACTGCAACCCTGAGGCTGGAGGCTGCAGATGTGTAACAGGGGTGAGAAGCACCCAGCCAGAGTCCCTTAAAATATTTAAATATAACCCAGTGTCACCCAAGGCAATCAAACCCAAAGCTTGCTGTCCCCCCATTGCCAGGCCCTGCTGTTTGTACCAGTGGCCTCTAAACAGCACTGAACTGTCCAGGACTGGGCATGGATAGCCCAGGATTCAGGCCATGCAGGGACTCCCAGACCAATTCTGTACTTGCCCTGGGCCATCCTGCTTTCAGGTACAAAGGGGTTTTGGGCAAGGAGAGAGCTCTGCATCTCCCTTCCTCTCCCCCTGCTCCCCAGTGGGACGTGTGTCAGCTGGTTCATTCCCATTGTTTGGCTGGTGACATTCAGCCCTGCTCTCCCTAAGCCATGATCCTGCAGCCACTGGGTTTGGCTGGGGCTGGAGCAGCCCTGACCTGCCCTGGGCTGGAAGGAGCTCCTGCCTCCCCTCTGCCACGGCTCAGAAGCCACCTGTTGGAACCCTGGAGGCTGAAAACTTCAGGCTTGCTGAGCTGAGGGGTGCTGATCCTCAGGCAAGCACTGCCTCTGACTTGAGGCCTTGGGACAGGCTCCTGATATTGTGTGACAGCCCAGGGCTTGTGGGTGTGTAGTCTGAGTGCTGTTGTGTGATCTCACAGGGTGAAAAACTTAGATTTGGGATTTTAGTGTCTGGTCATATATGGGAGCCAAGACAGAGAACTTTGGGTGTGGATTAGTTGTCTTTTTGCACCTTCTTCTTCCTTCTTCTTCATGAATCTGGATGGTTTTCTGTGATTGGGTGAAAGAAGTCCACATTGCGGATTTCGGGTGATCGTAATTAGATCGGAAGCGTAAATTATATAGATGTCAACTGTTTATTGGCTAGCTGGGACTTAAACAGCCTTGAATGGACACCATTTTAGCTCACTTTCTCGACTTGTTGGAGAGAGCTCACATCTCGTGAGTTTGTAATAGATAAGGATAATAAATTTCAGAGTAAGAGTTCAAAAACGTCTCCTGAGTTTTATTCGCCCTGACCTTGGAGCAGGAAAGAGCCAGGCACTCTTTCCACTCCAGCCAGGCACACCACAGCCACCAACAAGATTTGGTGTCACTTAGGAGACCCCTTATATCAAAAAAGGAGCCGATTCAGCCTCATACACTTTGAGAGCAGTCAAACTGTGGCTCAAATCAAAGATCCTTTTTACATCTCTTGTCATGCACGCCAACGGCTGCCCTTTCAAAGTGTGCAAACATTGCCTTTGTTCCTGTGACAGACACCGTCCTGCCCACACCTCCCAATGCTCCTGGGGTGGTTTCTGTGATTTTTTTATTTTTTTTTAATTCTTCCTGCCACTTCAGTAGCCAAAGAGAAACCCAAAAGGAACTCAGCTTTCACCTGTCAACTGCCCTGTGCATACGGCCTCTCCTTCTCCATCGCTTTCCATCAGAGCCTTTCATCACCTCCAGGGCTTTTTCACATTTACATTTCCATCTATCTGCTCCCTTGGGAAGCACCATTTTCCTTTGTAACTGCAACCCCCTTGCTTTGGCCAGGTTCATGGCATCAAGCCAGTGCATAACTCTGGCTGCTCTTTGTCCTTGGGGAGTTCATCCTTTGCCTCAGGAAGAGATCTCCCCATCTGTGTCCCCTTACTCCAAGAAGGATGCCTTTGGTATCACTGCCTTTTGTGCAACAGCTGCTGGGCTCACAGCTGCCCTCCACCTACTGACCCAGGGATGGAAAACAGCTCTAGCTTGGGAAAAAAACCAGATGGATGGAGTGGAGAGATGGGGACTTCTGAACAAGTCCCAGAGTTCAAGCTGATATTGGGAGATATCTATTGGGAGCAGGTTTGGCAGATATTGGGTACTCTGCAGCAAAAAAACACCCCTAAATGAGTAGGCAGGGAGTGTCAGATGGAAGAAGCTCAAGCAAAAATAGAGTCCACACTCAGCACAATGGTGGCACAGCTGTTGTCCCAAATTACACAGCTTAGATTTGCACACTCCCCAAAACTCCCCAGCGCAAATAAAGGCAAGGCTGCACTACTTGTGAGCATAAAAATGCACAGCACTTAAAAATAGCCAAAGCAACTACTAGAGACACACAAGGAATTAAGTAACAGCAAATAATCAGAGAGCAACAGCCACTGTGGAAAATATCAATTTAGGAAAATATCAAGATAGGAATCATTCAAATGTGGTTCTTCTCAAACCAACAACAGATTGCTGTTGCTGTTACCAGAGCCCAGTGAAGTAATTTCTAATTTCATCCATGCAATGTGTTTTTACACATCTAAAAGCACAGGAAGAAATCTTTCCCCCAAGGAACCTGATCCAGTATTGGCCATTGCCTTCCATAGAATTAAATATTCACCCATAGGATTTTCTTTCCTGTTCTTCTGCAGTTCAGGTCTCAATGAAATGCAGAGAGGCTCAGAAAACAGCCCCTTTATCTTTGCTATCAATAAAGAGTCACTCTTGTGGGAATTTGGAGGTTTAAGATTACTGGTGATAGAGAGATTTCAGGGGACTCCCCTCAGCTCACAGCACCACTGGACTACTTTTGCAGAAACTCTGTTCTTTGGAGGTTTTTGAAAGTGTGTCTTCATACTAAATTCACCGTTAGGTACTTTCCAGAGAAGTATTTATGTTCATGACCTGACTTGGAAAAGAGTCCAAGCAAGGTTGGTTTCCAGTGAGGCTCTGCCTGGCTCATTTTGGTTTCCATGAAGCACAAAGAGCTCCAGACCAGCCAGGGTGATTCAGATCCTCATCTGGTGCCAGATGCCAGCTGTGTCCTGGCACTGCATCCTCCCATCCAGCCACAAAGCGTCCTCTTAAGCACAAGATTCTGTTTTTTTTTCTGATTTGTTCAATTTTCAGCATGAGCAGGCAGTGGTTGTTACTTCCTACATGTTGCATTATGACAGTGAACATAACCTGGGTGTTGTTCCAGCTGTGCTCCTTTGTTCTCTCTCTGGCTGAAACCTGTGCCTCTTTAAATTCAACTGTTTCTTTCTTCATGTAAACAACAACAAGATTTGGCCCAATTAACCTTCTCTGTCTTATCCAGAAGTTAGGGATCCAGTATAATTTTCCATATTTCCATGCACTAGTTACAGCTTTTAACATTAGCATTTAACAGTATCAGCAAGGAGCTGTCTTGTGAGGACAACAAAAGGACTTTTTGATTATTTTAGCAATCATTTCAGTGCTTGCTTTTATTTGGCCACTATCAGCTTCCATCCAGAAGGTTTATTTCTGCGTGGTTAGATACACAAACACGCGCCCACACACTTATCTCTGTACTCACACACATCCACACAAATAAACGTTTCCAAATGTTTCTGAGTGGTGGTGAACTCCTGTCTCTGAGAAAGAGCATGGGGAGCTCCACATGCTCATCAGAGGAGTTATGAGCCAGCAGAAGCAGTGGCATTGACTATCAGACACTTGGTACCAGGAGCTGTTGTGAGGAGAGCAGCAACCCAGAGCTGAGAGGATTTGCAAGGTGTTGGAACCCAGCTGTTGGTCACGACTTAGAACAAGGAGATCTGGTCCTAATCTCACCCAGCATGAACAGAAAAGCTCTAATGACCCCCTTTTTCAAATACCTTTTTTTATTTCTTTTTTCTCTGATTAATTTTTGGTAAACAGTGGCAGCTCCCATGCTTCTTTATGATGTATAACAGTGTCCTGGACATCAACTGGGAATGTTTCCTTCCTGGAGACCTCCTGGGGGAAGGTGGGGACCTTTGGGGACTCCGTGGAGTGGTTGATGTGCCAGGCTGCTTGGCAGGGTCAGGGCTGAGGCAATTGTGGGTTTGCAGGAAGCCTCAAAACCAGGGGAAGTTTTAAAGCCTGGAAGTGGCAGCCACATGTAGCTGAGAGGTCTCTGAGGTGTGGCAATAAATGGTTGGTGGTTTCCATGATCTCACCTTTTGACTTAGCTGCCCTGTTTAGCCTCTGTGACTGTTTACATGGAGCTTAGAAACCCGCTCAGTGTGAGGCAAGAAGTGTGTGCCCTGAATAAAAACTGGGGTTTGTGTATTTTTTAATGTTTTTAAGGTTCTAACTGGACTTTCCCCTCCTCTGTTTCATCTGGTAGACTGCAGCTGGAAAGGGTAAAGCCACCAGTCATGATGGCTAAAAAGGGAAGGATGTTTGCCCCTCACCAGCTCACTCTATGGTTTTTAGAGATGTCTCTTTATTGACTCTAGACAGAGGTTTATTCACTAGAAAAACTCTTCTAAGCAATGAATAAGAAGCATTAACTTTTTTTTTTCTATTTTTGCTAAAGCTCCCGAGTGTATATTTGCAGTATTCCATACTCAAAATGTTGGTGGAATAAACCATGGACTTGAATTTTTGAAGTGCATTGACCAGCAGACAGGTACTGATTTCCACATCTGAAGTCTGGCCCCTTAAAATCAAAGAAGTGTTTCCAGTTGTCTAATTTTCCATTATGCCTAATACTACAGGTATTTGGTTCCTGCCAGTGAAGTTTTCAAAGCACCTCCATCCCTGTTGTTGCACAGAAACTGAGCCTTAACAGCATTAGGTCTGGTTCCTATCTCAGCCCTAAGCCTGTTTGGCTTCATAGGATTCCCCTGTCTGTCAGTTCCAGGTAGATTTGCTTGAAACTTATCCATTTTTACAGAATTGAAAAGGCTTCCTTTCATGTGCAATCAGATATAAAAGCAGGCCAGTTGAAAGCAGTTGAATGTCACTCTGTCAAAAAATATGAAAACTGCTGCCTCTTTCCTCAGGAATGCAGCGACTCAAGTGCCCAGATAAGACAAGACCAAATAAATAATGACAATAGCAAACCCAGGACAGCTAAATTCCAAAGCAGTGCTTCAAAACTTGTATTTAAATCACTGCCCGTGGACCACCAATTAAAGTTCTTACCTGCAGTGCGAGGAATAATTCCTTTTCCTTTGGTTGAGGTGAGTCAGCCCTTACCTCCCACAGATGTGCTCTAAACCCCAACCACTGAAATGCGTGGTGGGAGATTTCTCATGTTAAAGGTATTTCACTTGGTATGGAACAACCAAATAACCCTTGGACAGCTAAGAGGATCTGAAAATTGGGCTTCAGCCTGTGCTTAGGGGTATTAATCTTCCTCCTCAGAGGGAGATTGGCTGTCCCATGCAGCATAGACTGGAGGTGTTGCAACAGAAGAAGGTGCTTTTCTGTTTATTGCCACAAGCTCCATACTGGGCTTTTTAATTGACTGATTAGGAAAACCTGCTTGGAGAAAAGTTGGGAGTGAGCGAGCTGCCCCAGCCAGCTTGCCTGAAGAAGGGAGCTGGCTCTGGCTGCAGCAGCTGCAGGGGAACTGACCCCAGCCCTCAGCCCCGGGGTTCCAGTGCTTCCTGCCAGCCACCTGGCTCCTTTTGGCTCTGGTTTGAGGCCACCAGCCGTGCCTCATTCCCACTGCAGCCCACGCCCTGGTCCCACCCCGCTGTGTGGCCCTTCCATCGGTCCCTGGCCACCCCTGATGCCATCCTGGCACAAAGACATCCCACAGCTGCACATCCAGGCAGCTGTCGAGCTAGCTCTCATCTGAACTGGTGTGGTCACAGCCTCACCTTGTACCTGTGAGGGCCTGTGACACTTGCCAGGCCCCTGAATTATCCTTTGGGCTGCTGAGGAGACCTGGCTGTGCTGCCATGCAAGTTCTCTCTTCTTTTTGGGCAGAAAGTTGCCATGACTGCCAGGCTCAGTGTGGAGGTTTTATGCACTGGGCAGAGTCTGAAGTCGCATTACCAGACTGGGTAAAACCTTTTCAAAAGGTCTCACCTTCCAAACCTCAGATGGATTGAAGGGTAGAGATGTGCTCTGTTTGCTGTGTTCAGGCCCTAGAGCACACAAGGAGTGTGAACCAGGCAAAATCAAACCACTCAGAACTTAGAGGTGCCAACAGGGATTACACATTTCTCTCTATCACTTTCTTTTTTTTCCCCCCTGTGAATGATTCTTGAACTTCCTTGACAAAACAAGGCTCCCCAGTTTACTTTCAGGCTCTTCAGTCAAATGTTGATTCTGCTCTCACGCCTGATTTTGAATGCCATGGTAATGTTAAAGGTTGACCTAAAAATTAGATGTTTAAATGAGGATCTTGAGTCTTCCCAAGCACATTTCTGCCGTGCCCATCAGCCTGACAGATAAAAATTGCCAACGATTTTGACCAGCCCAGCCCTTTGATTGCCTGTTTTCCTCAAGAATTTTAAACCACCCTTGCTCTTAACACACTTTGCTCCTGAAGCCTTGTGGGCACCCCACGATATCACTGCCCACTGCTAAAGGCAAAGCTCACCTAAAGGTTCTCTTTTTAACTTTTCTGGCCTGAGCTCATCCACGCTGTTGCCCACACATTTGCCAGTGTGAGCAGCTGCTTTGCAAGTATCTCTGAGAGGGAAGGTTAGGTCTGTATTTCAAAAGTTCATAAATCAGGCTGCACTGAAAGGCCTCTTTAACCTCAGCCTTAAGCATCCTCAGCATATCATTAGGAAGATTAGCAGAGCCTTTAGCACCCCACTGAATTTCCTTATGTATGGCAAGGCCTGGCAGATCAAAGGAAACATTACTTCAAATAGCTTGTGACTTATCTTGTGCTTACCCTAGCACCGCTGGCCTCTCAATCATCATATTTTCTTCCAGTAGGGATTGCTTTTAAAGACAACAGTTTATCCTCTGAGATCCTTGTTTTGACCCTTTCATCTTTCCCAACGTTCCTCACTGAGACGTGCAATTAAAAGAAGTAACAAACCAAATAGCTGGTAGATAAAAATGTGTTCAAGTTAAGAAAATAGTTGCAACTCCTAATTGCTACTTGGTTCTGCTAATGAAGTGACTGAGAATCTGAGTGAAATCATGTTTACTCTTTATAGATTTGCCTGGAACTTGGCAGAAACTCTCCACAAACACTGAGGTCAGTGATATTTGGCCTTCTTTGGCATTTTCCAAGTAGGATGTGAACGACTACAGAGTGCTCAGGGGTCAGTCCCTGTTCTACAGCCACATGTGGGTGTGTTTGGACCTTTCCACCCACACAGAGACCCCAGATCGGGCTGTTCCAGCTGCAGGCCCACCCACATGGACTGACTGCAAGCAGAGGTGTCTGATTCATTAGCACACCTCTTATAAAACTGTATTATTCATCAGTTTAAGGTATTAATCACTTTCTATTTAAATTTCCTTCGGGGGCTTGTTATTTACTCTGTAGGTGTGTTTTAGCATGTTGTAATATGAAATCCACTTTCATTTCATCAGCTTAAAATATTCCCAGGTTTATTACTTACATGTAAATCTGAATTGAGATCCATATGCAACAACCAAGGAACATGGATTTGCAAATAAGATGTTTGACCTTTACCTTTTATCAAAATTACAGGACTGGTAACTCCTGGGTAAATGAGTCATCTGAAGAATTAAAAATCAGGTACATAACTGTTACTGCACCATATCTGTTTCAGTTAAGCATCAGCTGCCATTTCCAGTCTAAATCCCTTTTTCATGGGTATATAATTTGGTGTTTTCAATTATATGGGGCTTAAACTTCCCTTAGTACTCTTAACTTCACCAGCAAGCATGGCAATTCAAAGTTAAATGACTGTGCTTCAAAAAGTGTCATTTAACAACAAAGGGATAAGGTTTGTGTTCTAAGGTTTGGGTGCAAATGGGTGAAAAGGAAATTATGGTTTAGATTGGTTCGCTGTGGATTTTACCACTGTGGCATTTAACAGCATTTTAAACTAAGCCTTTTGTTACTTCCATTTCACTTTTTTCCAAATTAACTTTCAAACACCGCACACTTTTAACAGCTGGGAGATAAATCATCTAACAGATATCATCAATCTCCCAGCCTCAGATCAACAGGGTATGTAAACAAGCTAATGCTAATTATCTGCAATTAAAATCAGTATCAGGCAAGGGAACATGGAGATTTCACAGGGTGATCCAGAACACTTCGAGTCAGAACCAGAGATATTTTTAAAAAATATGAGCACTGTGATCATAAATTTTATGTCACTTAACTCAGAGATAGCTGCCTTCTAACCCTGATGGGCAGAGAAATGTGCCCTTCACATTCTGCTGTCATGTAGATATTAAATTTGTCAAAACTCCAGTGACATACCAAAAACTAGAAGGGAAATCATTGAGTCCTAATGTTTTCAAGAAGACAAATTCCAGTTACTAGATTTCATTTGCTGTCCTTGGCACCTAAGGTCAAGGTCTTCATGTAATAATGGCAATTTCCTCACCAGCTCTCCTGGTGTGTTTTGTAATCTGTTGGCATCACTTTGCTTGCAGATAAGGGAGGAAAACTAGAAATATTTGGTGTCTTGGATCCAATAACCATCCCTTTTCAGGCTGGACCTGAATGGTCTGGGATCTCTGCATATTGTGGTTTTCTGGCTGCAGTGGAACAAGAATGATGAGATCCCCTTTATCCAACTTTACTTAGTGCTGAGCCCCTCTCCTAAGGTTTGTCTGTATTTGTTTGATGCATTTGGGGTGGAGGGGGAAACTTCTGTCCCAAAAGTCCCCCAAGTTAATCCTAAGCAGACCCTAGGACTTTCTCCAAGCCCTGTGGTGCAGGGTGGGGAACGAGACGAGCACTGCTGGCACGCAGCTCTGAGCCTTCCTCTGCAGTGGAGGCAAGAGAGCCGTGTGGTGGGCTCCAATCATACATCATTAGCATCCATAAACCTCATTTCCTGCCAGCAGCAGCCACTCAGCACTGAAAAATCAGGATTTCACAGTGGATTGCCATGCCAGTTGAGATAAATCCCCGAGGCGGAGCACTGCACTCTCTGTCCTGAAGAGCAGGCAGCCCCCAGGAAGTCTGCTAAAGGAGATACTGAGCACTCTGCCTTTAGTGGTCTCTTTTTGTAACACAGAAATCATTATTTTTTTTAATCTCTTTTTATGTGTATCTTTATGTAAATATGTGTATATGAGAAGCAGAAAAGTGCCTTGAGGATCTAATTCCCTACGAATGATAGCTATTATTAGGCAGAAATATGAGACTGTTCCACCTCTGTGCCATCTGTGCTAAAAAGCAGCTTCAAGGCTCTGGCAGCACTAAAAAAGCTGGCAGTGCACTTTTCTTATCTCTGCTGCCTGCAAAGAGAAAATTAGTAAAGGCTCCCCGATACTGAGCAATTGAATGTGTTTAGCAAAAGGAACCATCAGTGACACAGAACTCTGCTCTGGACTCTGTAAAAAAGATTGTATAAACATTTGCCTTATCATTTATTGTACATCTTTCCCATGCATTTATTTTTTTATAAAAATATCCTAAAATATCCAGCATGTTCTTGCTCTTGTATTTTTAAGAGTATTTTGAGCAGATAAGCTATTTCCTTACTGATCTCTCTATTCTGCTGAGTCAAATATTTGCACTCATTTCAAAAGTAATGACGAAAGTTTGACATTTTAGGTTTTCACTTTTGATTTTTCACTTTTGGTTTTTCTTCCAGACTCACAAAACAAGAAGTAGATTCCCCAAATAAATCTTTTCTACAAGGCGCCTTTGGTCAGAGAGCTTTGTAAACACAACTCCTAGAGTGAAGCAGCACAGGGCTGAGTTTAAGGCTTCCAAATCCACAATAAAATTAAACAGTTAATTGGGAAGATGGATGCATTTCAGAAGATGCAGGAGCCAAGAATGCCTTCTGCCTTCACTGAAACTGGTAACACATATTTTTCCCTCTAGCCCAACACAGAACCAATCAGAAGAAAACACTCTCACAAAATAATTTAATATTAGAATGATGAGATTCTGATGGTTATTAATGGATGTGAGACCAGCCCTTCATCCCACTGCAAATTATTCTTTGAAACCAGCATTAAATCACACATCCAGAGTCAAAGACCTCTCACTCAGGCAGCTCTGGGCTGGTATGATTTGTTTCCACTCCATAGGTTGTCCATGTATTTAAATGCAGTTGTAACACTGCAGAGCTGATCTCACCAAACTCAGTGTGTCCTGACTCATCTCTGTGGTGATTGCCTCCTTTAGATCACAGTCAAAGGCACATCTGGGTGTGTAACTGTGGCTGAAAGCTGAGGTTGGACACGTAACTCATTTATTTAACCTTCTGGTGGTAACAGCTATTAATTGCTCAGTGTATGCTGCTCTGCCAAAACCGTGGTACTTTATTTTGTCCTTTGATTAGGCACAATTTTTTGCTTGCACAAGGTGTGTTTTTCAACCTACACCCCCATGATGCAACTCATGAAGATAATGTCCAGGGGTAAACCTGGGTGCTCCCTTGCACTGCCCAGCCTGTGAGCACAGGGAGGGCACACAGATCAATCACCAAAGTGAAAACAGAGGTGTGAGTTTGCTCTGCAGAGGCGGCAGGTGCATTGCAGGACTACAAAGGGGACCTGCTCCGTTTGGGAACCTGCCATGAGCACAACAGCCGAGGCAGGGAGGGCTGCAGCGAGCTCATGTTTATTTTAATATTGTTTGTTTCTCAGCTCAAACAACTCCCTGGATTATTTTGACCTCGAGCGCTCGATTCCAAAGAAGCGTTTGTGTGCAAACAGCACCTGCACGGTGGAGCACAGCACGAGCCACTGCTGCCACTGTGTTACTTCCTTATCATCCATAATGTGGAAGTGTGTGTGGCTGCCTGCACAGCCAGCCCACGGGCTGCCAGGCTCTGCAGATGGCAGACACATGTGTGCACAACATCCACCTTTTATAGCTCTGATCAATAAAGTGAAGCCTTTCCCGCCTCCGACGCCCTCCTGGTAAAAATCGTCTCTCTTTAGCTGCTGGTTAATCTCTGTCCCTGTAATCAGCATTGCCAGATGATATTGTCTTTAAATATTTGCATTTAATTTTGTCATCGTTGAACAGTTCGCCTACCTACTGGATTTTCCTCGAGCCAAAATTTTCTTGGTGTTATCGAGTGTTTTAATTTATTAGCTCCCCTCCTTAGTGAAGAATTAACTTTGATCTTCTCTTATCTGCTCCTGTGTTTGTGGTGAAAGTATCTCCTGCAATGCAATTCCTAATTTTCTGGCTTTGTGGGAGAACTCAGAGGTTAAAATCAACCCTTCTCCTCAGCCTGTGGTGCCCCAGGGGTGCAGAGCCACCTCAGCTGGGCTGTGCACCTCTGAAGGTGGGAGCAAACCTGCATTTCATACCATGCCCACCATGGGTTTGGGGCCACTGTGTGGTGTTTCACCTGGTTTATCATTATCTCAACACTCATGCATCTCCCATGACTGGGTTACCACAAACTCATTTTTTTTTTATTGTCCCAGTTCTGAACAGGCAAATGGTTGAACCTCCTCAGGGGCTGAAGAAGGAGAAATATGAAACCTCACAGCAAAATATGCAAAGCTCGGTCCTGCTTTCTTTGAACGGGTTAACTTGTATTTTCTATCAAGTATTTTCAAATATTTTTTTTCTCTTTTGGCTCTTGAAAAACAATTCCCATAAAATTGCAACTTCAGGCATTAAAAATAAAATCTGTGCCTATTCACTTATTTGTTCAAACATCTATTCAGGTGTCAAACACAGAAAGGGGGGCTTTTTACCTCCCTTTCTGTCCAGAGGAGTCACACAAACCGTGCAGACTTCAACAGACGGTAGTTTCCACAGGTTTAGTTAAATAAAAATGTAAGGGAAGTCTGATCCCAAGGAAGGTCTGCCTACCTCAGCCCACTCTCTCTGGTGGCATCCAAAGGCAGAGAGCAGGAACAGAACAGGCACAGACCATTTCCCCACTCAACCTCTCCCAGCTTCTGGCCACTCTCAGCTTCAGATGTGGTGTCCATGATTTAAGAACCCTCAGTGGATTTCCATTCCATGAACTTGTCCAATTTCCTCTTAAAACCTTCAGCATCCACAGTCTCATCACTCATGACTTCACAGACCTTGTCACTGCCTCTCTCCTGGGACAGCTCCCCTGGGTTTGGTGGCTTCCCAGGTGGGAGCTGAATGAGTGACACTTTGTCACTCTTCACTCTTCAAATCATTGCCCATTTCCTACAGGAGAGATGTCACAGGTCACCACAGCAGTAGATCAGGCAGCAATTTTCCTGTGGGAATTATTTTGTTGTAATAATGCTATAAATAATGTTATTTATATAAAAAAATCATTTATGTTATTTATTATTGCATTATTAACATTGTTTATATTATAAATAATGTAACGTGCTGGGAATGGGATATATGTGATCATTTTACATTGATATGATCAACCCATGAAAATCCCAAAGCAACATTTTATCACATTTTCTAGCTCCTTCAGGATGCAATGATTGGACCATAAATTCTGGACTTTAAATTGCCATCACATGAATGCCCCAGCCACCAGAGGAATGACACATTTCAGTATGTACAGTGTTTACAGGATTGACAATAGTTCTGGAAAATTGTTTTTTCCAATGAAAATGTCTTCAGGGCTTTCTGGTTATTGGACCTAACCAGGAGTCATTCCCAGAGAATATTTTTACCATAGTTCTGATAAAAGCTTGTAAGGAGTGCCACCAGAATAACTGCATGCAGGAACAAATAAATTAATTACAGTGTGACTTGTTGGAGGAGATAATGCTTCTTTCTCCTTGACCACATGCCATTCTGGAGAGATATGGAGCATCTGACTGCTCATTTACACTGCACAGGATCATTATTTACACATCTAAATGGTGTGCTTATAGTGTTACTCAGGACTTTAAATATCATAATTCTACTCCCTGGTTTAAAGATGGAACTAAAATCAAATTCCTATTTAGTGATCAGGTCCTTTTACATTAAAAAAAAAAATAAAAAAGGAGAAATTGAAGTGCTTGATCACAATTAATTCTTTTGCTCTCATTCCATTTGTTTTTTGCTCTCTGCAAGGAAAATTTTCTATTTAAAAAGTAAAAAAAAAAAAAAAAAAAAGAAAAAAAAGAAAAAGAAAAAAAGAAAAGAAAAGAAAAGAAAGTCGGGAGGAAGGAAATGTGTAAATCTTTGTCAGCTTTGCATTAGCACAGTAAATGCAATGTGATATTTCCAGCATCCACTAGAACAGCATCATTTTTGCTGCTGACAGTGTGATCATTCTTTCTTTTTTTTTTTTTTATGGGAGAAAAACAGGAGCTTTTCCCTCTGTTAAGATCTCATTTTCTTAATCTCATTCACTGGCTGGTACCAGACTTCTCAAATTGGACATTTTTCTTCTCAAGCCATGCATGGATGTACATTCTGATCCTACTGTTAAACTTAATGGAAAAAAAAATTTGACCCGACCATGTCAGCACATTTTTATGAGCAAAACCCCAGAGTCTCTTATTCCAACTCTTGGTAGCTTATGGGGTTTATGTGCAGCTTTGGTAAGAGCTTTTATATAAGTGAATGTGTTTTAAAGCAGCATTTGTCAGAATTCTATATTATTACATTTTTCCAATTCTGTTGATTTATGTGTAATCTTCTCATTTCCTCCCTCAGCCCTGTAAAAATGATCCTCTCTGCTGTGCTGCTCATGCAGCAGGAACTGGCCAACTTTGCTTCAGATGGCTGTTTGACTCTATCCTGACAGTGTCCACATGCCAAAAATTCCCTCAGTAATTATTTCTGTCTCCTAAATCTTCTTTCCCTGCCTTTCTCACTCCATGGAAACTCTTTCTTGACCTATATATGTGCCCCGTTTTAAACAGTTTGTTGCTATACTGTGGCTGCTCTCAACCTTGTATACATTTCCTCTTCTTCTGTATAACAAACTGCAGGTAACAAATACACAGGCCTGTTAAAACTGTTCCAGGCTGTCAACCCTTGCTCATGTTTTTTTTTTTTGTGGGAAAATTCATATGGAGGTCTCCATCCTCTAGGAAATCATTGCCCTAAATCCGTTGCACAGTTTGAGTCTATGAAACCAACTTGTTGCAATAAATGAACAGCTTAAATAAACTTATGTATTGTAGCCCTTGTTCCCAATAATATTTTTAAATGAAAGTGAGTTTTCATGTTAAAATTTAAATTCTGCAGATTTCTTAAACTCATTCTTTCGAAGTTACTGCTTTTCTCCAAAGTTTGGCCCCACAGGTTATAAATTCTTTATTTGAATTATGATCATAGAATCATAGAATGGTTTGGGTTGGAAGGGACCTTAAGAATCTTCTTGTTTCAACACCCCTGCTGTGGGAAGGGCAGCCTTATAAAATATATTCATTTATTTTATAAAGAGTCCAAGTTTCATTGCATTTTTCTAATTTTCTTATTTCAAAACAAAAAAAATCCTTACCAAAGCAGCTCCCAAAATCCAGTAGGTGTTAAATAACATAACTCCTCCAAGTATGGTGAACCATCAATTTTTAAAAATAATTTGGGTGGGTTTTTTTCTACAGCTCCATCTATTACATTTATTATAATAAAATACATTCATTTTATCTTTATACACTTCCATTTCCCATATTTCTTTGAATCTTTCCATTCCAGCTCTTTTCCAAGAGCAGGATTCTACATTCCCAGGGAACACGAGGGCCCCACAGGCAGTAAATGCTCCCTGGGCGAGTCCTTGGGCCACTCTGGCCCCTGCCCCAAAGTGCTCAGAATGAAGAATTGTGGAACATTTCACCCCAGTGCCACATTTTGGTGCATTCACCCTCCTAAATGTGCAACCCCGTGGGGTGAGGTGACCTGCACTGGCTGAGGGACACCTCTCAAGGCACAGGTGTCACTGAACAGAGGCTTGGCAGCTCATCCCTGGGCAAGGTCTTTATCTTCTCCTTTCACACCCACCTGGGGCCCTGGAGGGCAGAACTTTATTCAACCCTCTGGGACTCTCTGGGTCACAGTCTGCTCCTGCAACACACCTGGGTGAGTTGTGGCTTTTCCTCTGGTTGTCACTTAGCAGCCTGGCTGAAAAAGGGCCTAGAACCCCTTCATGAACTTGGTTTGGGCTTCCTGTCTCCTCTGTCACCAAATGACTACTAATTTCCAGCTCTGAATAATTTGCATTACATCCTCCTCCTTAACCCCGGGGGCATTTCCTTGGATTTATGTGCTTTAGATTTCTGCAGACATCCTCACACTGCTGCAAAGGCCTCATTGAACACCTGCCTGAAATAAAGAGCAGTTTTCCAAGCAGCATTTTTAAATATTTCACATCTGTCATGAAAATTAAGAAGTTTATCTCTGAGTTCTCTGCTAAATCTAACGTGTCAGATTGTTCTTATCCTTGTATAGGAGTCTTTAAAATTCTGGTTTCCCAAATAGCTACACAGCTGCACTTCCCTACAGACTTTGCCTTGCCTTGTCCTTCAGTCTTCCCCTTTTGGGGTACACAGGACAGAGAGCACTACAGATTTAATTAGCATAGCCAGTGTGATAACCAAGATGCCTTGTCAAGAACAAACAGAGCTTTGAAGATTACAAGAAGATTGGATCCAGACTGGTGACAGGAAAAGAAGATTGAATCAATCTCTGCAAGCAAGAGATGTTGTGAAATGTGTAAGTTTGTTTGTGTGGTGTTTAACCTAATCTTGTAGTAAAAAAATTACTGGCCTTCCTAGAACAAGGTTATTCATCACAGTAAAGATGAATTCCAATCATGAATCAGTCTTCCCATCTCTCTATCAATTGCCAGCATTCCCCAAAAACCTCTTTGCAGAGCCTGGATTGTGATGATTGCAGTAGATGTTCTGGCTGCTACCAGCTGACCTGATTATTCCATTATGCTTTTTTATCACAATCCTTCCTGCTGATCTGGGCTGCCTAGGAGCCCCCAGGTGGATGCTCTTCCCAAACATGTAATTATCCTCTGTTTGCCACCTCAACTGCCAGGACTGAGCTCCTGGAAAGCCTTTGATTAGTCAAACTTAGAGCCCATGGCTCTGTGCTGTTGATCTCTCTCCCCTGCCTGACCTAAATTCCATTGTACACCTGCCATGCTGCCTTTGCTCAAACCTGGAACAAACTCTGGTTCTTGATGTACTGCCAGTCTCGGGGTTTAATTTGGGGAGGTGGCTGGGCATGGGGATTTGTCTCTGCAGCAACTTGTGGACCTGCCCCAGGATTGCTGAGCACGTGCCTCTGAGTCAAAAAACCCCCAGGGATGGAGAGCACATCCCAGGGTGCAGCCTCTGCCCAGAGCCCCTCGCTCCTCCTGCTGCTCCCACTGTGGCTGCTCCTGCTTGGAGTTGTCACTCCCTGCCCAGGAAAGTCTGAGTGCATAAAATCCATTCAGTTTTGAATTAAAAAAAAAAAAAAAAAAAAAAAAAAAAAAAAAAAAAAAAGTTTTTTTTTNAAAGAAAAGAAAAATAAACCAACACCGTGGAACAAACACCTTCTGTAAAAGTCGTATTTCAAAAAAGAGTAGCTCAAAGTAAAAAGAAGTTTCTTGGAGAAATGTGGTCACTGGCTCTACAGTGACATTCACTTCCCTTCTGGAAGGGATTTATATATTTATATCCTTATTTTTTTTTCTAAAAAGTGATGTAATCCACTTTTTTCTCTGACAAATAATAACATCAACATCATTCTACAACACACAAATAATAACATAAGCGTTTATCTGTAGTTGGGGCAGTGAAGTAGGGTGCCACAGTTCTTGCCACCTTCAGATGAACATTTACTTTTATAATTAAAACTGATCTATCCTTAGAGAAATTGGTCAGAAACCTGACATATATCCAAAATTAGTGAACACTAGAACATTCTGATCTAAAGAACTTGGTCAGAGCCCTAGCTGAGATATGACTGGAAAAGTCCACAGTATCCACCAGTCCTATCCAGGTCAGCATGACACAGTTTTCCTCTAAAACAGGATATTTGGCATGTCCTTGGAGCTCTACCACAGCTGATCATGGATCAGCACTCCCAAACAAGGCAGAGCTCTACTCTGCACTTTCACAAAACCTCAGGGCCAAAATAATGGGCCAGTTGATAAAATGTAAATAATTCTCCATACCTGGAGACCCATGTGAAAGGTGGAGCATCCTATTCTTGGAAATAGTCCCCTAAATTATGCCAAAATCTCATTTGGGAGTCTAAATCCTTCAGTGGGTCTGACCAAGGTGATATTATCCATCTGAGAGATCTAGAATTTAAAGCCTTCTATTCTTGGAATATCTAAATCCTATCAATTTCCCCCTTTTTGGTAAGAGATATCCCTATTCTCTCCAATACGAGATTTTATTTTAATAAAATCTACTGAAAGGTGCAAAGTGGAACAGTTTAATTAAAATCAGGACAATGGGAGGAGTTTCCAAGTAACCAGAAACTTTCATGGCTCAAACTACAGGAAACACATATTAATGATCACTGCAACGTAAGTTCAAACCTTGATGCAGCCAGGAAGAGAAGTATTGATGGATAAAATCGAGAAGGTTGGGACAGATAGTAAAATGAATTATTTGTGTCAGCATGTCACCAGTACCTTTTCAGGTGACTATAAATCTAAAATGTTTCCTTGTGTTTCCTGAAAGTTGCATTATATTCAAAAGTACTTCTTGATATTGCAGATGGCACTGGAGACTGGAATTCAATCTTCAGTGTCTCCATTTGAAATTTTCACTGTTTCCAAAAATGAAGAGACAAGGAAGTGAATTCTTTTCAGTTGTTTGTTATTTGGGAAGGGAATTTGCCTTTGACATGTGTGTACAGTGCAAAGCTCCCTTGGGGCGTGACTGTCCTGCTAATGCTACCATTAATAATAATGTAAATAAGCTGTCATTTCTTAGTTCTCAAGTAATTCAAATCTTAACTAATTCTGCCTTAAATCTTGGCTTTGATCTCTTCACATTTCAAAGGCAATATGTAGATGAGACATTTTAAATGGTCTCACTTAGCTTATGCCATCTGAAATTTTAGCAGGTGAAATATTGGAGGTATCTGGATCCCATCTCCTTTCCACAAAGTCACAGACATTGGGGTAAAGCACAGGGAAGAGAGGAACCTCTGGGGTTAAACTGGGGTGGTGAAATGGTTGACATTAGGAAATAGGGGTGAAAATTGCCCCACTGTTAGATTTACTCTGGTAAATAATATGGGTTTAAGTCATTTGACTATTATTGTGATACTCAGCCATGAGGCTGCTTAGGTTGATACTTTCTTTAGGGTCTGATTGACTTTCTTGTCCCTTGTCCTCATGACCAAGCCAGGAGTGGTATTGGTACCTTTTACCACTAACAGGTATCAGTCTGGTACCTTTTACCACTCTGAGCTAAACACTGTTTTTTCTCAGAAGAAAACTCTCGAAAAAGCTTGGTTTTCATCCTGAAAATTGGAAAATTTCAAAACAGCTTTAAAGTCCTGAAAAAAAAAATCATCAGCTAAGTTACTGTAACATTTTTAAACTCCACCTAGGGCACAAAGACTCTGGACTGGATAGATGATCTGGCCCAATCATTTGGTTAATTCTAGCATCATTTAAATAATTACAGTTCTTCCATTTGAGACTGTATTTTCCAGAGCAGCCCTTACACATTCCTGCTGATGGTTGTGAGCAGAGTTTGACAAAGTCCAAGTCTCCCTGTTCCCTCAGCCCAGGAGCACAGCAGGTCTCATGGACAGCACCATGGCTTGGAACCAAGGCTCTACCACGGGCTGTGTTCTAGACCTTTACAGTCCTGAAGGACTTCTGGCAAGATCTGCAGGAGGTGGGATGCTCATGCTGAGGTTTGCAAAGGGGGTGAAGGGATTACAGTTACCTCATGGGCAGCTGGTGCTTGCAGCCTTGTATTTTCTCCCTTTGGAAGCCCCAGAAAAACTGATTTCTGCTATCTAACAAGGAGAAGCAGGGCCTCCACATGGCTGGTGTCTTTCCAGTCAAGTACCCAATTCCTCCGGGGCTTTTTAGAGTTGTAGCCTTGGAGACAACTAGAAAAAAATCAATTACTGAATCAATGCCAAGTGGGAAAATGAGACAAAGAGCCTTCCAAGAGCACAAAAAAAAAAAAAAAAAAAAAACTGAGATGAGACTGAAAAAAATAAACAAGAGGAATGGCAGTCCTCCTTCATTCTGGAGTGGAGCTCACATGAAATAAATGCTGATGGGTTTGCTTTCCAAGTGGAACATGGGAGAGAGTGAGGGAGGGAGGTTGCGAAAGAAAAATCATTTGTACATTGAATATCTGGAGGGAGCACTTCCAGTCATGCTGGAAACTCCAATTTTTCCAAAGCATCCCGCAGCAGACGGCACAAATGCCTAGGAGAGAGTAAAGGTGTCTTGGATCAGGCAGCACCCAATATGTTTATGCAGCCCTGATGGGAAGAGACATGTTTATTCAAGCTGCTTGCCAAAATTATATGTGCTGGAGGCTGCTAAGGAAGGGAAAGAATTTATTATTTGTAACAGTTAAATGTTATATACGTATAAGAAAACCCACCTAAGTAAAATGGATTCTAAGTAATTTCAAGCCGGGCTTTCACAAGCTGGAGAAGGAGCAGGGGAGAGGAAAAACAGGGTGTGGGGGGCAGGAAAATGCTTTGTATTGGATTCTTACCTCACAGAAGCTCCACAGTGAGTCAGTGTGAGCAGGAGTTGGGCACCAGAGTGTGCTGTACCCCACAGAGGTGACACCACTGTCCCAACACCACCAGTACCTCCATCCTTAAATGCCTGTGGGGCAGCAGGGGCCAGCAAGCCAGCCTAGCTGAACTCCAAGTGGGGTTTTTTTGGGGTGAACTCCCTGAATCAACAAACCTGCAAGTTTGTATGTATTATGGAAAATAATATCTACATGATTGCATTCCTCTAATGGAACAATATCTATATGAATGCCATGACTCTAAGATTGCAGTGTCTCATCGCTAAGTTGAAAAAATAAATAACCAAAACCTCCATGACCTTGGATGTTTGAAAAATTGCAGGGCAATCCTTCTAGATCCTGCAGTGATTCTGAAAAGCACATTTTCTAGCCAAAGCCTACTCGCTCTGAACTTTGGAGCTGCATCTCCTTGCTAGACTGAGTTGGATCTCACCATTGAAATGTAACTCATGTGCAAGAGCCTCGTATAATCTGCCTCAAGGAATTATTACTGCACTTAAAGCAAATTGTTTTGCAAGCACTGGGTTTCTGTTTTGTAATAAATCTAGGCTTTCTTTGTCTTGCTTTATTTTGCTTCAGTGAACAACATCCACTCATTGTCTTTTCTTCCCGAGATGTTTGAATAATTATTGTTTTCAAAGCAAGGGGTTTTGTTTGATTAAGTACAAATAGTTGTATAAATCTGCATACCTCAAAACACACAAAGAAAGGCAGGGAGATGAGACAGCAAAGAGAAAATGAGGAGAGCAGATTAAAGGAGAAAAAGAGAGAAAATAGAAAGTTTCTGTTTGAGTCACTGCAGATCTTTGAGTTGCATTTGTGATATTTTCAAGGAGCTTGAGATCCTGGTTCTCAAGAGGAACTTGGGAAGATCCAGTTATGTTGCAGATGATTTTGTGGACACGCATCCTGCATTCCTCTGCCTCCCTCACTTGGCTACAGCCAGAGGCAAGCACAGACGTAGGGTCCTGCAGAGTCAGCTGAGTCTGTCTTATTTTTAATTAAATGTGGGAATTCCCTTAGATATTGTTTTGGCATTAAAAAAAAAAAAATCAAAATTTTAACAGGAGCTTTTCTTCCCCTTTCTTATCAAGCCAAACAACGAAGTGGACAGTGGAGTGAATTTACCTCTATCCCTGCCAACACGAGGACAGGGTTTGACTACTTTTGTTTTTCCCCTTCCCTAGAAATTCTCTCACAGAGTGATCCTGAGCTCTCTGCCCATACCCCAGGGACTCACCAGCCCCATCCACCTGCAAGGGAAAGAAGCAACCATGAAGGCAAAAGAGCTTTGGTTGATCTTCCCTGGGAGGAAGCTGTGAGTGCCACAGAAATGGCCATTCAGCAGGGATCAGCAGGGGGAAGGAGGAAGGATTTTGATGCAGGCTGTGTCCAGATGTGCAGCTGCAGTGTGGGGAATACCTTGCTTCACACAGCACAGTTTGCACTTTTATCCTGTGGAAGCTGAACTCTTTGGGGTTTTTCTTAGGCAAACAGTTGCTGTGCTATTCTTGAACCAGCACTTCCTCCCTCTGGAAAAGCCCAGGCACCTCAGCTTCCATTCTTGTGATCCAACTCCTGGCTCCCCTGCTCAAGCAGTGCATTTATTTGATACTGTAACTCAGGAAAAAATATAAAACACAATAAAATTTTCAAAATACTTAATAGAATGAACCTTGAAGTTTTAGAGGCAGAGATCTTGAAGTTACCCTGTAACTTCACTGAAATACTCTGTAACTGAAGAAATTTAAAAACAAACCTATCAAAGGATTAATTTTTCCATGATTTAAGCATAGTTTTAAAGAACATTTAGCACTTATTAGCTTTGTGCTTTGTGTAAATGCATTAGCTGTTGCCAATATTATTTAATCTGTATCTGCATTAACTTGTATTTACCATCTGTTCCTTAAATGGAAGCCCTCTAATGGCTTATGTTTAACATTAGATTAATGAAGAAAAATGGGCCTGCAATCACATTTTGTGGAAATCTGTTGTCTCAGCTCTACCTTTAGTGTCATTTACAGCAGGTGGGCAGTGGCAAGGGATTTTGTGCTGGTGCCTCAGCAAAGTGGGTCATGGCCAGGCCCTGTGGAAGGTCACCCTCTGAGCCTGACAGGATTTCCTGCTGGGAAAAACTGGTCCTATTTCTAGTGTGAGGAAAATTCAGCAGAATGGGGCACACTGGAATAAGGAATATTTGTCCTGCAAGGGACAATTCCATTGGTAAGTCACTGTTTTCAGGTGAGGTACTTATTAAGATTTCCCAGTTTGAAATAGCTGTCTCGGGAAGGGTTTAGCAGAGAAGTCAGTGTGTCACCTGGCAAGCATTTGTGCCAAGCAGGACACCCCAAACTCAGGACCCCTGAATCTGTGGCTTCTTCCAAGGAGTTCTGTCCTAGGAGTGCAGTCCCCAGTGCACAGAGGAGAGTCCTTTGAGGACTAGCATGTCACATTCAGAAGGAAAAGCCGGGTTCATGCATTGTTTGGAAATTTCTTCCGTGCCTCCTAGAGAACATACAAACAAAAAGAAAGTAAAAACATACAAGAGGATATTCCAAGAAAATGTTGCAATGAAAAGAAAACGACAGAGAACTTCCTCTGTTTGGATCAGTAAACACAAAGAAAATCTCTACAAACAAACTGCTTTCAGTAAGGGTACGAGTGAAGTTCACAGCACAGGTCATGAGATCCTGGGCTGTTATTTCCATTCTGGGGGGGAGTTACTGGCAGAAATTCCTCCCAGCCCTGGTGGAGGCTGTGTGTGCTGTATGGCCAGGTCTCCAGCTGACTGCAGGACTCACACACACCACCCCTGTGCCTCCTGGCTGCAGCTCCTCCAGGAGAACACAAGCTCAGTGTAGAAGCCGTAACTCTTCAGGGATAAATAGGAAATATCTGCTATTTTTGATATTTTTCACCCACCGTGTGCAGTCACCACTCAAAGTCCAGCAAAATAGCATCAACTGGGCCTGGTGGTCATTGTGCAATCAGCTGAGGGTCACTGCCCTGTGTCCAGCATGTCCAGCATGTCCAGCAAAATTCAGCAGCCTCAGCAGGAGGTTCAGCACAGCTGCAGAAGTTCATTCCATCTGGGAGCCCTTGCTTTATGCCCATGGTATTTTCCCCTGTGTTTAATATTCTCTAGTTCACTGATTTAACTGTGGAGCTCTAGCCAAGATTACATAATTATGAAAGACTCTGTCCTTGAATTCCTTGTAGTGAGATCTAGCAAAGAAATTGTTTCCTCCCAACCTTTTATCGGTGGATTTTGCTATGAATGATGTATGTGAGAAAGTGTCTGTGCCCAGAGTGCAGGCTGTGTGCTGTCTGAATGATCACAGCCAACAAAATGCAGAGATTTCCCCCCTGAAATACCTGCAGAGAAAGATAGGCTGTATTTCCTGCTTTAGCTGAAAACCACAAACTAGACACTTAAACCTAAATTTAACATAAGGGACACAAGCAGCATCTCTCAGTGCCTTCTGTGTGAGCTTGTGAGCATTTTCAACACAGAGGTGTCTGAACAATTGTTTGATTTCTTTGAAAGTTTAGTTGGAAGTGCTTTGTTTTTTCTGGCCATTTTTTGAGTCACATAGCTGTGACCACACCAATGTCCTACTTCTCCATCAAGGCTGGTGTTTCACTATGGCTCTCTGAAACAAAAGACTGAAAATCAGTGAACACACAACAAATGTCCAAAGAGGGAATTAACCTGCTAAAAATGCCCAGAACTGCTTTTTAAAATTTCTCTCTCTATCCTCTTTTTTTTTTTTTAGCCATTTAAGGAAGATCCAAACCACAACCCTATTAACAGGATGATACAAAGGGCCTTTTGAAGCTGGAACTTTTAAAATCTTCATATTTTACTATATAGACTGAAATGCTGGAGTGTTTACTTTCTTACCTGTTTGGGCTTTGTCTGCTTTTTTTTTTTTAAATTTTTTTTAAATTACAATTGTCAGTGTGATCCTTTCCTTCAGTTTGCAGGGGAGAGTACCACAGGCATGGTGAGCTCTTGTTCCTGAAGAAAAGAAATTAAAATAATAAACTTTGTTAAAAGCTGGTTTAGAAACGGCTTCTAATGGTTAGCTTCAACTCCTGGGCCTGCTAGCCAAGAACACAAAGTTTTTTTTAATTCAGTGGAAATATCTAATTTTAACAGATGACATAAATGGAGCTAGGCATGTAATAAGGGCACTATTCTGTATAAATGCAGCAGAGATGGTCCAACAGAGATGACCTAATGAGCATCAGCTTGGCTGCTCTAGCTACAGACTGAAAACAAACAGCTCCCAACACTCTGCATGAGTAACGGGCCCTCAGGAAATGCCCAAACCCAAAACTTCAAGCATCAATCTCCAGTGCAGAAAATTTAATCTTTTATTTACAAGCACTGATGCTACTCAGGACTCCTTGTATGAGTGTCAAGGAATCAGACAGCCTCGTTTTTCACTGTCCTGAAAGCAAGTGAGGATGGCCACGAGAGCACTTCCAGATGTTGACTGAACCTGCCACATTTCACAGATTCAGGGATTTCTTTTTGAGGCCATTTATAGAAGTTTGGAAAGAGCACAGGGTATCACATTTTTAAAGGTTAGGGAGGAGCTTTTTATTTTTACAGCAAATTGAAGGCATTGCTTAGCTTTTTTTTTGCAATCACTATTAACATCTGCACTGCAAAAAGGAAGCAGCTCTAGGTACCTCTAGCTAAATCCTTACTAATATACTAATTATTTTGCACCAAAGAGTGCATCCCAAATTTGGATGTAGCAAGGCATCCAAACATTCAGCTGAGTCTGATGTTACTGAGAAGATCACAGAATTTATAACTTTTTAGTTATGTTCAGTGAAACAGACTGTGATTCCTTTAAGGATTAATTGCCAAACAGCAACAGGAATTAAAGAACGAGTTCTCAGCAGCTCTGCAGAAAAGGGATGTCTCTGTGCAGTTTTGGGGGAACTCGCTGAGGTGACACATCCAGCCTGCAGCAGCAGCCAGGAGGTTTTGCTGTGATCCTTCATCCAGCATTTCTCTCTCTTGGGGAATGGAGGAGCACACACAAATGATAAAAGAGAGAGAGGAGTGCTAGGAGAACCCACACAATAAAATAGGAGTATCTCCATTTAGGGTGAAGTTGAGTTACTTCCTTTACTCTGAACTTGGATTTAGTTTGATGAGAGTTTGGAGAGCATGACCAGTACATTTAACAATTAACACGGCCTGCATTTTGCATTAACAGGCTGTCAATAAGCCAAGTGGGCTTGGTAGCTTAGAGCTTGCCTAGTTGTGATTAACTTCTCTTCTTTATGCAAACATTAACTTACTCCTGGCACGCTCTGCTCTGGCTCTCATGGCAGATGAGGTGGAAGAGATTTATCATATCAGGTTCTACAGAAGATCATAGGTGTGCAGGCAGCAGCAAAGTGCTTGCCAAAGGCAACAAACCAGGGAAAATATGGAAAACACACCCTAATCTGCTTAGTTACCCAGAACCAGGGTCCTACTGAGGGACAAAGGGCTTCTATAGTGAGCAGGAGCTGTAATGGTGTCCTGGTTTAGGGCAAATTTGGGAGGAAACCTCCAAAGGGGTTCCTCTGGAATGCAAACCCAAATGATCCCTCCCCCAGCCAGTCCGGGGAAAAATAAACTTCCTCAGAGAAAAAGTGGAAAAACCTATTTATTTAACAAGCAAGGTGCCCACAAGCACAAAGAAGGAATACCATGAAACAGTAAAACCTCTCCCCCTCCGCAGAGAGATGGCAAACTGAGGCAGTCCCTGCCCTGGGTGCAGCTCAGCTCCCTCATCTCTCACCAGCCCCACTCCCTCCGCAGCTCCAGGCCCTGCAGGTGCCAGCCCTCGCTGCTCCTCTGGGTTTGTCAGCCCAGGGCAGATTGAAACAGCCCCAAGAAAAAGGAAAGAAACAGTCCAGGGCACTTCTCTGCCTCAGGCAGCTCAAACTAACTCAGAGCACAGGAGATCTCTGTCCCAGCGCTGTCCGTGCCTCAGACCAAGGCGCAGCCAGGCCGTGTGGGAGTCAGGCAGTTTGCTCAAAACAAACTGCGGCTGCTTCTTTCTGCCCCTTGGCTCCCAGAACCATTTTAAAGGTACAGAACTGAATATACAGCACACACAGAACAGGGGACTGGGGATACAAGCATCATAAAGTCACCCTAGGACAAATGGTCACTCTGTGAGATGGCTCCATGCCGTGATCATGGCTATTCCAAGCAGTTTGTGCCTCGTGGAGCTGGTGACTGTACAATAAAGTCATCTGCAGGTCCTGATCTATAAATTATTCTCATTATGTGCTGACAGCAGCTGCATTGTTTATGCACATCCCAGCTCTGCTCGACGGGAGCAAAGGTTAGTGTGGGTGCTCACAGTGAGATCAGTAAATCAGAGAGATCAGTAAATCAAAGCCTCACATGCAGCAGGTTGAGGATGCTGAAGCATAGCTTTAGTTCCCTTCTTTTTCTCTTTTTTTACCCATGGAAACTTCAATAAAAATATCCTTCTCCCATCCCATCTGGGTACAAGCCCAATTTCACAGCTTCAGCAGTTGCACAGCCTTCATGGAAGAAGCAGGAGCCTCTCCTGAAACTTTAGATAATTTTTGACCTTTTGGAAGCTCTGAAGCAAACCAGAACACAAGGATGGAAATATACCATTCTAGTTATTAATAACTCTGAAAGAAAAAAATTAAATTGTGCTGAAGAAAAACGACAGCACCTGTTCTTACCTTCCAGGTGCTTGGAACAACATTGTTGCTGCACTTCAGGGACGAAGGGGAGAAATTGCTTCTGTCTGATGCAGTCTCCAGGGATTACAAAAGCTGCACAAAAACATGAAAGGGAGAGGAAATAAATAATTTTTAAGGAAAGGCCACCTTTATTCTTTTTCACTCAACTCAAACAAGAGAGCATACATGTAAGCCCAGTTTTTTTTTTGGTTTGTTGGGTTTGGTGTTTTTTTTTGTGGTTGTTTTTTTTTTTTTTTTCCTACAGGGAAATTTTTTTTTTTTAGTGATTTTTCAGCCAAGTATTAATCTAGTTTAGGAGACAGAAATCAACGTCATATACAGAACATAGCCTGTGGACCTTTATTTTATAGATTTTTTTTTTGTAGAAGGGCAGCTGGTACTGGGAAGGGCACTGCAACACTCAAAGGAATCCATCAGATCTTCTCAAAAGCTGCAAAGTGAAGCCAATCAGATTGATTATAAAGAAAGGAATTTTATCACCTATTTTTGTTCTGTTGACCTGTGACAGCAGAATCTGATCAGCAGACATGAAAAGAGTCTCTGACCTGTAAGGTTTTACAGATACCTCTAGCTAAATACATCCTTACCATTATATTAATGATTTTGCACTAAGGAATGTGTCCCAAATTCGGCTGTAGCAAGGCATCCAAACATTCAGCTGAGTCTGATGTTACTGAGAAGGTCACAGAATTTATAACTTTTTAGGCTGCCATGTCCAGTGAAACAAACTGTGATTCCTTTAAGGATTAATTGCCAAACAGCAACAGGAATTAAAGAACGAGTTCTTTAATTCATAAACGTGAATGAAATCCTTAAAAGGTGAGTGAAATCCTTCAGCTGAGACATGAGAGCCCTTTCTGAAAGGGAGAAGTTACTTTCTCATCAGCGTGGTGGGAATTTGGCATCCTACTCCCCTGAACAATATGAAAAATCTCAACCTGAGACTCACTCAGATATAAATCTAACAGCACCCAAGTATTTCCCATGATGGAAAACCCTGGAGATCCCAGCAGGAACAGCAGCAGATGAAGCAGAAGGACCATCACTGTAACCAGTCAACGATGTGAGCACAAAAGTTAATTAATACCCTGCTTTAATCAAGAGAAGTTTTACACCACAAAGTGGTGTGCACAGAGAGGTTGTGAGCTTTCCTTCTGCAAAGGGAAAGCAGCTCTGGAATTAAACAGATAGGCTCAGGCTCCTTGCCACAGTAAATCTCTCCTAAATCCTTTCACCCCACTCCAAGGGTGGGAGTGGGAGGTGCAGGACAGGGGAGGGTGAGCCAAGACTTCCATTGCTCCTGAGGGAACTGGGATTGCTACAGCTGCTAAAACCAGGAGTAGGATTTATGCTGCATGTTTGGAATAGCACTTGTGTTAAGCAATATATACTTCTTAAATTTTTTTTTTTTTTTTTTTACTCTAGTGCATATGGCATGGCTCTACCATTTCTGGAGCAAGAAAAAAGACCAAACCACACTTTAGCTGTTTCAGATAAATCCACACAAAACTTCTGCACTGTGTCTCACTGAATTTACAGTGTTAGTTGTGTCTGAGGTTTCTGGCTGATCTCTTGTTTACCCTTTTGATAACAATGCCAGGCACTTCCTAAAGTTGCACTGCATCCAGTAAGGAGTCGATGGGAATTTGCTGATTTACACCAGCTGTGACATCATGCATGCATCTAGTGGAAATATTGCTTGTTTCTTGTAGTGGAAAAAATAACCTCAGTGCTGAAGATGGTTTATTAGTCAGTAACCTGTCTGTATACAGAAAAACATGATGTCCTGTTGCTCTTTACACCTTTAAGAAACTACAGGTGACTTCAGGGGCAAAAAGGTCCTCAGGCCCTCCAAGGAAATCCATGGGAGCCAGCAAGTATGTTCTCCCTAGAAATGTTTTTAGAATAATGGATGAAGTGATACAGAATCCATAGGTGAATTCCAGTTATGAAGTTATAGCTGTCTTTATGTAATTCAGGTTATTTATACCAAGTTTAATATAGCCACGGTTTCAATCACTGTTATTTTAACGTATTTATTTAAAAAATTAAGGAATGTCTTAGGTTGCCTGCCAGCTGTACCACAGCCACATCAGTTATCGTGCAAGAGATCAGTCATTCAAATCCAGTGCATGACAAAGTGTAGGAAAAAGAAATATTCCCACAAATGCAAACATGATGAGAGGAGTGCTGTATGTGTTGTGAGCCATAGAGTCAGCTGGCTGTTTTAACTGAGACACTCACTGCTCCCCCCCATATGTTTATAAATAGCACCATGAAGGGGTTGTTACGTGTTCTAAACTACCCCGAGAACACAACTTAAATATTCCACAATTTATGTGTTCACTTACATATCCTCCGAGAATATCATGCCAACGCTTTGGGAGCCTGTAAAATCCCATATTGTCTCCATGGAAACAATTATGGTGAAAGCAAAGCAAGAGCAAAACTGACTTCCAAAGCCGTGGGTGACACCAGAAGTCCCAGAGCTCCACCAAGCACCAGAGCGCGAGCTCCCACCTCGCTCAGCCAGCTCCTTCAGGAAGGGCTCGTGTGTGACAAATGAACCTGTGCCTTGGTTTCTGTGGCAGGTCAGCTTGGGTTTAGTGTGGTACTGCTGGGGAGTTACCCTTCAGGCTGATCAGGGGAGACAGGAATAAATGGCAAGGGAGAACAAGGAGACACAATCCGATTAGTCAGGCGGGAGGTGATGTCAAAGGCAAGTTTCAGTGACATGGAGATTATTGAGGTGTCAGCCTGAGATAAATACACTCAGCCTAATACCAGACATGCAAATACTCTCAGCCTGTCTCTAGACGTGCTAATTGAAGCCTGTGTTGAGGAGTCACTGTGAGGAAGTGTTGGGCACACAATGCCCAGAGGAACCAGCCAGAGCCTCTCACTGGGACTGGGACACTCACAGTGGAGATCGTGGCAAAGCCAAGAGCATTTCCCTGTCTCAGCAGCCTTGAGGGATGGCTCAAGGGATGAGCCAGGAGCTGACCAGCCCTTTTTTGCCTGGGAATGGTCACTGTGCATAAATCAGGAGAGGAGTCACTGTGGTTTGTCTAGAAATAGCATAGAATCACAGAATGGCCTGGAAGGGACCTTAAATCCCACCCAGTACCACCCCTGCCAGGGGCAGGGATACCTCCCACTATCCCAGGGTGCTCCAAGTCCTGTCCAGCCTGATCTTGGACACTTCCAGGGATCCAGGGACAGCCACAGCTTCTCTGGACACCCTGTGCCAGGGCCTCCCCACCCTCACAGAGAAGGATTTCAGTGACACCAAACACAAGTTTGGACTAAAGGAATACAGAGAGCTGAGAACACTGTACTGGATCCACTGATACAAGCTATGGGTATCTGTTTCTCTCACTGCTCCTTGAAGCTTATTTGTCCTCTATTTGACAATATTTAATCAACTGACTAAATCACTATCAACCAAACACCTAAATATTTTAGGAAGACCTCACGATTCTCCTTTTTTGCTGATCTTTAAGTATTCCATTTCTGCTGCACAGGGCTTGAACACAGAAACCTGTAATTCTTGGTCTTTTCCATAAATAATTATCACAAAACAAAAACAAAAAAACAACAAAAAAACAACAAAACAAAACAAAACAAAAAAAAAAAAACCAAAAAAAAACAACAAAAAACCACAAAACCCAAAAAACTAAACCAACCGAACAAACAAAAAACAGGAAACAAAACAGAAAACAAAACAAAACAAAACAACAACACCAACTCCCCCCAAAAAAACACACACAAAAAAAACAAACAAAAAACAAACAAAACAAAANAAACAACAACACCAACTCCCCCCAAAAAAACACTCACAAAAAAACCCGAACAAAAAACACCACCAAAACCAACAAACCCACCAGAAACAACAAACCCACCAAAAAAAACCACCAAAAACCAACCAAACAAAAAACCCCAGAGTGTTAGGGGGCTCTTTGAGAAACACTGTGTATCTGAAAGACATAAATTTACTCAGAGTAATAAAGTTCCCTTTATGTGTAATGCAGATATTGTTGTAAAGAATTATATATAAAACCAGTTGAAGGCCTAATGAACTTACATAACCAGCTTTGGTAAATTAGTGTTGAAAAGGACATTTGCAAGATTAAGACAACATTAAAAAAAAAAAAAAAAGTTAAGATCATTCAAGGTCCTTCAGATCATTTAGATTCTGTCTAAAATGTAGGAACTTTATGAATTAGGAAGACAGAAAAGAAAGCTACACCTAACTAGCAAAGCTCAGCTGAAGAACAACCTAAAATCAATGTAATGACTGCATAAAAACCACACTTCTGGCAGTTTGATTTATATCTTTTGGGGATCCTGTGTTGAGGGATGTTATTCTGCCATTTTCAGTTCCATCCCTCCCAACAAGTCTGTGGATATGGCTGCCTATCCTAAGACTAGGAAAATCTAGAGAATTCTGTGTTTCAGTAACATCTTTAATTCAGTCAATGTTATGGGTTGGAGAGTTACAACTGATAGCTGATTTTGCCTGGTTTTGTCAATAAATGATGCAGCTTTTGTTTCTGAAGGAGTATTCTTTTTAATAAAACAAACCTAATAACACAGAGGTGTTCTAGATGATGTCATCCATTTGTAGGGAGTTTTATTCTTTGTATTTTTTTATGCAATACTAAAAAAAAATACCAAAAATCTGCTCCCAGCTTCCATTTTCTCTTTAAAAAAGAATCTAAGACATAGTGAGCCCTTTCTTCTTGACAGAATTTCTCATGGATGTCATCTCCTCAGAGCAGACAAAGAGGATTCCTTCCAGCTCTTCTGAACAGAGGTTCTCTTTGTTTCAGGGATGTCTCCATTTTACTATTTATATCTATTTTGGAGTTCTAAACAAACATCAGCACGCCACATAAATTAAGAAGATTAAATAGGGGCAGCACTAAAAAAAAAGTAAGCCAGGCTTAACCCCAGTGTAAAGGATGAATTAAGCACAGTGACATCAAGCAGGAAACTTGGAGCAGCAGTAGGTGATTACTGCCTCTTAATTTATGGGTGGGATTAGAGTGTGAACGCTTGAAGAGGCACACAGAATAGAAAAGGTGCTTTCCTCTGTGCAGTGTAAGACAGGGGCATCCTCTGCCTGCCCACCCCACTGCAAACACTCAGCCCGAAAGCTTCTGGTGCTCTAAACCCCTTTTTCTCCATTACACAGTCATGGGAGATTCATCCCTCCCAATAAATCACATCAGGCTGCCCCTTGTGTTCCCTTGTTGATCTCTTTAGTGTTAACTTCAGCTCCAGGGAGCATTAGCACCTGGGACATTAAGGGCATAACCTGTGCACCATCACCCTAGAGCTGGGCAAGGAGAGCTGGGCAAGGAGAGCTGGGCCTGGCTGATGCTGGGCCTTGGTGATTTTCCTCTGGGCTGTGGGAGCTGCAGCCAGCAATGGATGGGATTGCTGGATAGGATGGATTGGATGGGATGGATGGGATGGATGGGATGGATGGGATGGATGGGATGGATGGGATGGATGGGATGGATGGGATGGATGGGATGGATGGGATGGATGGGATGGATGGGATGGATGGGATGGATGGGATGGATGGGATGGATGGGATGGATGGGATGGATGGGATGGATGGGATGGATGGGATGGATGGGATGGATTGGATGGGATAGATGGATGGCCTGACCTCCCCCCAGCATGCTCCCCTCTTGCTCTGGCCCCTCTGACATTCCTGGGTTTAAATGCATAATGTGCAGCTAGACTGTTTTCTCTGTCCTCTCCCCAAAAAGATCACAGCATGAATGAGGGGAGAGTGGCTGTTCAAAGGCAGGGCATATCTGTGATGTTTTGAGACACACCAGAGCACCAGGAATTCGAGATTTTCACTACAGAGCCATGGGTTTCAAAAGAGTCCCCACCATGAGAACTGTTGCAAGGAGCAGCCACAGCTCTATCACTGAGAAGACATGTGCACATTTTTTATTAAATCTGGAGTTTTTTAGTAATAAATAGCTGTTTTTGAGGCAAAAGTTGTCCCTTGAAACTTTCAGATCTAGTAGGTCCTGAACTAAACCTTCTGGTGACTGCTAGCACAAAGTCCTAAGGGCAGAAGGTACAACATTTTGGCATATCTGTGGCTGTAGTTGGCTCCAAACTAAACTTTCCCATATGAGAAAATGAAAAATGGCACACAAATCCTTTGCCTTGATCAGAAATGATGATAGCTGCTTTACTCTCTTCTGGCAATGTGTTTTGTTGTATTAAAACCACATTTTTACCTATCAATTGCGAAGGACATTATTTTATTTTGTTTTTCTTTCTTTTGGATTGTCCTTATTGAGGCCTCTGGGAGTACTTCAAGAAACAAAGGAAAATTGACTTTTTTTTTCCATTTAGTCCTATAATCCTCCAGTTTTCACCAACACATTCAGACCAGTAACTGAAATGTTTTATTTGACCACACCAAATTCATGCATTCTGATGAACTACTGCACATACCTTACTCTTGTCCCAGCATGCCTGGAACAGTATATGTAAAAATATCCTTAAAAGAGGGGAAAGTCACAGAAGAAGGAAAAAAAAAAAA
>VWYO01014947.1:78319-89927 GCA_013400275.1 Rhadina sibilatrix
AAAAAAGGCAGGTGTGACCTTTTCTTACCTAAGTGCACGTTCTGGTGCCAGCATGAAGGGGTTTGGACTGCAGTGGGATGTGGTTTTTTTCTTTGTCTGACATTCCAGCGCTTGACCGTGTGGCACGGGGAAGGTGGAAACGATGCTTTTGGCACCTGCATACCTGGGTCATGCTACAGCTTGCCAGGAGGAGAGGAACAAAGCCTGAGCCTGCAGGGACATCCTGTAGTAATGGCCCATTAATCCAAACACAGCAATCGCTTACCTGTCAGACTGAAAGAATTCAGACAAGACTTTAAAAAGCTTCTCTGCTTGTCTGCAGCATAAAGAGCACAAATCTGCCATTTTCGAGTCTCCTAAACCGAGAGAGCATGAGAGCAGCCCCTGCACCCGGAGGATTGTGCTAACACAACTTCGGTGCTCCTTAAGCAAAGCAGATTGCACCAGAGCAAGTCCCCTGAAACATTTTCTCCTCCCTGACAGGGCAGATCTTTATCATGTCACTCCTTGAGAACAATTTGCAGAGTCCAAAGAGAAAAAGGAGTTGTTTAGGACCCTTACTTATTTTTATTATGCTTTTAGAATTATTATTATTCTTTTCTGATTTGCCTTTGCTGTGGTGTACAGCACGTTGCCCATGGTCACATCACCCCAGGAGCAACAGCAGGACAAGAATAATGTCCCATTACTGCTGGGACATTAGATTTGCCTCTGCCAGCTGAAAGATTAGCCCTTGGACTGAGAAGTCCATTAATTCCATGTTTTGCAGGACACAGACACATCTTTCTGTAGCAGAACAGAAGAGGGAGGCCACCTGAGAGAGCCAGCTCTGAGAGGAAAGATTCTCTGGCTCCTGTAGGACACTGAAAATGCTTGAGCAGATCACAAAAGGTGACCTGAATCCATGTCCCAGAAAGGGAGGCAGACATAAACCCTGCCTTTTATTTCTTACAATGAAATATCAATATAGACCTACAAAAGCCATTTTCTCAAGTCAAAAGAAAACTTCAAATGATTAGACATTTGATCTACTCTTTAAACCTATCAAAATCCCAGGGTTTGTAAATGTCTCCTCAGCCTCAGATCATCTCTTTAAGCTTTTTAATTTTGTATTTTTGACGTTATTCAAATAAAGGGAGATTTTTTTTTTTTCTGGGAAAACAGAGGAAAAACAGTAGAAGTTCAATGATGTGTCCTCAGTGTTCTTCTGCAGAAAACAAACTTGTAAAAATTGCATCCTGGGATAACCTGTTTATTACCCTGCAATTACTATTCAATCCATCTTATCCAGCCCAGCACTGAAAGGATGGGTTTGCTCCTGATTGTCACTGAGAGCTAAATAAAGGTAAAGCTGATATTTTCTGGGTCATACTCTCTGAAAAGATCCTATGAAGAGAATGTTGAAAAGTCTCACTCACAGCAGGAAAGCCAGAACCCCATTTACCTTCCACTTCTACAGGGCTGAGAAAGCCCCCTAAAAATGGGTTATTTAAAGACCAAAGGAAATAGATGTGAGAGGAAACAGATTAAAATGTCTCCTGATTGTGCAAGGGGAGATTTAGACTGGATATTAGGAAAAATCTCTTCATGGGAAGGGTTGTCCAGCCCTGGCACAGCTGCCCAGGGCAGTGGTGGAATCACCACCCGTGCGGGGATTTAAAAGCCCTGGAGATGTGGCCCTTGGGGACACAGTTTTGTGGTGGCCTTGGCAGTGCTGGGGGACTGATTGCACTCAGATCCTACAAATATTTCCTACTCTTTCCACCAGGTCCTTGTTTAAGCCTGTAAAGATTCAGAGCAGCTTCAGCCAGATCAGGGCAAGGGTGGATCTTTGGATAACCCAGAAATTTTGTTTTTGGGGATCACGACTACACGGTGTGTTTGTGGGCAGCTGGAACCCAACACCACACCTATCCCAGATTCTCTGCAGTTGGTTTTTTTTTCCCTTAGAATTACTCCCACACCAGTCATGGCTAAACAGCCTCCAGTTTGCTGGGATCAGGGGGAAAGAGAGGCCGGGTAAAATACGGCTCAAATTCCTGCTTGGATCCTGCAAGCAGAGTCCAGGGCAAGCCTTCTGACAAAACCAACACCCTCTGTGGTCTGAGACCTCCACAGCTCCGAGCTGTACTCCTGCCACCACTGCAGACCACTGCTGGGATGGCTTTTACAGGGATGCAGTGACATTCACAACCAGCACTGGACGTACCCCTGGCACTTCCCTAAGCCGTTACAGATGTGGATGAATAAAATCAAACCTTCTCCTAGCACTGAACCCCCTTTGTGGGCACAGGGCTCCCTCAGTGTGAGGCTATTTATTCTAATTTACTGTGCTCTTGGCTGTGTTCATGAGGAGCAGGACACCCAGGGAGAAGGGGCTGTTTTCCTTTAATTTCTCCCGAAGCCTTGGGCTGCAGCAGAAGCTCCCCTGCCTCGCCAAGTGTGCTGTTCCTCATGGCAGCTCATCAGCTGGGAAGGTGTCAACCATGCTACAACCCAGCAGCAAGTTTATAAAGAAATGCAGAGGGAATAAGAAATTAAAAGACCTAATCTGGAAGAAATGTGTGTATTACTCCTGTTACTGAAGCACTGGAGAGAGGCCAAAACACAGATGAAAGAATAATATGACCTCTAGAAAATTCTGAATAACTGCAGAAGCTAGATCTATTTAAGCTTCCAAAGGTGACCTGCCACTATTTTGACCCTAATATAGAGTGAAATGTAAAAAAAAAAAAATAAAAAAATCTGATACTAGAGGATTTTTAAAATAAAACACATTAAACAAAGACAGAGTGAAAGGCTGGAAGCTGAAGCCACATAAATTCAAAGTGGAAAATGGGTGATGACTTTTCCTCGGTAGCAGTCAGCCACTGCAAGAACTTCTCATGCATGGTTTCCCCATCACTTAAAATTTTTAAACAAAAGCGGATGTCTTTCTAAAACATATCCTTTTGTGGAATAATGCAGGCTGCCCTGGATTACATAGGAAGTCAAATATTCCCTTCTGGCCTCAATCTAGGCATGGTTATATTCTTGTTCTATAAAGTTACTTGTTCCTATGGAACGAGCTTGTCTCGCCCCCACTCGAGGTGATCTTTTCAAGACATCAGATGAAACAAGACAAGGTGTGTTTGACAAAAACGTGCTGTCAGCTTCACACCTGTGAATCACAGCTGGACCTGCGGGGTTCTTAGCAAGCAAATCTTGAGATTGAGGCCTTAGAGCACCCCAGGCACACCCATGGGTGCAGGTGTGCCATCCTGGAGGAGACAGCCACCACCTTTGGCCCTTTTCCTAATCCTTGTACCCCCCAGTGATGATGGGGAGGTGATTTTCACTCACACTACAGTGACTGCTCTGTGCCCATCTCATCTGCACCAACAAAACACGACCAAGAAATAAATAGGTGCATTTCTTTCCTGCCTGACAGACGTTGTTGCAACAGCTTTGCAGAGAGTTTGCAGGTGGGCTGAGGATTCCTGTTGGGAAGGCAACAAAGCCTTGCAGGTGTTTCCCACGTCTTTGTGGTCACTCTCTTGGAAGAGCATCGTGCCCACTGCTTAAAAATCCCAGGTCCTGGCACTGCTGGTTGTTTGCCTTTGCTTTAACTGCCCACCCACACGGAGGCAGAGGTGTTTGGTGGTGGGTACAGTGTGAGGCTTTGAACAGCGAGCCTTCCCTCCAGAGCAAAGGTGACCCAGGGATGTGGTGGCATTTTTCACCTCCACCTCCCTCTCCAGGAGCTCTGCTGTGATGGTTGGCACTGGCTGCTCTCCCACCTGCATCCCCTCAGCCTCCCAGCAGACAACTGCACAAACCCCAGCCTGTCTCCTGCTGATTGCACTTGAAAAGCAGAGGCAGCCCACCCCTGCATGACACAGGGCATCTTATTAGGCACCTCACGATATCTAAAATTAAGACAGATGAAAGAAAACTTCATTAAATGCTTCTGCATTTAATCTGTGATAGTTGGCATGAATTTGGTGAGGTTTCCTAGGCTGTGAGTCTATACTTCCCATAACCTTTTGGAAAAGCTTTGACTTATTTTCATTTTGCTTCCGTAGTAATTACTGATACTTCCATGAAGCAGTCAAAATAAAAGAAGCAGTGAAAGCAGGGAGGAGAAAAACAGACCCCAAATACTTCCAGCATAATGCAGATGGAGGCTGTACACAATTTTCTTCTGAATTCTTATTGTGATCTAATAGCTAAGATGGACTTTCAAAGTATTCTGGAAGTCAGAGGATTACAGTAGACAGTGCTATTCTACTTTAATTAAAACTACTTTTAATTTAATCTCTGTTAATTTTATTATAGAAGAAGCATAAGGTTGGGATTTTTTCTTCAAGATATGGTTTAGAAGCTACAGGGTGTTATTTGGGTGCTGCTTTCCAGACCCTGGGCTTTTACTTTTAAATATTATCATTCACTTGCCAAATTCTAGCCCATTCCTTCAGAAGCAGAGCCCAAACCAGACAGGGCCTCACTCACACCTAATTGCTTTTGGAAAATAAACATTTTACTTCATGTTTCCAGTGCTCTGCCTGACAACATGGTAGGTCCTGTGCTTCTCCTGCCTGGAGAGAGGTGAAGGAGACTCGAGAACCCACCAGAGCCAGCAGACACCAGGCAAAAATGGGTGGGGAGAGCTGCTACCTGGGGCTGCCTCTTTGCCCAAACTAGACAATCAGTTTGGCAGAGGACCCAACTTGAAAGCAGTCAGTGGCTCATGCAATAAACCCTACCTCTGCTGTGAACCTTTACAAGTCCTTTTTCGTGGAAAAATTTTGCCCTGGAAACAGCACCAGTAGCTGTGGAGGTACCAGGGTGCTGCTGACCTTCAGCAGTTCTCTACAGTTTCCACAGGACAGCAATCTGCACATTTTTTTTCCTGCTTGCCTGATAGAAAAAAAAGGAAGTCTTTACATTTTTTTTGGTACAATAGATGCCTCGAAGTGAACACCTTTGTAGCCAAATGCTCTGCAGAGCACGTTCCTGCTGTTCTCTGCAGAAATTCCGTGTCATTCACCTCCAGTTGGGTTAATTCTAAGCAGCATTAGGATCTCAGAATGAGGACTTTTAATGCACTGATGTGTTATGCATAGGAGCCCTAAGTTCCTTGGTTTTTTATGATTTCCCAGTATTGTAGTGGTGATAATGGAAGTTTCAGAAGAGCAGCTCTAAGCAGACAAAAATCCTTCCAGTCATAATGGGTTGGTCAAGGCAGCTACCTCAGACTGATGGGTCTAGTCCATATTCCTGATTTTTTGCTGCTAACTAAATGTATTTCCTTAATTACATTATTGATCTGAAAGGTAAAGTTGCTACGTATTTTAGTACTTTGTGTCTCCTCAGATGATATCCTGCTTAATTATTCTTAATGAGTTCCCCCTCACCCAAAAAAAAAGAATGCATGTTGATAGATTAATGAATAGCACTATTTTCCAATCTCTCTCGTTCATCTTTTCCCCCTGGATACCTTGGTCTTCATACCACAGATACTCAGACAGCTTTCATCTTTTTTATATTTTTATTTATTTTATTTTTTTTTTTACCTCAGGCATAGTAGGTGTTTTAATGATAAGACACACTGCCATAGCCCCTTATTTAAAAGTATGAAAAATGTATTTTCACTCACAAAGCACTGGTCAACTGCATTTGAAATAACTGCCCTTAAACAAACCCAGCACATTCTACTTTGTTTTGCATCCCTGCTAATGAAATTCTGGATGGGGAGGGAAAAATGTTGAGCTAGGAACAGGAGATCCGTATTGAAGAAAGTGGGAGATGGAAAAGGAATTTAGCAAAAATGTGGGAACGTGAGAGGTTTGCAGTAAAGGTATAGTGGATTAGAAGGGGAAAAATATAAGAAACATCTTCAATATGTTAAAATATATCAAAATATTTATATAAAAACATACAGAGCTATTGGATGGCTCATAAGTGGGTACCTATGTTCGATTTTTGGTAAAAATATATTACTTAAATAATAGAGAAACTACATTCTCTAATACTAATGTAAATATCCCAGATGGAACCTCATGTTCAGGTCTGAGAAACTCTGACTATGGTTATATAGGTATATATATCTATATGGATATATAGATATAAAGAACAACAAAACTGAAATGTGGGTTTCTGTTTATCACTACAAGAGAGTGACATCATTTGGAAGTTGTTAGCTTGAAATAAATGTATTCCATATAGTGTTACCTCAGATAACTTTGTTCTTCTATAATTTGGCTTAAATTTCATTGAAGTCTTTGGTATAGACACCAGATTTGGCTCTCAAATACTAAACCCATAAGTGAAATGCTTTCAAAATAAGTTGTTGAAATGGCTGGGACAGGAAAAGATGACATGTACTCAGATAGTACAAAACCAAATAGAAGTGTTTTCACTGGTAGAAATCCTTTCTCTTTTCCCAGAGCAGTTTTGATTTGTTCTCTCTATAGCATTCCTGCCTGGTCACTCAAATAATGTCATCACTGAAAACCAGATAATTAATAAACCCAAGCCCACTGGTCTTTCAAAGCCCTTTACCTTCCTGAAGAAGGTAATGATGCAGCACTCATGTTTCATTGGAGTTAGAGCAACACTTTGCATTTTCCCCATTTCCCAGCTTCAGGGAAGTACTGGCATGATCTGCAGCCTCTCACCCTCCCATGAGCCCCAGCCTCAGCAAATTCTTGCTGCTGTCTTGTCTCCAGGGAAAGCTTTAGATGTGCAGGCTTATCTCAGTGATTTAAACCCAGCTACCTAAGGATGTGATGGATTTCCTCTGCTTGCAGCCTCCCAGTCAGGAGCTGATGGATATCTCAGGGACATGTTACAGCTCAGACAGAGAGAGGTGCCTGATGCAGAAATTACAGGGTCAGCCTCCCAGGCCTGTGTTTTGTGGGAGGTCAGGCAAGGTGAGCTGGCACTTCAAACCCGTGCATCTGCACTGTAAATCTCAGAGATGTCTGCAGAGGGATGACAGGCACAAGGAATTTAATGGAAAGCACTTACTTTTTCTTTTTGTCTGAGCTGCAACCCAAGGCTTTGCCTTTCCACCACATCGCTTTGAAAGGAAATTAATTTCCCTGCTCGCTGGTTTTACTGAAAATTATTTAAAGCAATTTTTCAGCTACCACTTAGTTGAGCATAAAAACTTAACGCCAAAGCTCTCTCATTTCAACACTTCCCTCCAGAGGAGCTCCACCTGAAACAAAATTAATTTCTCCACCTTTCAACTCAGGACTCCCTATTCAGCTTTAATTGTAACTGCAGGGAAGAGGATTTCCCTCTCCTTTTTCTTCACATTTCTTGTGCCATGCTTCTTGTGCCCCAACATCTTCTGAGCACCAGGCAAGGACAGCCCGTGCCACATTTAACTTCTGCAAAAGATTCTGTGGGGGAAGAGTAGGCACAGAGGAGGCTGGACCTTGCTGTGGGGTCATTTCTGGGCCTGGGGAAACTCAAAAAGAGAAGGAAACAACTCGAGAAAAACAAGTCTCCAGCTTTGTAACAAAACCAGCCAAGGAAGTGCCAGGTTATCATGACATGGAAACAGCTGAAAAACAGTAAAAGAACTGACACTTGCAGTATGGAGAAAAGAGGTCATTCCAAACACAGTGCTGGGGGGGTGGAAACTGGAGTCCTGTAACTCTAAACAGGAATGGGACCAGGCTGGTTACCTGCAAAAACACAGCCTGGAGAGCTGAGAGCTGAGCAAGCCCTGGTGGGATGGCAGCAGCTGCCCAGATTTTTGAGTTCTGGGCCTTTATGAGCTGAGCACTTTAATGAGCATGTTTTCTTTAGTGTTTATTTTCACAGAGTCAGACTGATCTCATGTCCCAAGAATGAAACCCTGGCATGGAAGTGGCATATCTGCCAGTTAATGTCAACAGTTGATGTGCAGAGAGCAAACAGGATTTCATGTTGTGGTAAAAGTTGAGTTACTATTTGCTCTAATTCTGTTTTCTTTGTGTCAGACACGTTAAGAGTAAATAGTAAAAGAATTTCATTTTTGCTTGAAAAAAAAAAAAAGACAAAAAATACCCTAATAACCCTAATAGGAGAAAATGTTATGATATCCACCTACTAATGAATAGCTTGAAATGTCCTCTGCAAAAGGTATCATAATAAAAGACCCTAGTGACTTGCACAGTGCTGACCTGTTAAGGAGGGGAAGAACACACTTAACTGTGAACGAACAGAATGAAAATCCTCCCTGATTTGAACACAGGCACGGGCAGATTAAGTTGTCACACCAAGCAGGTTCAGCAAGTGTCTAAATCTCACCAACAATAGAACCCCTGCCCTGCGTGAGCAGCCCAGCTCATCATCCCCGTGCTGATCACATGGATGATCACAGGAGATCACCTTTCAAACCAGGATGTCCCAGCTTTGGGAAGAACTGGGCTCCCACTGCTGTAAGGTGGTGGTGCTTAGAACCAGCAGGGTTCAGTCTGAGGCTCAAAAATAAAATAAAATAAAATAAAATAAAAATGCAGTGATTAATGCCAGCCACCACTGGCACAGCACTTCTGAAACACCTGTGGCACGTCCCAGCCTGGCAGGGAAATGGAACTGCTGACCCAACAGCCCTTCCCACCCCCAGCTTCCAGGGTTTTATGAACTGTCAGTCACACCTAGGGGTGATGTGGCTATAAAACCCCAGCCACACAGGAAAGCTGGCAGGGCAGCTCTGTGGTTTTAGGCTCAGCTGTGTCTGAAAGACTGAAAGGAGGTAGAAGACTTCAGGGTTGGTGCTGACAGTTGCTTTCAAATATGTGCAAAGACAAAATCCAGTTGCTCGGACAACAAACTCACCCGGAGTTTGGAGGCTGTAGGACACATGCAACTGAAAAAAGCCCAAAACAAAACAAAAAAGGAGAAAGGAAAATCAACCAAATTCCCTCTAAACACCACCTGTGTGGAGGAGAGACTGACACAAAGGTGTTCAAAAGGTTGGCAGACGCTTCTCTGTGTTGCAGGAGGTCCCCAAAACAAGGCAGGGGAGCTGCTGGTTCTCAGTTCAGTGGAAGTAATTGAGCACGAGTTATCCACACCACCTGCCTGGCCACTGTGACCCTGACACTGGGACAGAGCTCCCTCTGTAGTGCTTGTTTCTGCATGAGAAACTTTTTTTGTTTCAAGCACCATAAGTTTAATAAAGCAATAAAAATATGTATGAAACAGAGAGACAGAACTGGTTTAATCCTCCCCTGCAAAATCCTGTAACAGGAGGAGGAAATGCTGGAAAGCAGGATTTCAAATCATAGAGCAATACCCTAAACCTGTGACTGCCCTTCATCTCACTGCATAATCATCAAACAGCTTTGTTGTGTTGTATTTTTGTGGCATGGCACCTGTATTTGTTTCAAATCATGCTCTAGACAAGGGCCATTCCAACTGCAGAGCTGGAAAGCAGAGCTGCTGAGGCACTTTAAATGAGATTTCAGGCCAGGTCCCTCTCCACCACGTTCTCCTGTTGGGGAAGGGTGTTCAGAGCTGACATGGCTTTCCCAGGTGTTTCCTACAGGGACAGAGTGTGGAGTGAGCAGTTAATCACGAGTGCACTGGAGTGTCCTGAGGTGCTTGGGTGAAAGCTGTTACAGACATTGGAAAAGTGTTTAATAATCTGAGCCCCATGTCCTGAGTGCAGTCTGGGTTCACAGGAGTTCACACACCTCTGAAGAGCTTCAGGCCAAAATGTAAGGAGAAGCTGCAACTTCAGGGGCTGCACCTTGCTGGGACTCCCTCCCAGGAAAGCCCATGGAAAGTGTGTCCCAACTTTGCCCTTGGAGTGACCCAGGGCAAACAGATCTCAGAAGGTGCCCAGGGAAACATCCCTGCAGATTACCACCCAGGGATCTCTACCCAGGGGCACTCAGCTCCAGATTTTCATTCTAACATGAATTTATGATTTTCATTCAACATACAAGGTTAGAGTTGCTCACAGTTCACAAAAAAAAAAAAAAAAAAACCAAAAAAAAAAAAAAAAAAAAAAAAAAAAAAAAAAAAAAAAAACAAAAAAAAAAACCGAACAAAAAACCAACAACTCCTCTCCCAAAAAACCACCACAAAACAAACAACCCAACCCAAAACAAACAAAAAATCCCCCCAAAAAATGCTCCCCTCCCCCCTTTTTATCACAACTAACTCATTTATAAATTATATTTTTTTTGGAGAATACATGTAACAACACCCTCATGAGAAATCAGATATGGGGCTTCCAACACTCTGGAAATGCACTGGCAAGTCAAAATGCCTTTTTCTGCCTCATTTGCATTGTGCTCTCATAAAGGGAAACTGGACATATGAACTGGCTTTTTCCACAGGAGAATGAGTGAGGATGAGGGGCTTGTTTCTCTCTCTCTCTCTCTTAATCTGAGGGGGGAACAAATTCAGCAGGTCCTTCTCACAAATACAGTTTGGGTTTGGGTTGGAAAGGACCTTAAATCCCACCCAGTGTCACCCCTGCCATGGGCAGGGACACTTTCCACTGTCCCAGGCTGCTCCCAGCCCCAGTGTCCAGCCTGGCCTTGGGCACTGCCAGGGATCCAGGGGCAGCCACAGCTGCTCTGGGCACCCTGTGCCAGCCCTGCCCACCCTCACAGGGAACAATTCTTTCCTAACATCCAATCTAAACCTCCTTTCCAGCCTACACCATTTCTTCAGTCCTGGTCTGCACCCACTGCTCTCTTCTACAGGGTGGAGGCTCCCTGCTGCCCCAACCCCAATCCCAACCCTCTTCCCCCTGCTTTAAAGGCTTTTTAGTGTTGCTTGCATGCACTTTTGGAAGTGTATGATGAACTCCTGCCCACCTGCTGCACACAGGTTGCACATCCCTGTAGACAGTGCAGCAAACTCCTCCACACCACCCCGAACCATGCCATGGCACTGGGCTTGCTGGGGTTTTCTTTTTTTTTTTTTTTTTTCTACATAAACCTATTAAGTATTAAGGGAAGTTAATCATTAGCTGGCTGGTCGTGCATTGAGACAGACTCCCTCCTTTGTCTCTCAGCGTTATTAAATGCCTTCTTGCTTTGAAATGCCACATAAAAGTGATAGATGCCCTTTCCTTAAAAGCCAGGCCTCCAGTCAAGCTATGCCTGATAGTAGCTCAGCCACAAAGAGCCCTCCTTGTTTAAATATAGCAGCACGAGGCAGATAAGGCTCAGTCAGCCTGGCTGCTGTGCCAGGGCTGCTCTGATAAGGAGCTGCAGGGGCAGGGGAGTGCTCCCTGTGCAGGATCCCCACGGGGGAGTCACGGCTGCAGGCACAGAAAGCCACTGAGCTGAGGCCAGGGATGCAAATGGTGATAAGGTGCATTGGTGATAAGGTGCTGGAAGGCCCTTGGCACTTTGAAAGATGGTTTGGAGTGGAGGCTGCTGCTTCAAACAGCTTCAGAAAGAGCAAACTCCACCTGTGTAGGCTGAAAAAGGGGGTGTGTGTACCCACGTGTGGAGTTTATCCTTCTAGCTGGGTTTATCCTTCCAGTTGGGTTTATCCTCCCAGTTGGGTTTATCCTCCCAATTGGGTTTATCTTTCTAGCTGGGTTTATCCTCCCAGTTGGATTTATCCTCCCAATTGGATTTATCCTTCCAGTTGGGTTTAT
>VWYO01014949.1:12009-22846 GCA_013400275.1 Rhadina sibilatrix
TTTTTTTTAATCTAGTCTCGTTAGACTTCATAGCATCTACTTTAAACTTTATTATAGATTTGTGACCTAGAAAAAATGAATTGAAGCACAAACTAACTCTGTATTCTTTCTTTCCACCCTTTATGCAGTTTTCAGCATTATTCAGCCAAAGAAAATAAAGCCATTCTAGAGAATGATCAACTAATTTGGAATGAAATATCTACATAGGGGTTTTTTGTAAATCACTGCAAATCATTCCCTTTTTATGTCCCATCTTTCCATCTTTGAAATGGGCAGAATGATGTTTGCACTTCTGATAAAGCACTTTTGATATCTACTAAATAGTAGTAAAAGATGGGTATTATTATCAACACTTCTGTTACAGTTATCAGTCTGACTAGAGTGATGAAATACAGAGCTGGAATGGAGAACAAACAGCCTATCCCCTGAAGAATTCTCAAGGACAGATAAATCACACCAGCATAGTGCAGTTTGCTCCTATTTATATCACAGCTATTTCTCAGATGCTACACTAGTGGCTATTGTAACTGCTAGTGGCTTAAATATTATTTATGTTTGAAAAACTGTGTCTCAAAAACAAAGAAACCTCATTTATAATGAAGGTATTAGTTGAATATGAGAAAGGATTTTGCTGCAGTTCTTTCTCCTAGAGTTTAATGCAAGACCAAACAGAAAGATTAATGAAAACATAAGAACAGAATCATAGATTGATGAAGGTTGGAAAGGATCTCTGAGATCATGGAGTGCAATCGTTAAATCAGCACTGCCAAGTCCACTACTAAACCATGCCACCAAACATCACATCCACATGTTTTTTGAACATTTTCAGGGATGCTGATTCCACCACTTCTCTGGTCAGCCTGTTCTAATGCTTGACCACTTCAGTGAAAAAATTTTCCTAATATCTAATCCAATAATGATACTCCAATAATGAATGGAATGTGTTGCAATTACAGGACGTACCTGATTGATCATACATATGCCCACAAATTACTAAGCTTACTTTTACTTTAAGTCTTTTGCTATTTCAGTGAAAATCTAGGTATGAATATTTCACACATGCTCAAGTAAGAGCAGCTTTGCACTTAAGTGTAAAGTAAGCATCCAGGTAGAATCTTGCAAGTAAAATAAAAAGGCTATAAACCAAAAAAACTCAGTGACTTTGTTGTCAATACCTGTGTTTACAACAGATTTTTTTATTCTGATTTTCAAACAGGCAGCTTTTTTTCTTCAGAAATACTCAATAAAGACACCTTCCTTAGGAAATGGTTAGAATTTTGTCTAGATCAAAGGAATGAGAGAAGACAAGAGTCTGGTAAGGGATGACAATAGCACTTTGAATTAATAGACTTAACCTAGAAATGTTCCTTAAAAACATAATCTTGTTAAAAAAAAAAAAAAAGCCCCAAACCAGAAAACAAACCCAACTTTCCAAAAACCCCCAAATCATATACAAATGAATCCTTAATATTTTTCTTATATTTATGGATTTGGGGTTTTCTTTGAGGGACCTTACATGCTTCTCTTACAACATTAGTAATGGTGTGAACAGTTTTTACAGCATGCTCAGATTTGCAATATCTCTATTCTCCCCTAAACTGCAATGCGTCCTGCAAATGAATGGTTCACGTTCTAGCATATGAGTGGATCAAATTACTACTAGCATAATTTCTTAATTGATAAAATAAAGGTGACATTTACAGTCATATTTTGCTATAAAGAGGCAAATATTTTATTAATATGCATACATACACACACAGGTATGCACATGTGCATTTATGATTTAGGAATAATTGTAAGTAATTGTAATAATTATAATAATAATAATTTTATTCTGTATTATGTTCTTCAAGTGTATTTGTAGTGGGCCTTGCCCAAAGGCAACAATGGAAAGATTCACACCGTTTCAAGATACTGTCTTTAGTATCTTTACTAAATAGAATTAGGTATATATTAAATGTAAACTAACATGTTTCCTAAACATAAATTAGAAAATTACATTTGGTTTACTATATACAGTACTGATATTTTTGACAACAATTATTCTTATTATTGCCATTACTTGTACTAGAATTAAATAGAATCTGGCAAGTATATTAAGTATAATTTAACATGGTACATGGTTATTCTAATACCCACTGATGTGGGAACAAATCTTAGCCAAGAAAAGCAATTTAATATCTCCTATACTAGAGGAGCCTTTAGAAGACAGGCTCTAACGCTTATTTACTATACATTAATTTACTTCTAACAATTTAATATATGAAGCTGCAGCATGGTCTGAGAGACCTTCAGATGCCTGTATATATCAAAAAACTATTTTGAGTATGTGCTGAAAGCTTGTCTTGGGGTAATGTCACATGCTTCTATTTCTAAGCAGTCACTTTTTGGTTGTTTAATCTGTTTTCTGCTATCGATTTGTTCTGGTCTTTTTTTTGTTAAAGCCTGGGTCTTTTAACAAATGTCAAGGTTTATATATCCACTGTTTTGATAAGTAATGCAATATGTAAAATGCTTTGAATGAAATTCTTGGTGTCCAAGAAGAAAAGCTTTGTTAAAAAGGTTACAATAGAAATTTTGTGATGCATAGTAGACGTCATAAGACATTTATCGATCCACCTAACGTTGTGTGTCTGGAGATATAATTTATTTCAAAGTCCTTACCATATTGTATTACTTAAAAGCAAATACAGCATAAGAAGGCATGGAGAAAAAACCTCAACATTATAATGAAAGTGACCAGAACGAATTCTTAGCAGCAAAGGATTTACATCAATTTAAGTTCTGAAAAGAAGGTAGGTTCAGCAGGTCTGTGAAAAAGGTAAATGCTACAATACCAGAAAAATTAACTTTTTAAAAATATTACTTTTGGCTATCTTGAAGTTGGATTTTTTTTCTTTTAGTTACATTTTTTGCATAAAAATATTTATTTTGCTGCAATTTTACATTATGTTTTTTTAATTTCTAAATATTTAATTAATTTCTAATATTTATTTAATTTCTATATTTAAATAGCATTGAAAAGTCTGGAGATCAATTGATATGAAATACTGCATGATATGTAAAGATATATCCCTTTTTTGTATGGAGATCTGAAGAAAGAAAATACTCATGATTAATATTTTTTTTAAGTAAATAGTGATTTTAGTTAGTAAATAGTGAATTTGTAAATCTGCATGACTTTATGTTGGTAGGACTAGAGACTAGTTCTAAAATTTTATAGAAACAAGGAACTTAAATTTCTTTGTTTATCAAACATTGATGCTCTTCTAACTAGATCATGCTGACAATTCCATACTTGAATAATCTGAACTCTAAAATGTGTCTCAGTCACATGGAGTTGAAAGAGATAACCATTTACATGATTATATTATAAACATTTATTAAGTACCATTCCACACAGTTAAAATAAACGTAATAAACAAAGTGCTCCAAATACATTACTGTAAAATACAACTCTTGTATAACTACAAACAACTCTTTTATAACTGCTTATTAAAGCTCAATATTTATTTTGTGTTTCAGCTCCTTATCTATTTCCCCAATTCTGACCATTTAGGATGAAACTGAGTGTCTGCTGAAAGTTTCTGAAAGGTTGGTCACTTCTAAGAAAATAAGTAAAATATCTATGCTGCCCTTTGCAGAGGAGACCTGAAATCAACCAAATAACAGAGCCTTCCTTTTAGGACATGTCCAAATTTGGATATAGTATATATGAATTGAAGCTTTTCCATGATCAGAGAATGAATTCTTGACCTTTTGGGCTATATTCACTAAAATACCAGTCAGTATGAAATATGCTTTACCGTGCTATTACATGGAGCTAAGCAAGGCTGTTCCTAAAGATAATGTTGAAGATCATGCTAAGTCAGGGAACTTAAAAGGCTGCTTGTTTCATGCTGTCTGTGGCAGATGGAGAATAGCTACAGGAACCATGAAGAGGGTAAGAATCAAAACTCCTACAAGACTGAGAGAAGAGGCAAACGGCTGCAACTAAATTCCAAGAGAGAAATGAGACTGACTCAGAATCAAGGTGAGAGAAACTAAAGCTAACTTGGTAAACAATGTCCTGGCACAGCTGGCACAAGAGACTTGAATGACTTGACGAAGAGTCTTGACAGAGTAGGGAGAAAAACATGGGAAAGAAGAAAATTGTGAATTGGCAAAGGGAAACTGTTTAAGAATAAAGAAGATGGACTATGGGGCACTAGAGGGTCCCTAACTCTCAGCACTAACATAATTAAAAGAAGTGAAAATACAGGTAATAATAAGGAAGAACACAAAGAATAAGTACATTAAGAGACAGGACTGAGGATCTGCCTAAACAATATACTAAACCAGGCCATATTTGGAAGAGGTCTAAACTAGATGATGAATCTGAGGAATACTGTCAGGAATAATCTGGATTCAAAAAGAAACAGAGACTGAGAGGAAGAAAGTAATCAGATCTGTAGAAACAAACAGAAGACTTGATGATGTATGAAGGAAGGAAGAGGGGATGGGAGAGGAAGCTTATGCTGCAATAAATTGGAGGACAAAAACAAGAACCACTCATAGTAAAAGAAAGGATTATGGAACACCAGTGTGGAAAAAACAGCAATGAAAAGAGACAAATTAGAAGGAAAAAAAACAAGAAAAGAAAGAGTGCCTTGGGAAAGAAGATCTTATAGATCTTTACCATCCAGTGCAACAATCTGAAGTAGCCCAACATAAATTACTGGACCTTTCAATGCACTGATTTGAGAAATATTTTTGAATCTACTTAACAAACATTCCACAGCAAAGGAAACACAAAACTGTTATTATCTACCCAAATCATAAGACAGAAATCCTTATTGGTCTAATGGTTCCATGGTTCCAAGCAGATATCTAAGTGAACTATAAGCCAATATCTCAAAATGGATTTTTTTTTTTAAAAATCCTCTTCAAAAAAAAACCCCACACTGAAGAACTCCTAAACCCTAGTAGAAGAGCACAAGGCTGTAGAATTAAGCAGTTAAAATTTAGAATATGCCTCTGTGTATCTGTTCTTGAATTAATTTCATAATTGGAAACACAGATGATGAAATTACATGAGATCATGTATCATTTTTTTCTCCCTAGCCTGTTAAATTCAATGAAAGCAAGTTCTACATGCCTTTTAAAATCTGCATTTAGGTATTTTTTAAATATGCAACCTCAAAGCGAATTAGGCAGCATCTTGTAAGATGTCATTCTGTAGTCTGTTCAAAAAGATTAGATATATGTTGTTTGCTAGTTAACCAATACATAGAAAAATATGCATGCATGAAAGAAATATGCACAAGAAACCCCTCGATAAAATATGGGCAAATTCCCAGAGAACTTAAAAATGAGATGCTTATTACACAGAGAGAGTTTACAAATCCTAAATGAAAGACAGCAGTCCTTGAAGTAGAATATATAGACAATACTGATGCTCAGAAGAAAGAAACAGGAAAGCAAGGATTTTTTGAAGTGAAGCTGTACCATAGACAGTTTATAACAAAGTTGAAGGGTTTCTAACAACTCTCATGAAAGAAAGGGTGGCAAAAAAATCAAGGTGGGGGTTCTGTCAAAAGCAAAAAGAATTGAGGAAGATTTAAAAAGAAAGTGAAATAAAAGTTACTGTGTTTTTTTCTGAGTTGGAAGACTTTCCACTGTAAGAAAGGCATAATTAATTTATTTTCACTATCTAGCATAATATAAAGTTTGAATTTACTGAAGAACTAGAACTAATAAATATTTTCTAGCGGAGATATACATGGGTCCATTTTTTGAATCAAGGGTAATAAAAAAATGACAAGGTTCAGGTTCTATTTTTTTTTTTTTTCCTGGAAAGCAGTTTTACTGATAATCAGAGGCTTCCAGAAAAGCTAGAAGTCATGGAGGAGAAGAATTAAGAATTCTGGGCAGTATTTTAAATAACAGTTAGAGGCACAGGTCCCATTGCATTTCACTTTCAAATTTTGGTCAGGAGATTGCAGTTCCCAAGGCAAATATAATGAAAATAGAGTTTAAATTTGCAGAGAAAGGAAAACCACAAAATTGTGATGACAGTTAGACAATGTAAATATGTAGGAGACTCATCTATATGTCCAACATTTGTTGGCCAGAAACAGATTAGGATGACAGAAGGGAGTTGATTGTCATAGTCTACTCACAAATTGTATATTAGGATATACAAAACCCCTATACTTTCTAGCTAGGTATAAAAAAATGATAAACTTCTAATTCTTGGAAAATATTTCTATGTACTTCCTATATAACTTAATGCTGACTACAGTACTAATGTTCAGGAAAGTATTAAAACAAAAATACAACCAGAAATTCACACCAATGTTTATGGAGTTAATAAAAATTATAAAGAATGATCAGACCCCCCCTGCCCCTCAACCAGCCCCACCCAAAAAATAACCTCAAGAAAAAGAAAAGAAAAAATAGTTACTAGAGAGTAAAAAGCTATAACTATAAAGGAATATTATATTCCTTCTAGAATATAATGTAAGTATGTTCTTAGATCATAACATACTGGCCATTATCAGAAGCAAAGTTCTAAATCAGATAGATAACTATTTATTGCAGCTGAACAATGGCTATTCTTTCTAAGGTTATACATTTTTTTAACATTTGTTCAATTTAATGAACAGCTAGTTTTCCCTTTGAACATGTAACAGGGAAGCAAATCAAATACATTTAACTAAACAAATGCTTTCCTTAAACTGAGCTATACTATGTTAAAAGCATTCCTTTTATTACTTAATTAATTTAGCTTTGTCAAGGAACAGAATTAAGTTAGTTTTGGATTGATCTATCCCATCCAAATTTTTCAGGAAAAATAGGAAATCCGGCTTCTAAAAAACCTTAAAATTGTTTAATCCAGAATTCAAAGAACCTGCCTTTGGAAAAAAAATCTATATAAAGAACATAAAAGTTGGAAAGTTCACAAAAATATTTCTTAAAATCTTGACTTAGCCTTTCTAAAATCCCCTGTGAATTAAAAGATAACTTTGAAGTGTTGTATGTTCTGTCTTAACAAAGACATGATAATTCATACATTTCCCTATATATATATATTTTATTTCAGTATCACATGAATTTGAGAGGAGGTTTTTTTAGTAAATATATTAAAGAATCCATTATTTTGTATTTCTACTTTACTTTTTAGCCTGTAAGATCTCAACAATTTATTGGTACAATTTCTAAATTACAAGTTGTATATAAGAAATATGTATGATTGTCCCAAACAACACTTGATTCCTAACAAAAATTGAATTCTGAGGAACAACTATGGATGTTGGAAAGCAAACTCCGTAACATTTTATTAATTAAAGCTTATCAAATCATTGAGGTTGAGATCTCCTGAAAAAATGGTGCAAGAACTTGATTTAAGAATTTATTGAAATGACTGCACCGCTAAGGTTAAAGTATCTTTATAATAATCTGTAATACAACTGCAGGTTAACTCAAAGGGAATACACCTATAAAATCACTGAAACAGTTCCTAGGCATCTTCATTATGTATTTCAGAAGGCAAAACCAAGAGAGACAATAGAACAAGAAAGCATTTTATAACAAATACATTCTCAGTAAAAGCAAATTTATGTTTTCAGATTAAGGATATCATGGGGCTAATGATTTACTCTGGTCATTGAAAAGCAACTGTCTTTGCCAAACAGAAATAATGTAATAAGCATGTCTCTATACTGCATATGAAATGTACAAAGGTGACCGTAATGTTTGGTTTTAGATATCATAAGTGATACAATTGAATGTATCATTACTGTTTAATTTCCTAAATCCATATGATAAAATTTATATAGACACATATGCAGAAACATATTTAAAAAGACATAAGACCTGGGCTTTTTTTTTTTTTCTTTAATTCCTGGACTACTACTGAAATAAGAATGAATACGAAGGTATGATGTAGTAGATGTGCATTTTTTTAAAGTATACCTATATTAGCAGTCATTGTAAACTCTGTCCCTTTGCCCCTCACATTTATGACTCTGCCAGTTGGTTGCTCTTTCCTGCTCCTTTCCTACTCTCTCCTTCTTGAAAGCATAATGCAAAGACACTTCTTTCTTTTCCAAAGAAAAATCAGTTCCCAAGGTCCACACAGGCAAATTCTACATGTTGAAAAAGTTCATATCAATCTATTTTTGGATGGAATTACAATATTGTTACAGTCTGAACAACAGTTATACACTAATATGAATGCAGTGTATACTATTTAACTCAATTATTCAAGATATGGACACATTCTATTCTGGATATATGAATATAATGATAATTTTGTCATTGACATCAGTAGTTTAGTGTTATCTCACCTAATTTCAGGATCTTAGCAGTTAGGAATCTTATCTAATTTAAATGGTGTGGCTTTATCACTAGCCAATGGAGAGAAACAAGAGAACTAAGGACACAATTTTTTCTTTTCTAAGATGGCAGGCAAAAAGAACAGAATTATGTTCTTTCTCTATTGGTACAATTAACTTAGACTATGATGATAAATTTTATGTAATCTGTTTAATTTTAGGAATGTAAATCAAATGAATAAGCACAAACATATTGAGTGACTATTATTTTTTGTTTTTGGTAAAGTAATGTAAATAAATCTTTTTTCTAAAGCTTTTACAAAGTATATAAGAAAAATAGAGATTTGAAATATTTTTACATGTTTTTCCTGAATTTTATTTTTTTTTTATTGAAAGTGGAAATTCAGCATATATGAAAACATAATCAAAAAGTAAATCCAGGAATTTATATATATAAATTATATGAAAGACCTGATTCTTATTTTGACAACATTTCAAGAAACTTCACTTCTTAAAAAGTATCAGGAATTTTGATAATTTTGCCAAAGTTCTTTAATACCGCTTATATTTTCTGTAATGTGCTTTTGGGAGCTTCATGTTTTTATTTATTTGAAAAAAAAAAACATTGTACCCAAACAGAAAAATATAGTATGTCATATCAGAAATATATTAACATTTCTTCAGTTTTATTACAGAAAATAAGATGTGAAACATAAAAGTTACAATTTTATGACATTCAAGATTTTTTTTTGTACATATAGATTCTTTTGTTACCTTCTATGGTATTAGAGTGGTAAAAATATAAGGCTTTAAAAGGATTCTCTACTATTGAGCTATAATAAGTTCAGTGGGATCATATACTACCACATTCTGTCACGTTAATTACAACTGGTAATTAGCATGACAGAAATCTGTGCCTTGATTTGCGATATGTGTTCAGGTGCTCAGGTAACAAAACATGCATTTTTCAAAGCTCTTTTGGAAAAAAAGAAGAGGAAGATTAAAAAAATATTTTTCATACTTTAGGGAAAATATTCTCAAGACTCAGAGATGAGAAGACCTACAATACATCACAGGGAACCTCCCATTCAAATCACTAGAGGAAAGTCTATTGATAAAAAGTTTTTAAACAGAACTGTAGTAAAGGTATGAAAAGGCTTTAGATAAAAAAGAAGCAGAAAGATAAGCAGCATGTGTTATTAAGGATTCCAAGCATGCTCAGTTTTACCTAGCATTTTAAATGATATTTAGAAGAACCATAACTTACTTGAGGATGTTGCTGAGTGTCTGTGTGGCGGCTTATTTTTTCCTCTGCTCTCAGTCAAAGCATTTCCACCAGCCATAGAAACAAGGTCTAAATCCATGTCTTCTCTGCTTACAGGGCTTGCCTGGAAGCAGTGGGAGAGAATGTACACAATCATGAAACAAAATATAACATTTTCTGAATGTAGCTCACATTACCCCAAATAAACAAACAGGGTCTGTCAAACAACCTTCTTCAAAATGATACCACAATCCTTTTTTGTTGCCTAGGCTGAACAAATGCACTATGTCAAAGCATTTTTGTAAATAAGAGCCGATCTTAAAATTGTGGTTTGTGATCTGAGTCAATGCAACAACAAAAGAAAACATTTCAGTACAGTAATTTTGAAGAAAATCAATCTTGCAGAGGGCTGATGAAACCTTAAACAGCTTAAGATCATTTACTGACCAGTCTATAATTTAAGTTATAGTTGAATGTCAGAGATGTCATATTGGATTATTTCCTGCAATATTTATGCTTTATCCAGGACACGTATCACTTCAATCAGACATGGGCCCAGTGAGTAATTTAATCTTTTAGGGTTTTGCTAATTAACCATAACCATCAGACAACATTTTAATTATACTTTAGGCAAGAATATTATATTAATTATAAACTTCTAACAACCAGTAGTGGTATGTTTTGGCATGAGGCACGTTACCTGCACACAAATATGACAAAAAAAAAAAAAAAAATAATAAAGAGAAAATCATATTTCATTTTAGCAGTCCTGTTCTGGGAACATGTAGGGCAAAGTTTAAAAACCAACCTGGAAGATACTACCCACTGTAAATTGCAGATTGTTATTTTTGCAGAAACAGCTTCATATTTACTGAAGAATGCAATGAAAAGCTATTCAGCACCAAAAGCAGCCTCTAACAATAACTAGATACTGAAGGCCAGTAACAATGATGGGGAAAAATCAGACTGCTGATGAACAGACTACAAAATCCCCATCGTAGAGTCAGTCAGCTGGAAGTACTGAACATGAGGATATACTTTTCTAGTCTCTGGACCTTCAGAAGTGAAGTCCAGAAAAGCAGATTAAGTCTTTCCTCTCTCTGGGCTGAAGAGCAGAAGGTAGGTGTTTAACTGGGTATTTCTTTTTTAATGTAAAAACAAACCAACTATAGAAAAGCTAGTGCTAATGTCACAAAACTTTTGCCTAACATTGTAGTAGCAAGACTGCTTAACCAGGTATTGAGAGACTGGGTCT
>VWYO01014949.1:39124-55034 GCA_013400275.1 Rhadina sibilatrix
AAAGAAATTTCTTTAAAGCAAGCTTTAATAAATTACATTTTCAAATAAATCAAAAGCTTTGGTGTGAAGGCCCTCCTTTCGCTCCATCTCTGAAAGTGCTTAGAGTAATGCAATTATTAAAATCTATAGCTACAGGAAACATTCCTTTAATGGTGATTTAAAATGTGCCATGGAATTCAACTGAAGAAAGATTTGTACCTATAAAATATTTCTAAGACTACATTATATTCCTTATTCATATCATCATCCCAAATAGAAATTCTTTTGCAAGAGGAACATTTGTATCACTTTTACAGACACAGAGTCTGTGGCCTATGTTTAAAAACCATTTGCATAGTAATATGATTTTAGTGCTTGAAACACTCATTTTGGAAAGCACTCTGAATATATCTGAATATGCACTTCTAATGACATCTTCATTAGCAATTGTTTTTGAAGTGTAAAAAAAATGTATTGGTTACTGTTCAGTGAAAGCAAAGCAAATAAACAAACCACCCCAATATTGACCACAGTCCCCAGGCATCCAAAGAAGACAGCAACAAATTCAACAATTACTTTTAACAGGACATGCTAAATACAAGTTTTGCAACACTTCATTTTAAAGGAAATTAACCAAACCTATTCTCCCTTACCCCCTCCAACCAAATCCATTTGGATTTAACTTGTTGCTAAAATTATCTGTCTTTTGCACTCTAAGACCTGGGTCATGACCTTACTTAGGGACAGGAAATAGTTATCAGGTCACTGAATGGTCAAATGAAAAAGGATTTGAAATGCTTCGGTACTCAGGGATCTATTCATCTAAAATGATTGCCTTATGCAGTATTAAAAGCTGTGGATCTCAATGTGGAATCAACTTGTTCACATTTACACTGGCTGAGATGCAGATATTACACTAGAAAGATTTTGGACATAAAATATCAAGATAAGGAGCAAAATTGAAGGAGATGCAAATAAAACTATCTGAACTATTATATCATCTTAGTCAACAATGAAAAAAAGTAGTTCTTAATCTCCGATGACATTTTTGGTGAAATCTCTCTCCTACTGAAATAATTACTGAGTAGTTACTAGCAAAAGAACATTAAGAGGTTGTTTTTGCCTGTGTGTGCACACACAATTCCTTTTAGGTTGAAAAAACCTGCTAAATTAGTATGTTATGAAAGCACAGGTAACCACCTATACATTGTATAAAATCCTAGTTTTGGAAGTTTATTGGAACAAACAAACACTCTAGCTTAGAGACCACATTCGTATCTGATGCACTAATAAAATCCTTATGCCATCACAAATTACAACAGTCTGCAAAACAGCAGAGTCAGGAACAAAGAAAGTACACAGGCAGGTGAAATATGTAGTCAGAAACTTTGAATATACAAATACAGGAGCCCTGAAGACTTCATAATAAGAATTAATAATAGTTGGTATGTATCTATGGCAAGTACCTCCCATCCAGGAACTTCAGCCCAATAGAATTTTTTTTTTTGGTAATTGAATGTGAAAAGCAAGAATAGTAATAAAAATTTCATATGTCTAGATCATTTATAAATACTCAGACACTGAAGCGCACTGCAGAAATGCACATAAATTATGTTTTACATATTTATTTTTAAACATAATTTCAGGATTGCTTCATTCTACGAACACTGAAAAAATCCTACACTATCATTGACAGACAGGAGGCTAGAAAATTAGGCACAGATTTTATTTTTCAGTTTTATTTTATAATAAGAAACTGGACCAGTAGAACTATGTAACCGAAGCTTGAGTGCGTGCACTGTAAGGCCCCTGCAGTCCTTTACAAGTTTTCAGCGCACCGCTGTTGTGAACTGGGTTTGCACTCTGCCAGCAGAGCAGCTCTGACCCATGGAGAGCACTCCTTCAGATCAACACTGCCTCAGGCTCTACTGCTTTCTCCAAGAAGTCTTACATTTCAGGCATCAAGTTGAATTTCTTCTGGAGATGATTAACCCAAACCCATGACAGATTTTTTCCAAGATATCCAACTCCTTATGTTTATTTTATCCTGGCTCTTTTTGGATGTACTGGACACAAGTAACCTACTCATTTTACATGTTGAAGGGCTGGTGGAGAGCCATTAATTCCTTAAAATGAGAAAATATTCAATGCAAGAGTTCTGTTGTGTGAGCTCAAACTAAATAATAAGAAACAAAGCCATAGAATTATGATTTTAAAAGATAGACCCCCTTCTGCACTACAAGCTTCTGTAACACATTTTCATTACATTTCAGGACAGATCCTGCATTCTCTGAAAATGCATTATTTTGTCATTTTTTGTCAGTGCTGTATGAATTAGAAACTGCTTCCCTAATGTGGCATGCAGATTTAGAGCCTGGGAGATAGGTAATAGCTACATTTTACTGTAAACATGGCAATTCAACTTGTAGAATGCAGTAAGGCCAGATTTCAAATGTGGTTATTAATCCTTTTGAGACAACGGTTCAATGAAAGATGACTTACTTTAGAAATGGATGTTTACAGTGATTCCTGGGAGTTGATGCCATTAATATTTCTCCATTAAATATAGCTAATTTCTAAAAGATGAAAACTAACACAAATTATCACTTATAGTTCAATGTCTTTTAAAATGCTCTTAAATAACAAATGACCAAATATTTAAAGCCCATATAAAGATGAATATTAGCATTCCAGCCTCATACCTTCTCTTAACTGTCATGTAGATGTGATTTGTCAAGCATCAGTGATTCGAACCAATATAAATTCTATTAAATATCACATATTGTTTTTTTAATGTATTATTTTATAATACAGAAAATCTAAGAAACTACGTCGATCAAGTGCAACAATATTTTAATGAACTCAGAGAATTAACTAATAGCTAACCTTAAATTCCAACTTTCCAAAGTCTCACATTTGCACTTTCAATTATCAGTAGTAATAATAATCTATAAGACTGTTTTGCAATAATTTTTGTTTGAGACTATAAGGAGTTTCATAATTAGGAACTATTAGAAAGTTGGAAAACAGATGATGAAGTGGATTCTTTGATATTTATCTTCCAATCATATGACATAATCACAAGCTCACTTTACTTCTTATTCCTGAAAAATAAATGCTATTTCTACTGACATTTTCAACAGAAATAAATGAATATTGGCATAATTAAAAGTTACCTGAGAAAGCATAATCTATTCATTATCAAATTTGTATTGGTGAAATTGGTCTTAACACTATGCCCATTATATTTTTCTTGGTCACCATGAACATAAAATGACAGGAAATACAGTATTGTCAATCAGAACTATAGGTTCCCAAACTGCAGCAAACATATCTTGTCAACATAGCCCAGTGCACTTTTAATATAGTTAAACTTTCAGGCATAAATCATTGTTCACATTTTCAGGTGAAGTCACATTGCACTGTTTTCACTATGAAGTGTATGGTATGGATGTATCACTGATGGATATAACTAAAAATAAATAAACTATATATGCCAATAAATCACCCCATCTACAAAATTAAATAGAGCACAGTCTGTGAAATTCTGTGAAATAAAGTGAATATATCCAAATAATACTTGGATAGTTTGAATGGATTTTCAGCTGATCTACTGCATTCTTCCAACTTGCTCTACGGGTTGGAATTCAGCTTCCCATTCCACTGAACAAAAATTGTTTGGATAACCCACCAAAATCATTGAGGAAACTGGATTAAAGAGGACTCGAAAAGACACACACTGTTTTCAAAGCTTGTAGCAAAAAATTGTGCTTGGCCTTAGGGCTCATGCTTTAGTCTTCAGCTGCTGTACTGGGACTAAGTATTCACACTGTTGGCTAGAAAAGTATCCTTCCTCTATGTGAATGAAATTACAGATCCTGTAATTAGGGACCCACAGACGGCAGAGATGCTCTGTTACACGTTCACCAAGGACTAGTTGGAACTTCCCAAGAGGACCTGAGGATAGATTTTTTCTTCAGTTGCTGATGTACTTTACCCAAAACAGTCAAAACTATTTTCCATTAAATTAACAACTGAAATAGCCTCCAGACAAAAAGAGGACAAGCAGTCATAAAGCTTTCTAAAAAATATGCTTTGATGCAAAATAGGAAATTATGACAATTATCTGTGTGCCTTATAAAGTTTCTAAAATTTTGAGACCTTTGAAATGTCACCATTTACAAACCACAAAATATCTCAAAGAATATTCATTGAACCAGAATACTCATTAGTGAAGGCATATTTTGTTTGTCAGCTACCTAGCACTAAATGAAACTCAACAACCATGATGGAAGCATAACCTTATCTCACCAAAGAAAGTGGTGTAATATACACAGTCCCAGGAAACATCCAGCAAATCATCAGGAGTACATCAAGCCAGGCTTTTGTCTGTCTTCTGGTTTTTATCAGGGTATAATTTGTTATGAGAAATAGTAAATACATATTTATACTTGCACATTCTTTGGCTTACTTTACAACCTACTCAAGTCAATGTCACAATAAAGATTCAAATATATTTTATTTACCTAATAGTTTAAATATATCTATCATACAATGACCACATGCATTAAATTAATTTTAAAGAAACAATGAAACTGCATCTGACAGAAAGTGTTACGATTACAAAATGCATATTGATACTAGTAATTACACCAGAGAGTAATTGTCCATAATTTATTTCCCTTTCAAAATATGCAAATAAAAAGTCATAAGTGCTACATTTATTGAATTATTATACCTACTTATACTCATGGTACATGCATACATATTTGTGTGAGTATAGACACATGTACTATGTAAATGTACATGTGTCTGACACATGTGTACTGACACATACAGATACATATACAGTAATGCATTGAATTACATTCCCATGGTTTGTGCCTTCACATGCTACTTGTATTTTTAAATGGTAAGCTCTTCTCTGTGAGAACAATATTTCCTCATGCTGTTGACATGGTGTGTGTATTATAAAGAGGTTTATTTCTGACTAACTTCTGTATGCTGCTGTGATTCAAATGTGAAATAATGGTCCCTGATGGGGATTTGTCTAACATCAGTGAGTTATCATGATGACTCATCCAAAATTTAATAAAATTTTATGAATAAAATTTGAATATTTATGAATTAAAAAAATCAAGTTTTGAAAATGTATTTTCCTACAACATGCATGTCTACTTAAGAGATGTGTGCATTATCCTATGGGATTAAATTATGCACAAGTTTTCAAAATTTGATATCAGCATATTGCATATCAGCTTATCAAAACTTTTGTAGCTGGAAAATAAGAAGGCAAATTATGACAGAATAATAGTTTTAGGAAAACAAAAGCATCAGATGCTAATCTCATTTCACTATTTTTTAAATCTCTTATGCTTTTATTCATTTTTGTCTTCTTTGTACTCTTAGACAGAAAACCACAATGAAGACAAAAGACATTCATCATATATTTTAGCTATTTTTTTTCTTAAATATTCATTACCATGATGTGTTCCAGTTTGAAAATATAAAACTGTTCTAATTGTTTCACTTCCTAGGGCATCCCCTTTCAAAAGTAGTGATTCTGTTATTTAACAGATAACACGTGTGTACTTGCTGTTTTGCTGTTGATGTTGACTTCTCCCCTCCATTTCCCAATTTAAAGAAATAAAGAAGGAATATATAGAATGCACTTTTTAAAAAATTTATTTAGTTGTTTATGAAGAAAATGATTTGGAGTTTGAATTTTCTACCCAAGGACTCACTTTGAGTTTGTGAAAGTAAAAGGACTTGAATGGAGGAAGTTTATTTCTACCATGCAAAGGACACGTCTGGGTTCTATCGACTTAAGATACAGTGACCACAAGATTTATGGATACAGCGTGAAAACATTCCACCCTCTTGTTACAGAAAGAACTCCAATAACAAAACAAACCCGAAGACATCTACTGCAAGCAAAAGAGGAAGAAATGCTTAAAAGGTAAGAGGGGAAATGGGAAACAAGAGAAGAATCTCTGATAACACAACTCCATGAAGTTATTATGCAGGCGCAAAGTGTTACTAATTATAAATTTAAAAACTCCTAGTTCTGTCTGATGATACCTCACATACATCTAAACAAATGCTCTGTGGTGCACACTCTTTCTAATTCACAACCTAGAATTTTCTGGACATAATGTCTGAAGCAGCAATGCCACTGGTAGAAGGACAAATTTATACTCTGGTCAAGCAGAAAAGTATCGCTTGTCTTCTTGAAGGCTCAGCAGACTGCATGTGAGCAGCCGCAAGTGGTGAAAAAGAGTTTCTGTTTATTAGCCTGCTAACAGAGTGAAATGGTCTTTGAAATGAAAGATAATTAAGAGCACCACCACTAGGTTTGCCTTCTGATATCCAATCTACCTTCTCTCCATAAATTCAAAAAGTAACTTCCATAGTATTTAAACGCATACATCGGCTTTTCAAATCAAAGGGAAATGTTTTCAGGCAGAAGCAAATGAACTGGTGGCAGGAAAGCTAGGCTTTCCTAATTACTGAATTTGTAATCAGGCTTATCTCCGACATGGTTTTGAGCATTCCTACTGTTGCTTCTATTCTTGGACATTCACTTTTTCACAGGCAGCCTGCATGCCCTGTTTCCTCAGCATGTGATGCATTCTGACCTACATAAGCATATGCCACAGAAACATATACAAGATACTGGGAATGCTCAATCAGGTGCAGTATGCACAGACTTTCTATAGTCAAGGTAAAATCATGCTTGGATCCAAGGCAAATAATAGTGCAAAAATATTTCCTCTTCAGAACTCACCAAGAATTGTTTCCAAACAAATTTGAGCATGGACTCATGAATGTGAGGCAAATCTTGGCTTCCATACAGCTAAGTTAATTGACTGAATTACAATTCACATACACTCAGGTTTATTTCACACCTCTTTCAGACATGTTCTAATTTTTATCCCCAAACAGTAAATGCTAATACAGTATTATTTGTAATTTTACTTTGTGAAACTGGGAATAGATCAGATAGCATATGTCTTTGAAAAAGATAAAAAGATAGAGGTGAGAAAATTCTGAGTACAGTATTGAGCTGTAAAAAGAATCTAAATGATATAAAAGCAGTGTCTCTGGAGTTGATTGTCTTCTTACAACAAGGGCATTTTAAATAGACTTGGCCTTATTTTAATTGTATGGAAACCAAGGAGTGACTTAACATGAATTTCAACAGTAAGAGATCTACATCAGTATTTAAATATTTGTGAAATATTTATGGAAAAGAATTTCATATTTACATGCTGAATGTTCTTTTCTTGCCTTCTATCAAATGGTGGATTTCTGGGGAACATTTACGAAAGTACTTTCAAAAGCACATGTTAAGGATTTTTAGGAGTTAATGTCTAGCTTTGGAAAAGTTGGCAATTAAATGAAGAATCTGAAGTGGTATTTAATTTATAAAGTTTTATTCCAAAACATTGTATTTTGTATCTCTAAATTACATGCTTTGTCATTTTTCATGATGAAGATTTAATAACAAAACAATAAATAAATAAGTTAGGCTCAATTTCCTTATGAATTAAGCTTTAGGAACACCTCCTGCTCCCCACAATGAATTGAAATTGAAATGCTTCACTGCTGTAACTTGAGATACCCAGGAACAGATAAGCTCCTTAAACATCTGCCTTTTTCTATTTGTGCATATTGTTTCATATTTCGAATAGGCCTGTTTAAAAGACATTGCAAGCTATATACACTTATATGCATAAAATGAAATACTTGTTCATACCTTCAAAGTATCCAGCATTTATAGGCTGTGTCTTCCCTGGTGGTTTCACAGAGAGATGTTTATTTTCATTGTTTTTGAACAACGCCAGGCGCACAGCTGGGTCTAGATGACAAGAACAAGTTAAAATCAAAGGTCAGACCTGGCTCATTCATTCCTTCAAGCAGTTTTTCACTTTTTAGTCATTTAATAAATGAAAATACCTTTAGGTTTTATATTCACAAAGGATTACACTTTCTAAAATAAAGCCATATAAATACACATGCAACTGAGAATCAAAGTCATTGTTTTGCAATTTTAATACTGTTAATCTTTCAGCTCACTCATTTACAAATCAAAAATAAACTCTGAAGCATGTATTTGAAGAAAATATTTTTTTAAAATAGTCTTCCTCCATTGTCTATCCTAATTGAAATTAAAAAATACCCCAGAAGTCTATATGCTGAAGTAGGAAATCTGGATCAGTTTCTTAACTGTTACTTTTAAAAGTTTGCAAAGAAGTTAAGATGAGCAGATGATTGCATATAAATCTATATGAGACATGTTCCTAGATGGGACAAAAAAAAAGAAAAAAAAAAGTTTAATTAACAAAAGTTAAAGTGATGCAAAAACCATACAAGTCAGGAGAGAGGATTTTCAGATGTTATTTACAATGTGAAGGAAGAATTTTTTGCTTGGCACAGGAGGAAAGTAGGAGTTTAAGGGACACAGTGTATTAGAAGGAATGTGAAAATTCTGGGCGCAATGCAGAATAAACCAGTGATAATACTAAAAAAAAAAATAGGGACTGAAAAGAATGTAGAAACAAAAGCAGATAAACAATGATGAGCAAAGGATAGAGAGTTTTGTAGGTATGGAGCATGATACCATGATACCATGAGTAACAGAATGCCAAAGAAAATATAAAAGAAATATGTTTGACACGGTTAAAAGAACACAGTAGCCCAAAGAGATATATCCACTCTCAGGAATATATGAGAAACAATGACGCAGAAGAAGCTTGTCTACAAAGATGACTAAAAACTGTCCAAAGAGGGTAAAAATTAGTAATGAGGAGAAAAAAAGCAAGAGAGCCTATCAAGAAAGTAGAAATGGCAAGGGAAGGATCTAAATTATCTCAAAGAATGTGCATGTAGCAAAAATGAATATGTGAGACACTGCCAGAATAGACAGAGCAGGAAAACAGGTTATGGAAAGAGTCAAAGAGTATTCAGACAGAATACACTGAAATTACTAGCTATGTCTGGTGCTTCATTTTGAGTCTGTTACATGATCTCATTAGTGTTTATTGAGAGAGTTTATAAGACCAAGATAATACGGCAGCAAAGTAAATAGCTTTTCTGTTTGTTGGTTTTCTTATTTCTAAATGTCCTGTTAAGATGGTGGGGAACTTCTTATGAATTTTAACAACAATTTGTAAAGTTGGTTTTGACTAGTCCTCTCCAGCTGTAATAGAAACTTCCATCACAAACTAATGGAACACAGAGGGATCCTAAGAGCTCAGCTTTTTCCCAGAGAATGGGAAGATCAATTACAAGCCTGGAGAAGACCTCTTAATGGAGGTGTGGCACTCTAAGAGATACTGCATTGGCAAGACACGTCAAGATGTTACAGTGTTCTTGGTCAGCCCAAACTGCAGCAGCATGTGGTTGACAGAATGTTCTTAATGGTGCTAACCTCTCACAAAGCAGCAAACTTGACTAATGAAGGGATCGTGACAAGTGGGGAGGGAGGAAATTAGGCCACGCCTTCTTCTCAAGGCAGACTCAGTGATACCTTAAAATTTGTTATCTCAAATTGGCTAAGAGCCTCTGTCACGTAGTTATAGGATGATTATAGCTTTCAGATTAACCCAGAGGATGTAATATTTAAAGTAATTTTAACTCATTTTTACTAGCTAAATTCAATGAAACTATCCAAGAAGCAAAATAATTAATGATTAGCACCATTAGTTTCAAAGGTAGATTATTAGAATGATTCTGAAAATGGGATAATTTTATTCACAAACTGTATTGCCATGTTTGTAGATTCTTTCACTCTGTATAAATGGATGAAGTACCCTTCCAACTAAAAAAAAAAAAAAAATTGTATCAGACTAGTGTTCATCAGGCTAGCAGATGTTTGGGACAGCGAATCACAGCAAGAATTGTCATTAAAATACCTTGAAATTGTATTACATTATACTTTAAAAGTTCTGCTTGAAATTTTAGATAATAGAAACTATAGAAATATTTTAAGTATTAATTATTATTGTCTGTTGTATAGTTCTAAGATGCATGGCCATACAAGTCCTGCACACGGATAAAAATGTACAAATAAAATTTTTATAATTGTAATTTTTCCAACATCTAGCATATAGTATTGACAAAAAGCTTTATGCTAGTTCCAAAAAACAGTGTCTTTCTTCAACAGAAGACCAAAGACAAAGCGACAAAATCACATAAAACCTCTTAAGACAAAATGCAATTGAAAATTTCCAAAGTATTTTTGATTAATTTGAAATAATTCCTGAAATAATAATATATTTATATAATAAAACATAATATATTTCCTAAGTGGGTCTATTAACATTGTTCAAAAATGTTTTAAAAATATCATCTTTCTATAATCCAATCTCCCACCCTATTCTATAAAAGCACCAAGTCCAAAGTTAAACTATACTAAAAATTTTTGGTGAAGTCACTCAATTATTAGTCCCAAGTTAGATTTCTCAAACATTTACTTGTGCACAAAGATAGCAGCAAAGTCTTCTGTGAACTGGGAAGAAGGGCAAATAATGGAAATTGTTCTTCTAAGAGATTTCCATCAGAAGATTTATCTTTGAATCTTTGCAAAGTCATTTAAAGAATCTACATGGATTTAACACAGTGCCAGACTACTTGAATTTGTATCTACTTGGATCACCTCAACCATTGCCTACAGCTCTTCTGTTATTAAAAATGAGTCCTTTTCTTTATATAGTCCCAAATGTAAGCAATATTACATAGATTACTTCATAATACTAGTGCTTTTCAGTCTCTGAGTGAGCTGGGGAAATGAACCGCATGCATGCTTTGATGACATGCAATCAAATGTTTCAGATTTCACACAAAGAACTGTGAAAGAGTCCAATAGTTCAAAATTATAAAAATATCTTCCTGGATTCTGGCATACTCATTTAAATGTGGCTGATCAGATGATGATCTGTGCTCTCAATCTAGAAACCAGGGAGGTAATTTAAGGTACATTCCTTGACTGCTTTCAAATATAGAAGTTGGACAAACACAAGATACATTACGGAAACAATATGGAAGGAGTGGTTACTGCATGATCTGGCACCACATTTGTAAATTTCTCATTAGTATGTGAAACTGAAAAATTAAAATGTTTGCCATTTATTTTTGTTGTTCAGTACCTGTAATCAGGAAAACATAAACATAATGTGACTTTAAAGAGATGATAAGACAAAGTTGCACACAGTAACAGATGCCAATCTGTAACACAGATTCATTGGAAGAAGGACCAGATTTTGTTCCACAATGGCATAGCAATTAGAACTCCAACTCATCCATGGCTGGAGATCCCAGAAGATACTTCTACACAGAATTGACAATCACAACAAAAGAAGTCTTTCTTCTGTTACTAAGAATATATAGATCAATGGTCACACACATAATGTGTAATAAGTAATAACACATAATGTGTAATAAGTAATAATAATATGCCCCAAATTTTCATTCTGACTGTTAAGACAGATTATCTGTTTTGGGGTTGTGCATTTGAGGAAGGTGGGTTGAGTTTTTTACTGTTTTTTATATAATTTTTTAAAATAGTATTGCATTGCTATCTAAAATTCTAAACTCAAACTAAAAATATTTGCTGACCTCTATGAAGTATCATTAGTTCTGGCTCTAGTGATCAAGGTCTACTTCTGTTGCTTTTTATGTTTTCTTTTTTCCTATCTATGTAGCATCAAGTATTACCACGGAATCATAGAACCATTAAGGTTGGAAAAGACCTCCAAGATCATTAAGTATAACATTTGACTAAACACTACCATGTCAACAAAAGCATAGCACTATCTTATCCAGTCATTTCCTGAACACTTCCAGGGACAGTGACTCCACCATCTCCCTAGGCAGCCAATGCTTAACTACACTTCCAGAAAAAAAAAAAATAATTCTATCTGATGTCCAATCTGAACCTCCCCTGACATTGTTTGAGGCCATTTCCTCCTGTTCTGATGCTGGTTTCCTGGGGGAGGAGACCAACCTCCACCTGACTACAGCCTCCTTTCAGGGAGCTGTACAGAGCTACAGAGTTATACAGTTGTACAATCTCCCCTAAGGTTCCTCTCCTCCAGGCTACCAACCCCAGCTCCCTCAGCCACTCCTCGTAGCACTTGTGCTCCAGACCCTTCCTCAGCCTTGCTGCCCTTCTCTGGGCATTCTCCAGCACCTCAATGTCATTCTTGCAGTCGTGGGCCCAGAACCAGACAAGGACTCAAGGTATGGCCTCACCAGTGCCAAGTATAAGGGGACAACACCTGCCCTGGTCCTGCAGGCCACACTACTGCTGATCCAGAGCAGGATGCCATTGGCCTTCCTGGCCACCTGGGCACACGCTGGCTCATGTTCAGCTGCTTACAACCAGCATTGCCAGGTTCTTTTCCCCTGGGCTGCTCTTCAGCCACTGTTTCCTAAACCTGCAGCACTGCCTGGAGTTGTGATATAAATGCAGGACCCAGCATTTCACCCTGTTCTCATGCAATTGGCCTTGGCCTGTCAATCCAGCCTATCCAGACCCCTCTGCAGAGCCTTTCTGCCCTCCAGCAGATGAACTTAGTGTCATCTGCAAATTTACTGAGGGTGCCTTTGATTCTACACCTCCCCCCTCCCCACCCCTTACCTCTGCCCCTGATCATGGATTAAGAGATTGAACAGGTCCAGCCTCAATACTGAGCCTGGAGAACCCCACTAGTGACCAGTTGCCAGGTGCCCCATGCCAATGGTGCATGGGGCACCATTCACTACCACTCTGTGGGTCTGGCCATCCAGCCAGTTTTATACTGGCAATCCAGGAAACAGTGCTCCTGTCCAAGCCAGCTTCTCCAGGAGAATGCTGTGGGAGGAAGTATCAAAGGTTTTACTGAAGTCCAGATAGACAACATCCACAGCCTTTCCCTCACCCAGCAAGTGAGTCACTTGGTCATAAAATGGTATCAGGCTGGTCAAAGTAGGACCTGCTTTCTCTAAACCCACGCTGGCTAGGCCTGATCCACTGACAAGAGAAGTTTTTTCTGGAGATTAAAAGATGTTAAACAGGAAGTAATACACCAGTGTAGGAGATACAAGCTCCCAGCCATCTTAAAAGAAAAAGAAGTTAACTGAGAGGCTAATATAAAATCCACAAAGACGAGGGAAATTCCAAGTTAAGCAAGAAATTTGGTACTGTTGTGCCAAGACATCTTTAGGAATCTAAGATTGTTATGAGTCACAGCCACTTAAGCACAGTGAGGCTCAATAATGTCTGCTGTATTTAGACTTTGAATTAGAATTTCTATAGAATATTATGCATCTAGGTTAACAGCAATATTTCTGACATTATGCCAGTTTTACTTGGCTGCAAATTTTTTGGTTTCTTGCCCACACTTTTTGTATTATTTTACTGTATAGTAAAAATAGTTGAATCAGACACAGCATTAAAATGCAGGCCACAACTTTCTTTAACTATATGAAGAAGCATACATAACAGTGGTGGATTAGGGCATACAGGCCTTAAGGCCATTAGTTGGTGGGACTGGTCTGCTGCAATATAAACCTTGCCTGAATCACTCCCCATTATAAGGCTATGCTACTTTAAGCTCTCTCTCCCTTGCAATACAAACCACGTGATTCAGTGCACTTGCTAGTATTTTCCATATTCTTTTTTCTTTACTAAGAAGGTATGTGGCCAGACATATGAGGTAAGATACTTCTCAGTTACTTCTATATATCTAGAGTTTAACTTTGTACTTCAACAAGTCACTCTAGCTTTTGTGTCTCTGCAATGGAGAACTATAAGTGCTTTTACAGGCACTCAAGTAGCCTGTTTTTGAATTATGTTTTAAGAGGAGATTTCTTTTCATGAAACAATGCAAATGACTAACTCAGATGTGGACTTCTATAATTATCAAATGGATACCATTACTGTTGCACTAGTAGAAGACAAATGTTTTATATGGAAAATAAAAAGGAATAAATTGCCACACCTGAATATATTAAGGATCAAAGCTGTCCAGTCCAGGTTCCAACCCAGCAGATGTCTTAACAATATTAAAGAGCAACTGCATAACTCTGAATGCAAGCTGGTTTAACACTTCCCATTTGTGAATCTCAGGGCTAAGGCAAAGGACTTTGACAGCATATGGAACCAGAAAACATATTCTGATAGTTAGTTTGTTCCAAGGAGATCTATCAATACCTTATCATTACCTTTAAGTAATGAGATCCTAACAAAGAATGATCAATAGCATATAAAAAAAAGTTTGAGATTATACTGCAATCTCAACGTAAAAGCTATAGGTTTAATGTGAAGAGCTTATAACTTATTTGTATCTAGAATCTTTAGAGTTATTGTTGCTTTGCATTTTCTCAAAGCTTAAAGTTTTGCTTCCAAGTCAGATGTCTAAGTAGATATAACATCGAAAACTGCTTCTTTATACCTTATAATTCCCACTTCTAAGTGGCTGCTGAACACTTTTTGGTGGGTATGAATGTTTATCATAAACAAAATTATTTTCTTATAGTTAGCATACTTCAATTACTTTAAATTAGGAAACTAAAAAGGAAGCAGTTGTAATTACAACACTAAAGACCTGAAAATACAAAAGAAAGAACAGAAATAGTATTGCTAAAACTTTCCATATGCAGCATCACTAAGTACAAGATAAATGAACCTCATTTCAGTGGAGATGAAGGCAATAGGATAGTAACTTCTATGGGAACATTAAAAGACAATATTGACATCTACTTATTCAAATGAATTTTGCTCTGCTGAATTCAATCTGCTTTTGAATGTTAGAAGGAATAAAATCTCTCTTGTAATTCCTGCTTCAGTAGGGTTAAACTCAAAGTAATTGCCTAAGAGTGTGAGCTGTCTCTCCCTAGTTACACTGAAATTGCTAAAAGTAACCTAGCATGAGCTGTACCACACAGAGATCTAGGAAAGATACTGGCAGTCTAATGGGTCTGGTTACAGTTTCCTGATCTGGAGCTGGCTAGCCTGAGGATAAGGTGTATCCACTCCAATTTAAATGCTGAAAAGTCCCTCTGTTCTACCAGACCCTCAAAAAGACCCTGATTTACCCTCATCACTTTCAGAGGATGTACCCAATGGAAAACATAATTATATATGTGGAGATTCTTTTCACAGAACAGAAATTTGTGAATATTTGATCAGGATCTTTTTTTTTTTTTTTTTAGTATAAGATCAGAGCTTTAAGATCAATTAAATAGAAAAATACTTGTTTTGATTGATAATTTCCATTAGCAATTTCCTTACTGATGAAGGAAGGAATGACTGTCAGTGTGCTGTATGAGAAAGAAAGTCAGCTTGATAACCTTTTTACTGAAAAGGGACGGAGCTAAATATTTTCAGTCATATTTTTTTGGTACTGGAAACTATGCTTTCTGTTCATCTGAAAAAACCCCTGTGATTTTAACGACTGAGAGAGAAACCCATAAAGGCAAATTAGGTTATTTTTGTGCTTGATGTAATAGTCAGAAAGACAAAAAAAAATCTATATGAGGTAGTGTCAAGAGGAGAATATTTGAAACTATAAAAACATTGAGCAAAAGTTTTTTCAATTTTTTTTTTTAAACTAGCAATGTACTTTGAGAATATTCCAAGAATTACATTAAAAAGCTCAACACCCATACATCATATTGAATAACCTGAACAAAGTGAACATAAACATATCCAAGAAATCCATTAGAACTACAACAAAAATAGGATAGCAAATTTGATATACTCCATCAGACATCTATGACTGGATTAATTACTAACATAAGATAGACAGCATATGGAGAAAAGAAGATATAACCTAATAAATTTTATTAATTTATTAATTGAAAAATTATACAGAGGCCAAAAAATGGAATATGTATAAAAAACCTCAGCTGTACACTAGGTATGTCCTACTTTTTTTTTTTTTTT
>VWYO01014949.1:55081-72693 GCA_013400275.1 Rhadina sibilatrix
ATGTGGTAACATGGTAGAGCACCATGGGAAGCTGTGAAGAGTTCAATATAATAACTTTAACTTCTTATCCATATACTCTCATTTCCACAAAGCATGGTCTGCTGATTACATCTCTTTTTGTCACCCTACCCCTTTTATTATTTTTTTAGATAATTTTTATCATATTTAGTCTTAGTCATAGGCATGGTATTTAAAGCAGAAAAAAATTACACAGAAAAAAACTTTGCCTAGATATATCTGTAGGCTGATTTTTTTTCCCTTCAAAGAGTAAAACATCTTTCAATATTTTCAAAACTTAACACAGAAGTATTGTAGAAAGGTATGCAGAAGAGTATAGCTTGTGATACAAAAAAAAAAGTAAATAAGGCTGCATTTTCTAAAGACAAAATGTCAGGTCCTATTGCCAACTAGGGTTTAAATGTTTCTTGTACTATCAGTATTTGACTAATATGTTTATTAATATATGCAAGCAACATTTCTATTAGCATATCATATTAACAATAAATGATTCTAAGAAAGATTCATTGATATTAGAAGTATTTGAGAAGAACCAGAACACAACTGGATGAATAGCTGGATAAACTTTATGTATTTCCACAGTAAATATATAATTTTTAAAATTTAATTATTTACTTTCATATATATCAAACTTTTGACTTCATGATAGTTCTTATATAAGTCAAAAATTTTAACCTAAGATTTTCCCAAGAAGAAAACACAAGAAGCAGAACATGCAGAAATACAAATTCTACATCTAGAAAAAGAGATACATGAACAGGATGAAATAAAATTTCTATTTACCATAGCTGTCAAATATTCAAATTCAAAATCCAGTAGAATAGTTTTTAAAATCTAAATATGTTCATTTAAACTCAGTTGTTTTTACTGAACCACACTCCATCTTTATCCAAATTAATGTTGTACAAGCAAAGTTTTTAGAAGATTTTATAGTATTTTAAGAATGGAAAAATTACATCAGTATAACCATTATTTTAACTGTTGACTTACCCAAGCTTTTATTATTGTATTTTTTAGGTTTCATTCTATAGGCCCTCTTCAGCATTAGTTGTGCAGTAGAAATATCCTTAAAACCCCTAAGGGAAGAAAATAACACAGTAAATATTTCACATATATTATGTTACACCAGCTGCATATTATTGTATAATGCACTTTTCAAAAAGAATATTGGTGTGTAGTACTGATCCATAGTATGAAACTCTCTGAGTTACAGTGATAGCTACAATTCTTATCTTAACATTACATTATTGCAACTTATTAAGATAGTTTCCCAGACTATTATTACAAAAATAATTACAATAATTTTTACTTTGGTAGAAAACAGAGATTCAAAAGTGGAACTTAAAAAAGCAAGCAACAACAGCCAACTACATTATACCTATTCTTGGAAGTCACTGTGTAAATAAAAGAGCTTAACATACCATTCTTCAGATATTTTCTCTTCTTTTTCAGACATAAATAAAAATTCATTTTTTTCTTTCCAGTTAGAAAGCTGTGACATTGTTTCCTTCCCTGACCTGGAAACAAAGTATAAGAGTAATACCGAAAAGGAAGTAAATAAGAAAGGGTCTGAGGTTACACTATTTTCCAGCCTTTGTTATTCTGCAACTTGTTTGTGCCTTTTAAAGGCACTTTTGAAGCTTGGAAATGATACCAAAAATAATCCATTTTAATATTGCATGAAGGTTTTATCTTGGAGAGTAATAAAAGTCTGCCATCAATTTGAAATGTTTACATTTCAATTACTTGAAGCATATTTCAGTCCTTTCACAGAATGCAGCTGTTTAAGAAATCCCTTTTAATCGTTATCTAGTCTTAAAGATCTCTATTTCAACATTTATTTCACAACATATATGAAAAAAAATAGAAGTTTTATGATTTATAGTCAAACCTAAATAAATAAAATTACACATATATATTGTTATGTTCCTAATTATGGTAGTCAATGAAAAACAACAACTGAATTTAATACATTTGGTTTTAGAAAATAAACACATTTTAACTCCAGTAATACCACATTAACTAAAAGTAGCAAAAGCATCAGAAAATAGCCTCTTCTTCCCCTTTTTATTTTTTGTCAAATCCAAATGAACTAAATATAATTTGAAATATAATTTAACTTACCTGCTATGAAAATGGATTTTTTCTGCTGAGTATGAATGTGGTCTGTTAGCACACTGCCAAACTTCTTGTGGTACTAATGGCAAACTATTTGATTGTCCACTGGAATCTGAAAGCCTAGAAAACTTCCAATAGAAAGAAAAGGAATGCAGCTGATTGCCCCCATAAGTTTGAGTTTAAAATGTGCAGGAAAACCTGCACCAGGGTTTGAAGTGTTTATCACTATAACTGAAGGGTTTCTTAATGGTGATATACCCATTATAGACTTTACTTTCAAATAACTGAATAGGAAAAAAAGGTGACTTTAGTTACCTAAACATCCCCAAATATAATAAATTATACATTTATAAGACTCCTTTCTCTTAATAGTAGGAAGCACTAGTAATACTATGCTTGTGATAAGAATACAAAACCCTATAAAAACAAAAAGCCAAAACTTCAAAGTTTTCAAATATCTAGCATTCAGTTCGATGACCTTTAGATTTTTTGAAAACATTCAGCTGTTGTCATATAATGCAGATCTTAGTATTTTCAAAGTAGTTTGTCAACTAGCAATTGTTAATGCATTGCCAAATGTGCAGATGAAGTACATCATCTTTTTTTCTGCTACTGTGAAGTAAAGTGTTGAAATAAATCCAAAATAAAGAAAAAAATAAGCAAATGAAAGAAAATCTAAAAGAAAAATTGCATCTGGAGATGAGGAGGAAGTCTGAGACTTCTAAAAGTAATTGTGTTTTTAAGTCACTAAATTGCCGTATTAATCACCCCAGAATAGCATATCCTTAAGGAATGAATAAAGACTGAAGACTAAGTTGTTTCTGTGACATGTTACCTTTGGCCAGTGCAGCTGGTTTGAGAGCAGGAGTGTTTTTGAAGGGAAACGGGTGGAATCTAGAGTTAGCCAGTCCTTCTCTAACGCAGCCTGCATGAATGAGCAAAGTCAAACAGTGCACTGATAAAAACAGTTCAGTTTTGATAACTCTTGCAAAGTCTCTTTTAAATTGTCTTATATACTTTGTACATCTTTTCAAGTTGTATATCGGAACTGCCACCTGCAGAGCAATCACACTCAAAGCACCTTTGGAGATGCTGTGCTGTACTGTTTTATTTTAAACAAATCAGATCAACAATATTTGTGGGTTGTGGAGGTCCTTTTTGGGTTTTGGTTTTGCATATGATGCAACCCCTCTTTCTCAAATTCCTGTAATTTTTTTCCAACATTGTTGGTAAACCCAAGTTATAAAAGATTGCCAAATCGAAAAAAATGGTGATATGCCCATTATAGACCTTACTTTCAACTAAATGAATAGAACAAAACAGTAACTTTAGTTACACTTAACACCCCCAAATATAATAAATTATACATTTATAAGACTCCTTTCTCTTAATTGTAGAAAACAAAACCTACAATACTCAAAGGCATAAGGAACATGAAAAGCTTTGTGTGCTGTTTTTGACTGAGTATTTTATGTCCACATGTAGGTGCCTGATTCTGTCAAACTTGTTTTTGTTGAACTGAATTGGTAATTTTCATTGAAATCTGGGGGTAAAAAAAGTCAATTCTATATAATGCTATATGTTTCAATTATGCAATTTTATTTCTGATGTAATGGATTAAATGGGAAACTAAAATAATGGTTGGAATGAAGAAGAGTGACAGAATTAATTGCTAACTGGAATCCTTAGCACTTTAAGGCAGAATTCAGTTTTCTTTCATAAAAACAAACTCTAGACTTTGTTTCAAACCCAGCCTGTATATGACTTGCTTTTCTTACAGGTCCTTGAGGTTTTTTACCACATCTTTTCAATATATTCTGATAAGTGAGAAAATCAAATCATTCCTACACAGGAAGTAAATACCACTGAAGAATTTGGCTTGACTTACAGGGCTCAGTCATTCAGGTTCTTCTTACTTCGACAGGAAAAAGTCTGGGGTTCATTCTTTTGAAAATGTCTGCTTTATAAAACTGCACCATCTTTCTCCCATTCATAAAATATTTCAGATTGTACTGATTTCTGACCCTGAGAAATGATCCTAAGTTTGGATACCTTGCCACGTAGTTTGCATAAACAGGACATGGTACAGCCTTAGATTGGTGAACAAGACCTTCCAAAGCCTTTCAAATTCTGAGAGACAAAAGAATCATATTCCAGGTATTTTGCAAAGTTAGTTCAGGTACTGGTCATTCCATTTGGTGGCTCTAAGATCACTCTTTTTGAATCCATTATAACCAAGCTTTGAAAAATAATGTTTGATTTTATTTTCATGCATTAAAAGGGATGAATTCCTACATCTGATTGATTCCCAGCTTCCGGAATTCCCTGTTATTTGATTACAGTATGCTTTGGGTTTCATTCCTTTATTTAATAAATCTGGAAAAATTCTATGCCCTCATTATTAACAGATAACCACTCTTCCCCATCTCAACATTTGAATCCATGATAAATATATAATGTTATCCATTTTATCTTATGTAATTTTATTTTACCTCCTCTCCTGGGTATTGTATATGTTAAGAAATCTACATAAATAAACTGCAGAAGCATGCAACAAATAAAAGGTGTCAAACCACATTCCTTAACTTTTACAGTTATCTACAACCCATTAATTTATCTCTCCTCAGTGATTACTCTTATGCTGACAACAACTGAGTGGTTGATTCACACAATTTTCATTAAAAAAAAAAAAAAATCCATTCCAGAAAGCAGACTGTAGTAAATCAAATCCCAAAGGTGAACAATTAAATATGTGATATTGGTACAATTTGAACATAGAAGTCTGATCAGTTCATATCTCAATAGAGACAAAGCTACAATAATTCAAGTTTTACAATTGCCTCGGTGCTATGTGCAGAATGGTCAAAAAGAAAAGCTATGAAAAAGGTACAACATCTAAATGAAAACTTCCAGTGAAAATAGATATTGCTCCTTGTGCTCTTTAAATTCACTTCTCAATTGCACTAAGCAAATCATATTTCTAATTTTTCAGATAAGAATTTTTCACTTATTTTTCACAACTGGGCATATAATCCATTCAAAAGTGTTGGTATATTAAAATAGCAAATTTTAATATACAGGTATATTAAAATAGGACATTTTGGAAATTTTTATTCCTCCTCTATTTGTAAAAGAATCAATACAGGTGGGAGAGAGGTAGATTTCCACTTCTTGTGCAATGTAAATGTCAATCAACTTAATTGGTGTGTACAATGATGTGTCCATTATTTACCTGGATATTATAATGTCTTACAATAGCAGTGAATATTATCCAAGCTCTAAAGTCAGCTGTCAGGCCAAGCCTCCATGATGCCCATTTGAATTTTTACCTCTCTGATGAAATAGTTTGTAAAATAAAACAACCAAAAAAATCCCTACCCCCCCAAATGAACAAACAAACAAACAAACACTCCCAAAAAACAAACCCATCCCCCTCCAAAAAACCCAACAAAAAACCCCAACAAAACCAAACAACTCCCACAAGCAAACAAACAAAAAACCAAACCAAAACAAAAATCCCCATGAGAAATAACACTCCAAAGATGTAGGAAATTTTTTGGAACAAGAATCACTTAGCAGTACACTGATTGAATCCTTTTCCTTTACAGTTGTACCATAATCCAGTTAAAGTTCTTTACTCTCAATATTTATGTTGAAACTTTTCTCACTAATATTTTCCTAGCCTAGAGTTTGCCACTTATTAACTTAGTACTACTAGTGGGTTTATATATTTTGTATTTTATATATTTATGTATTTCAGTGTCCTAAGTGTTGAAAAGCAATATCAGTAAAAACAGAAGTATAAATCAAAGGTACAAATATGCACAACAAGAAAAAAAAAAGACAACTGATCTACCACTAAGTCCATCTTTTACTCCTATGATTGTATAGCATATCATAAAAATATACCACACTGATGTTTGCTTTGTCCACAAAAATAAAAACATAATTGATTTTCAAACACTCTGTTCCACTATGTTTTCCCTGGACATTTTCACAGCACTAAGCTCAAGAAACCTGTCCACACCTTCCCTATAAACAGTCCTAATGAAGAGTTTACGACAGATTTACCAACACCTGAGGCTTAAAACTAGATCTGTTTGTACTGATATTGATCACTAAGATTAAAAAACAACAATCTGAGGTGAATTACAAAGCAAATGTAATAATGACACTTTTTGATTGTATGGTCTACACAAACAGCTATAGGTGTGTTATATTTATATTTATTTCTAAAGCCAAATTAAGTAATTTACTAAATACTAAGATATGCAATGTGGCTTTACACGTGTAAATTACATACAGTTGATTTAACACATATTAGTTCATAAGATATCTTTCATGCTTTCGTATCCTCAATACTTCATTTCCAGTGTTTGTTTCAAAAACTCTGTATTAATTAAAGTTTCAAATTTCACAAACACACAAAACATATACAGACCTTTCTATTTTTTGTTGCATCTATTTCTTTGTTAGCCCACTTGAAACAATTTTTTTAACTTTTAACATAATACAATTATCCATGATACCACTCTTCAGGAAGAAGGGGGTGTGAATCTATTTGATGTTCAGGTTTTCTTTCTGAATTTTAATATGAAATCTTCATATTATTAGCTATTTCCATTTACACATCAGAATCAAGAACTTTTTCTCCTGATTCACAATGCATTTTTTCTCCTTAGAGACACTACTACTACAACAAGGCTCCTCCTTTGATTTTGCAGCTCATTAACAAACTCTAGAGAGTTAGAGATGTTTTTTTCCCCATGGCATATTATATATAGCCTATAGCCTTCATTTTATTCCTCCTTCATTTTTCAAGTATTGACTTGATTGCTTCCTTTGCAAAATGTAATGACTATTTACATCAAGCATTGAACTTTTGTAGTCTCAGAAACAGAATTCAATCCTACAACAAGAAAAGTGAGTGAGAATGGTTCTGCTAACTTTAATTGTGTCTGAATGAGCTGCTGAAAAGTTGAGTTTTAGTGCAAACGTTATTTACACAATCCAATCCTAAAACATTTTTATATGGCTGTTCTGAGCCATATTTACACTATGAACAAAAAATAGTTCTCAGGACAGCATCAAACTTACGCTCAGCTTTGAAGGCTACAAGTAACTGTCCAAAATGTGAATAATGCCATCGCATATTGCCTTTCATCTCTCTGAGATCAAGGAGGATCACAAGACCATAATAGAAACCAAACCAATCTCTGAAATGGTACTATAGTTTAAAGCAGAAGATGCAAAAAGGCATTAACAATACTGAAAAGGCTGAAAAGAAAGGCCAGCATTTGACATCTAACATCTTTGTTCTGGTCAGAGCAAATATCCATCTACATCAGTACTCTGCTTCCAGAAGAGTTCAGTAGCAGTTGCTTATGGAAAGAATGAAAAAAGCTGGACATGATGAGGACAATCCTTCCTTTAATGCATTCTTTTAGACCTTGGAAACTTGTGGTTTAAGGACTTTTTGCTAAAATTTAGGGAAATACTCCTTACTCTAAAACAGTAATCTACTTTCTAATGACAAATGTAACTATCTAGTCAGCATGTTTGACATGTCATCTCTATGTCAATCTAGAAAGAATGAAAGTTCTTGTTAAAGACTCATAGGATGTAACGGCTGAAGCAGAGTAGATTAACTTCAAAAGGGCATCATTTTGTACACTACGGGAGCTGAAGCTACCCCAGGTTTCCAAGTGTGATGGACCTCAGAATTACCACCGAAGAAAACAGTGAAACTCTCTTTGAAAATCAGGGAAAATGAATTCATTATACCTCTTTCTTCTTCCATCTCCTCATTGGCTCACTTGCTGTTTTCAGGACAGAGATGGTTTAGTCAGAAAAAAAAAAAGATATTTATGTAGTGCATTTATTTATGGTACTTTAAGATAAAAACAAGTACATTTCCCAATGATAGACAAGTAGAAGAAAGCTTCACTGCAAACTAGGAGTAACGACTGGCTCCTGATCATTACAACTTCACAGGAAGAATGGCAAGGGAAAAAGTAAAAGGATTTTCCATTAGAAACAGTATTTCCACATTAGAATTTCATAGAAATAGCGTGTGGAATCCTCTGCTTTGAAAAAAGATTCACTCTTCATCCAGTTCACCTGCCTGGTATTATCCAACATGTTTTCCTGTACTCCTGCTCCACTATGTGAGGTAGGCCATTAGCATCATCCTTAGGAGGAATGACCCTTTTCCAACCAGATGTTACGAAGTATCTGCCCTCTCCACCTTCAAATTTATTTTCAATAAGAATACTATGCAATTAAACTAAACAAACGAATCAGAATGAATCTTTCCATTAGTCTTCTCTATAGAATACAAATTTGAATAAAGTTCTTCTGACTGGTGATGTCCTTAATTTCTAGTTTTTAGTGAGTATATTTGAATAGTGTGGTTAAAGCCTTGTTCACTGAAAGACAATAAAAAAGGCAAAAGCAAAGACAAATGAAACGCAGAACCTTTAACATCATTCTATGACTATTTTTAACACACTTACAGAAACTCTTTTGGGGCAATACATTCCACATGAAAAAGTACTTTTCCTGATATTAAATATCCTGTAGGTTAAATACTTGCTTAGACTGGGAGGGGGCATGGTGAGGCAGAAGGATCTTATGCAGAAGGTTAACCCCCTGGATACTTACAGTCAGACCACTGAACTGTCTTTCATCTGGCAGAAAGCTGTAACTCTCTCTTGATTCCTGGCAAACATATTTTGCTCTGTAGTATATTTTATTAAATATCACGCTAATCCAGGACAACATATTTAATTTCTTTTTAAACTAAACTTATTTCTGCCAAAGCCAGAGTACTTGCTGGGAATTTCTTCTCTTAAATTCTAAATAAGTTTTAACAAATTTCTTAAGAAATCATGAATTTTTCGCTCTTATAGCTGAAACAGAAAAAACAGATCACTTTTCTATGTTCTTTTGTATATTGTTGATAGACTGTGATTGAAAACTTCCTTTGAAATTAAAGAACTGAATATATTTGTGTATTTAGCCTTTTCTTTCATCCAGTCCTTTGAGGAATCAGATTACTCTATGGACTACTTTTTCTGTGAAACTCTAGTTCCTGTACAAAGCTTAGTTCAATATTAGGAAGTTGAACATCAGTTTAGACCCAGACTTTATAAATAACTTCCAAAGCTAAGAAAATGTCAGATACAAACATCCTCAACTGAATCTTCTGTTAGCTGCAATATTATTCCACTTATAGTACTACAAAAATTCAGTTTAAATTCTGCCATTTTAAATCTATATTAAATGCATTTAACAATATTTTAAAAAAAAGTTGTAAAATATTTTTAATTACATAGCTTAGAGGACACACATTTTACAGAACATATATCTGAACTTCAAGCAGTAGGAAAAATAGTCCTTTTCTCTGACTTTGTCTTCTAGTATTTTTTACATATTTTATGTGCTGAAGATAAATAGGCTAGCACTCTAATAAAGGTTATTTTAACCTTTGGCAATGCTTCTTTTTCAACTCTGTCTTTATAGAAGACAATATATATACATTAGAAAAGAAATCTGGGTACAGCTGCACTCTTATGACTGCTAAAATCAAACAGTTTCAAGCCAAAAAAAGTAGTCAGTATCACATGAATTCCAGAGAAACATTGCAAAGATTAATTGACCTCAAGAGATTTTATAGACTTACAAAAACTGGTTACTTATTAGAATACATTCTTGTAGGAAAATGAGAGGACAAGGAGAGTTGTCCATTTCTAAGAAGGATATATTCAAGATGACTGGAAAAATCACATTCTGTTAACAAAAACTTAAAGAAAATTTTATTGTAGAATGTCTTCTCCAAACGTAATCTTTCCCAACTTTTTAATAAGCTTGGAAAATTAGCTGTTCTCTAAAATTCTAATGCATATACATATATATACATATATATGTATATATTTACATTTAATATATGTACCAATGTGTTTGCTCACCACAAATGCAAATCAAATGAAAAGAATTTATTGTGGAAAAGTAAATGAACAATGAAAATTTCAAGAACCACAAAAGTTTTCTTTCAAATAAAAGGTTGAATACCGTCATACATAATTAAATCTCCAAAAGCCTGAATCTTATTGTAGTTCATGTCAGTCATTCATGACCTATGTGACCTAAAATTTTCTAAAAACACATTTTTGTCTTATGCCTGACAGTGTTTAAAGGAAGCTCTATGTCTTCTCTGAATACAGGAATAAAAAGATACAAATGGGTAAATGGTAACCTCAACTTCAGAGGTTAGACGTGATTCAAGTAAGCATCAAAAATGTATGCTTGAAAAATCTTTTGACATATAAACCCCCACCCTTCTCAACAAACATCAAGCTCCTGGAACATTTAAGCCACCCCACAAAATAGGTCTAAGACCCCAGATATAGTTTTTCCCCATTAAAATGACAATAATCTTTAGGACTTCCCCTCTCAGATGCTGGCACATGACACAGATTTTTGCTGCTATGTTTCTATAAATTTTTTCCCAAGTTCTTCTACTCCCATGAAAACAAGGAAACAAAACTTTCAAGGGGCAATGAGTTAAAAACTTAAAAAAACCAAGGAACCCCTCAACCCTACCCCTTAAATTCTGTGCATTCAAGGAATTTTGAAGGAACATAACCCAAAATGTTCTATCCAGCTTAGATAATGAATACTAAAACACAATAGAAAAGAAAGCTGTGCTTCAGCTTGCAGTTTTGTCTTAAGAAGGAAAGTCATGGAGAAGCACAGGGTAATAAAAAATAGACTAGTCACAAGTTTGATAGTCATTTAACCTTTAACATATTTCAAAGTTCAGGTCACATGAAAGATTAGATTCGATTTCAAGACAACTTTTCCTTTTTGCTTAAAAGTCCCTGTTTCAGGAACAAGAACAAAAAAGGGATTTAAAAGCTAAAGTGCAAAGGACTAAGTTATAAACAGATTTTTTGGAATTTATATTAACAAACCTCTAATTGCACTACAAAATCCTTAATTCTTAAGAGGTATGTCTAAATCATCTCTCAGCTTCACTTTCACTGTCCCCATATGTCTCTCGCACTCCTTTCTATTTGAAATAAATTAACCACAAATGAATCTGCAAGTTGAAATTTGTTCATTCATACCTGTATTGTCAACATCTTAAATCTTTTGGGACATGTAATGATACTCTTTGGAAATAAACTAATTTTTGGGATGTTTTCCTGGTTTATGAAATGATCAATAGCTAGTCCTATATCCATATAAAAAAAAAGTTTTAAAGTATTTTTCATAGAAAAAAAATACTAGAGTGTGTAATAAGACAGTATTTAGCATTTAGGATTCCTTAGCCCACTCAATTCTAGGACAAACTAGACATGAATAGTTTTTAGCTAAATTAAGACTGTATTATAGCATATGAGGTGTTTGGGGTTTTTTACCATTCTTTGTTTACAGTGTTAGCATTGCATGAAAAGTCCATTATGGATGCACATCCTTTTCTTTGGGACTGCTTCCTAGAAAATCAGACCCTGGCCAACAGTACTACCCATATATTGGACTTTGCACTCACTCTTGCTGAACATTGTCAGCCTATCGAACCTGTGCAGGCTGCGCTACAGAACACTCTGATCCTCCAGCATGCCAACCACTGCCCTCAACACAGTGTCATCTGCACACGTGAGATTGCATTCTGTTCCATCATACAGGTAGATAATTAGTTTTTTTTATTATTTTGGTCCCCCTACCATCCATGATGGGCTCCATTAATTACTGTCCACCAGTAATTATGATTGTGTAATTTTGCACCACAAAATGCAACTATTTGAGCCTTCTAGTGCAGTCAATTTACTAATGACCTTATTGTCTGCTTTTCCAGCCCATAGCTCAATAAATTTTGGGAATAAGACTCTAGGAGAAAGTCAACAGCCTTGCTAAAATAAAGGCATAATATGCACTGCATTCCCCTTATTCAAAGTGCAGCCACCTTGTGACAAAAAACAATGAAGATGATGAGTCCTTGGTAAACCCATGATAGATTCTCACAATCACCTTCTTTCATGGATTTAGAAATGGCTTCTGAATGTATTTACTCCAAGAATTCCCAGAAAGTAAGATAATGTTGATGGCTTATAGTTCCGTGTATCTTCTTCAATTTTCTGAAGATGGGTGCAATGTCCACCCTTTTCCAGTCACATTAACCTCCCTAGTTGCTGTGATCTTTCAAAGATTATAAAGTAACCTCAAAATGATACCAGGCAGCTTGCTCAGCCCCCTTGGATGTATCCTGTCTGTTCCCTTGGACTTGCATCTGTTCAGGGAAGTTAAGCTGTGCTGCAATTGGGTAACATCTGCTTTTTTCTAAAACCAAAGGTTTTCAAGCTCCAGGCAATGAGGCATGCAGAGATTTAAGAGTAGAGGATCACAAAAGCTGATATCTCACATTCCTCTTCGGCTCCTCCAAAAGAACGGCTATTTAACTCAATAACTATATTCACTGAATTAATGGCTTCTTCTCACAGAGCACAGATAAATAGGTTAGTTTCTGAAATTTGTAAATATGGACTACTAAAAAAAATCTTTTTTAATGGAAATCAATGTATGTGGACATGCTAAATATTAGACATTTAACTAGATATTTTAAACATAATCAGTTTCAACATTACACAAAAATTAAAGAACTTCAGGAAGATATATTCAACAATTAGAGACCCTTAGCTCAGCTTTCAAGAGACTCCAGATGAAGATGTACTCATTGAGAAGGACTTATGACTGTATTATTGCTTCAATTTATAATGATGCTTTTGGCTTAGAACAATTTTCCTTTGAGGCTACAGTAGTGAGTAGAAACTTCAAAGAACTAAAGCTTTTTTTTTTTTTTCACTTACATACATTTTTCCATAGGTTGCCTTGCTTATTCAGTTTTGATGCTTGGCTCTGCCTTTAGAGATATAAGACTATGAATTACAATTAATGATACCGCTATCCTTTGGTACGTCATAGAAACTACATGTAATTTAGAAAAATACTACACCATTTGCTACACAGAGGATCCAAATTATATCTGTAGTGCCATGCATCACTAGTAGGCTTTCCTTTGGGAAGTATTTGTTTTAATTTGGCTATTTTACCAAGAACTGGACAGAGACAAGTGATGAAGATAGGTTTTGTTTAAAAATTAACAGCATTTCAGCTGGTAGGAAGAACTGACACCTCAGGGTGGAAGGCCAGAAAGCAACTAGAGCATATCCTGCATGATCTGTGAATCTGGAGTGTTAGTGACAGCCTTTAGTAGCTGTGGTTGTGTTTATTTTTGCAGGTACTGACTGCAACAACCTACTTCTAAGCCCAATATATGAGACAACAAGAAAATGAGAGAAGTGGCACTGCTTAAAAAGGTAGAAGGTTTTATGAGTCTGCAGAAGTCACAAAGATTATAAACGATATACAAAGATAAAAAATTATTATAAATTATAAACTATGAACGGCATGCAATCCACTAACTCAGCAGCTAAAGCAACAGGAACTTATCAAGAGAATATTGATAAACACTCATGGAAAAAAAAATGATACCCAATATATTGCTTAGGAGACAGTTTTTTCCTCCTTTTTAAGAGTATAGATCTAATGAAATTTTCAACACATTTTTTTGTTTTTCTACAACTGTAACTTTATGTGAAATTTGATGAAAAAAGGATCATATTCTTTGCAGCATACAATACAGAAAAGCTGGATGCTGATCTGACATTTATAAGCAATTAGAGGAGCTAGACTTACATTAGAGTGTCAAGATACAAGAAATGTTATGGGGAACCTTCTGATCCATGGGCTACACTTATTTCCTGGCACTAGCCAGAAAACAGCAATCACTGTCATGAGCTCATAATCATAAGCTCTCAGTCTGAGACAAACCACATTATGAAGGATTATCAGAAAAGTAAACAAAACACATCATATGGGTCTAGTTTGGATATGTGATAAGAAAATTAAAGATGGGAGACATGAGGAAATTCTTTTTCTAATTACTGTTTACTGATTAAGAGTTAGCATACATGAGCTAGTTCTTTTTCTTCCCACCTCTCAGAAAAGGAAAAATGAGAAGAAAGAACAATAAAACTGCTACCTACCTGCTATGGAAGGCAAGAAAAAAATTAGGAATGGCTATGTGTCTGAGTGTGGATATATTAAATAAATAAACAAAACAAGCAAGCAAACAAACAAACAAACAAAACCCAGATATGGAAACTCCTGAACCATAATTTCAAAAGCAGTCAAAAAGACTGGAATTTAAAAAATCTACATAATCAAGCTCAGAAAAAGAACAACACTCTGTCTCAGGGCAACCATGTTATCTCCTTTGATGAACAAAACACTGATGGTTTTCTTTTTAACTTGGTTGCAACTTATAAAGTGACTTTCTTTTTGAAAAAGTATGACTAAAGTGATTTAAATTAAATATTAAATTTTTAAAATAGAGTATTTACTTGGTGTGCCATGTAATCATCAATATTTATATTTCTCTTCATGAGAATAAGATATGTCCATATGTTTATTCAGTGTAGGAAAGCAGTAATTTATTGCTCAGGGTAAAGAATAGTCTAAAACTCATATTTAATTTAGCTTTCTCACACCTTGGCAAGTTTAGACATTTTGCATTTGGCTCACATCATATTTACATCAAGAAAACAGCAATACTGATATTTAAATGGTACAGAATTAAGAGCTGTGTCAAGCAAATGTGCTGTCAGATTTCACCCTCTAAAGGTAAAGTGAGCTCTGCCTTGTAGATCGTGTGCTACATGGATGGACTGCTGATGAAATGTTGCCTTAAGATCAGCCTTCTGGAGCATGTAGGCTGGAATTCTCCAAAGTCCACATGAAAGACGTGAAGATATCACTAAATACCAGGCTCATACTTTGTGAAACATCTGTTGGCCAGATCTTTCATGTCATCTGGGATAGCCTGACATCACATAATCAAACAGACACAAAACACTACTGCCATCAGTTGCCTCTGAATGGCTTTGGCAATGTATGGCAGCTGACATGAATACAAGAAGGTATCAGCAATGGTTCAGGTGAAATGACTAGTATTCAAGCCATTGTTAGAAAAAGCCCATTCCTCTAGCCCAATCACAAGCAATCCATTTTTCATGTGTTTAACTTGTACTAAAAATATACTATTGTTCAATGGGCATAAATGAAGATTTTGTCAAAGACTAGGGTTTCTCCCATGCTGTTTCACAGTCTCACCTTCCATGAAGCATTGGGTACACTGAGTTTATAACTAAGATATTAAACTTTTTTTTTTTTATGAAGACTGATGTCTAATGACTTATTGCACTATGATATTTACAAATGGTTTAAATAGGTGCTTGCACAGTAGTGATTTTGTAGAATGTTAGATAACAGCAAATAAAACCATAATGACTGAAACCTACATAACAGTATAAAAGAAAAACTAAACCACCACAACGCAGAATAGTGAACTATTCAAAAAGCTTTTAGACAAGATTCAAGAAATTTGTATCAGTTTCCAATAAGGAAAGGTTTTTCTGCCCTTCTCTTTCATTTCACTCACCCTACACACTGAAATCTGCAGTACAAAAAGGTAACCAAATATTTTTCTCTTCCTTCACACCCTAGCATATGGGATCTCTTAGCCCAGCAGTACATACTCCTCCCTACACACTTGTTTGAGACACAACAGATAGCCACTGATACCATGTGTCATTATTTGGCTCTGCTTCAGCACTTTGCTATAAAACACTGAGACCAGAAAGGAAGGAATAGGAAGTATAGACTGTTCCAAGTTTCTGCTGTTTGTTTCTCCAGAAGTAGGAAGTCATCATGATTTGGTATTACCCAAATGCAGAGAATGAAACAGCCACACACACATGGAAATAGACAACCTAGTACTGAGTAGCTAGTCTGGGCTAGACAGAGCAGTGTATGACCAGTATAGTTATGCCACACACTTCTCAAAATCAACTCTTCTGCACAGACACTTGAAAAAATAAAAAATAAAAAATATAACAAATATTGCAGGATATCATTCTAGTTAGTTATCAATGTTGAACATTGAAATATTCACTCACTGAAAAAAAAACCTTATCACTGAAAATGAATAAAGACATATACACTGTAAATTTATCATATACACTGCTCTGTAGAAAACAGATGTTATTATATTTTTCATCACAAGAAGCTAAGGGCTTGAGTAACTTATTTGACATCAGTCCATAGTCCACCCTTTGAGCCTGCTGTGCAAATTAAAATGTCAGCTTGTGGTTCACCTGTCATCACCTGAACCTAAACACTTCCTGAGAATTTCTCCCTAAATCCATGTTTTATTTCATTCCTGATAAACTCAGTAATAATTTGTTAAAAAAAAAAAAAAAAAAAAAAAAAAAAAAAAAAAAAAAAAAAAAAAAAAAAAAGGAAAGAAGTGTATGGCAACACAAGAGGGTGATACCGCACAAATCTCTGTGACTCTGTGAAATCAGCTGGGCTTCTTCTGCCTTCTCCATCCCTTCCTTTTCTCCCTGACCTCAGGAACACCTGTCTGAATGCAATTGTCTTGTTGACAGAAAGATGGAACAAAATTGCCTGTGTAGTTTTCAGTTAAGCAATTAAAAAAAACCCCAAACCCAAACATGACAGGGTTATTTGGGCCAGAGAGAGAGAAATAAGAAATAAGAGTGAATCAACTGAATTACTGTGTCTAAAATTTCAGCCTACTGGCCTATTAGTTCAAAACAGGATATTTTCCTTCTTTAATATATGAACAGAGGCTTCCTTCCCATGTGAAGAAATAAAACCTTCAACGTTCTGCTTTTTATTATTTCAGAAAGAAGCCAGGGATCAGAGAACATCAACTAATGAAACTGGTTTGTATATGTATTCCAAATTAAAATGAAAAAACTCCTAAAATTTAAGCCAGATCTCCATGTTTACACACACACATTTCTCGTATACCAAATGATTCTAGGAACTTCTGCCTCAAACCTTTTGCATGCTCTTAAATAAAGCCGTAATTCTGAAAAGATATCCTAAAATAGTTTCTAAAAAGGAGAAGAAAAAAATATAATTATCCTAAGTCATCAACTCATTGATCATAATTTCATAGAAAGCCCAGCTATTTTCTTTGGGGAAGAGTTGGCAAAAGAAGCCTGGTATCAGATGACCAAAGACTGATCAACTGTAAACTGCACTGCACCAACCAACAGCATACTTGATTTCATAACTCCATGATCCATACAAACATCTAATTATAAATGGGACCTAGCCCTGCCAGTAGCAGGGCTATTGCATCAATCTCCTTTGCTACATTACAATGGAATATTGATAAATGGCTCTTGCAAAGACACAGCAGCTGAATAAGCACATTAAGAGACAAGGGTTCATGAAAAAAAATCTTAGTTATACCCTCTTAGGTCTCAAAAGGCCACACTGCTGTTAGTTTTCTTTGCTTTACCTCAAAGCACTAAAAA
>VWYO01014949.1:82265-116241 GCA_013400275.1 Rhadina sibilatrix
AAAAAAAAAGCCCAAGAACAACAGAGGAGTGAGTAGAGGTGGGGAGGAATAAACCCCACTGGCAGCACCTAGAAAGCATAAGGATCCATGTACAGGCTGACTTAACAGATAAAGAAAAGGACAAATTATTCATGCTTAAAAGCCTTCCAATGGAGTTTAAATCAGCTAAAATGTTGCTACTTAAGAAATTTAAAGTGGCAGCAGAGTTGCTTGTAAAACTAACACATTTTGTATAGATTTTTCTACTGCAATCACACATGCAATGGTTGCCTGGTCATTTAAAGAGCATAATTTTGTCAAAATGAGACAGTAAATCTGGAAAATTCAGCAGAACAAATCTCTCAGAGGCAAAAGGGACAGGCTTTGAAAAAAAAGCCTGTTCTGATCAGGAATGGCAGTTTTCTCCTAGCCTTGAAGGTCAATTATAGTTAATATTCTAGCTTTTCCTATGCTAGTGTGCACTAGTTAAAACCTTGCTTAATATCATGTTTTTCCCTACAGTGACTTTCATAATTATAATACATAGAATATTCAAATAGAACACCTCAATTTATGTTTGTTTAAAATAATGTGGGGTAAAATCTAATGTCTTCAGGGAAACTTCAATATGCACCATTAGTGATGTTCAACTGCAGTTTACCGAAGTCCCTTACAAACATGAAACAGGTTGCTGTTGACATTTTCTCCTTGCAACACCATTTATGAAATTCCTGTCATTTTCACTGCAATATACACACAGTATTTACAAAGTTCAAGTTCCACTAGCCAGAAAACTGCACATCCGATGGCTGAAAACAAATTGCTGCAGCACAGGTATCACATTATTTTTTATACATTACTTATTACAGGTCATCTAAATGTTACGTAACATATAGAAAACATTTAGTATAATAGATAAATTCAATTTTACAGTCGGTTTTATTCTTAAGTATGGCAACAACAGAGAAGTTTTGGGAATAAGCAGCACAGAGAATTTAACCAGGCAGTAGTGGTGTATGAAACAGATTAGGAAGCAAGCAGTGATTACTTTTGGCAGCTTACATACTTGAGGTCGCACCTACAGGGGCTCATAACTTAGCAAGATGTGAAACAGATAGAAGTTTGCTCTATTGTTGGCCTGTTGTTTAGCAATGTCACATTAATTCAAAGTACTGCAATATGTACACATAATAGCTGTGCTGCTAACAAACAAGTTATTTAGAGTTCTTTTTATGAACTGCAGTTTGCAATGGTTTTCAAGTCAGCTATAAATTTTACTTCAGTCAAAATAAAAGATAGATGGCTTTAACACACAAGAAATTAATTTTAAGACCAATTTTGGTACACGATGCTTCAATCATGTCAGGGTCACCAATTTAAAAGATCAAGAATGAATTCTCAAATGTTTAGAAAATCACAATCCTCCCTACTCTGCACTCCCCACCCTCCCTCCACCCAAACCATACATTCAGGGAAGAAGAGATGTTTACACAATCACCTCTTTCCACTACAGTTCCTCCCAAACATCTGCAGGCTCTTTCAAACATTTCTCTTTCAAAATTTACATAGAATCATAGAAAAATTCTCAACTGAAGGAACCCCAGGAGGTCTCTGGTTCAATTTTCTGCTTCAAAACTGGGTTACCTCTCAAATCAGACCCGCTTCTCAGGTTTTCATCCTGTCAGGTCTTGGAAATCTCCAAGAACAAGACTATACAACCACTCTGGGCAGCAATTCATCACTGTCCTGCTCTGAAAAGGTTTTTCCTTATGTCCAGTTGTACTATCACTGGCTGGAATGAATTAATTCCCATTACAGTTGCCCACATAATGCTGTGGTTTAGATTTGTGACCAGAACTACACTGCTAAAACACTAATGTTTTGCTGAACAGTGCTTGGACAGAGTCAAGGCCTTCTCTCTTCCACTCAGCAAGTAGCCTGGGAGTGGGCAGAAGGCCTCCTTTCTTTAGCTCCTTCCTAGGTAAAGAACTTTGCACTTGTCCTTGTTGAATTTACAAGGTTCCTGGTGACCTGTCCTCCCATCTTGCCTATGTCTGATTGGCAGCCCTCCCCTCAACAACTTCCTTTGAATGCTTGTGGTCTGCAAGTGCAGTAAGTGTGCACTCCATCTCCTGCTCCCAGTCTTTGAGAAAAGATGTTAGAAGTACAAGTCAGCTTCCAGAAAGTAGCATGAGCCACATACTAATTAATTCATAATTAATGGATGGTCTGAGCCTGACAACCCAACATGTTTCTTATTTATGTTTATGTCCATTCATGTAGAATTTAAAAAATATTAAATTTTAGGAATATCATCTTTCCCTCTCATTTTTTACCATCCTGCAGAAATGTATATAAAAGTAAGGTTCTTAGATTCTACTACACTTTGCTCACAAGTCATATCCTAATTATAAATTGGGGTTTTTTCTGCAAAAGGATAATTATGAAATGTCTAAATATCAGACATGGAAAAATTTTCTCAATCACAGAAAAGGAGAGCTTTATTTTCTTTTATGAAAAAGGAAGGAGAGAACAGCATTTCAGGATGGTTAACAGATCAGAAAATATCAGCTTCCCACCTGCAAACCAGAAGCCAAAAATCACAGAAGTGGAGAACACATATCTTGATGGTTTAATGGAGAAACATATGACTTTTAGGAGCCACACACATTACATCTATCATAGAAAAATGCACTATATAATTTCTCCCAACTAATTTCAATCTAATTCTTAATACAAATCTCTTTTAAAGTCAATCTGATTTTGAGCACTGAAGATTTTACTGCAGCTTAGTAAAAGCTGCAATAACACAACAATGCAATAAACTGTTAGCTCGTAACAAGACAACGTGGATATACAGGCTCACATGCAAACACAAACAGCTCGATTCTGAAAAAAATGTGCATACTTTTCCTGAACCAACAAAGTATGCAAGGCAAAGTTCAAACTAAAACAGTGTAAAACAGCACCTGCTTCACCTGCTCTGGGATAATGTTCAGTACTGGTAGAATCAAGAAAACTACTTTTCCAAAAATTAAAATGTATGTTGTCTATTCAAAGGACTATAAGGATTTTCTGAACCTGCTGGGAAATGAAAAGGAACCATGAAAGGAAAAACCATTCAATAATATTACCAAGTAATATTACTAAATTGAGATATTTAGCTATTACAAAACAATTAATATAGCATATGTAAGTGATAAATTACCACTTGCCTGGTCTCAGCTGAAGTTACCAGACAACTAGCCATGGTAACAGTGATAAAGGTAGCAAGTATGACAAAATTAAAGATCTGCAAACAGATCCAGCTTATTCACTACCTAAAGAGAAAATACGTCAAATCTTTTGAAATTATTTAGAATGTGAATAACTTACACATGGAAAAAAAAGTATAAATAAAAATAAAGCATATTGTACCAACAGCCAAATTAGATTTGATTAAGGTAAAGTTGGAAATCATGTTAATATGATTATACAACTTTCAGGATTTAAGCTACAATTCCTGCATAGCACTGTAATATTTTGTGTGTATGAATTTATTTAACTACTATGAACTGCAGGTTTTGAACCACCTGTTCTCCTAAACGTAAAGAAACAAATCTCAAGGCCCTCATAACTTAATATCTGTCTAAAATAGACTTTGCTCTGAAGGCAATGATTCTAATCTCTTTCTTATCCTAATACATTTCCAGGCAAAAAAAGCCCTAAGTAAAATTCATATGTCAACAAGAACTTCAGTAACAATACATAAAAAAATATTTCTGAATGCAATTTAAATCCACATAAATACGTACTCCAATTCAGCAGCCTTTTTTTTCAGTTGAATATTTTCTTCAATTTGAACTTGACAAAGTTCCAGAAAAGTTCCCAATTCTGACGCCTTGATTTTTTTAGTTGTGGGTGAAGTATGATGGGTTAAGATCTCACCATCAAGCAACTGTAAACTAGGAAGGACCTCCAACATGGAAGACCTTAGGAAAAAAAAAAATCATAATTTAAAAAAAAAAAAATCCTTATGCTACAACACCCATTTCATTGATACAAGCATATAACACAGAACATGAAGATAGTTCTCTAAATGTTTGCGTATGTTTGTCCTTATTTCATATGTTAACCTTTAACTAAGAATTTATACTTAAAGAATAATATAAAGAATAAAACACAGAACATAGCAAAACTTCTTAAAACATCACTGGTGTAAAGAGCACTGCTGAAATACTGACACCAAGAAAGTCAATGGCAACAGTCAAATCACTAGAGCTAGAATTTTATCTAGACAAACCTTAACGGGAGAATTTGACACACTCATGCATAGGCACCTGTAATTCATTTGATTTGTAGGTAGCATAGCAAACTAAGTCATAGGATTAAGATACAGTGCTGATTGTCTTGATACATCAAAAAAGCTTAAATTTTAAAACTGCACAGAATACTAAACCTTGCAATTCTACTCCCTTTATCATTTGCGTGTACCACATATACTGACTCACATTCTGAGATTCGGTATGCCTGACAGGAAAAAAAGTCCACTTCTGAAATACTGAATTTGGGTCAGTGAAAGAATGAAGATGAAATTTCCTTGCTATAAAAAGGACAGCTGTGGCCACTGGTGTAAGAAAAAATATGTATGAGAAACTTACCTAATCAAAAAAAAACCAACAAAACCAACCAACCAAAGTGTCACCAATGCAGTCTTGTTCATGTTATTTACAGATGTAAGATGGTACTGCAATATTGTTTCACATATTTCTTGTACCAGACTGAATTTGTTGAAAGTTTGAAGACTGCAAAATTATATCAACTCTCAATATTTTCATTAACTCAGTTTTATGTAACATGAACTCTTAAAAGAATACTAATTGTAGGCTGTAAATCCCTCTATTATTGAAAAACATAGTATTGTTTTCAAAATTTTGGAGGTCCCTGACTATTCCCTGTGAAGGTAAAGGACTACTCAGCTCACACAACGTACTAAGTTTAAACCGAGTTTAAAATCTGAAAAAGTTTCTATGACAGTGTTATGATATTCCAAATAACAGAGCAGAACATCAGTTTTTGCAAATAGAAAAGTTCCCTTCTCTACTGCCCATTAATGAAGGCTAAGACTGTCTGAAGTACATTTGGAACAGAATTATGGATTTAGATCAACAGTTCCTGAACACAGAGAGAAATTACTAAAGCTGATGTTGAATAGCAATATACCAAAACAGTGACATATCAAAGTTGATCAATGATGGAAGTTTTGTCTCTTAGAGCTATGGGATCTCAACATTCATTTTTCCAGCTGGGCTCTTCCTGGTGAAGGGCTGTCTGATTCAATATTTCATTTAGTGAAAACTTCCTGGTGAATATTCTGCCACTTAAGAGGTTCTATTAATCATTACAGCATTGAAACCTATCCCCCTAGGAGTACTCAGACTGATCCCAGGGTTTAATTTTCAGAAAGAGATTTCTTACTACTTCACTTTTGTTGGTGTTATCACTGGCTGGACATGAAAGTACAAAACTGATTGGAAAATTTTACAACTAATTCCTTTGTTGGTATCAAGGGGTTATGTAAAGTTCACTGGAACATATTATCAGAAGTTACAGTCAATGCTGTATTCAGCAAATCCATATTTCATAGTATCCCATACCTTAAATCCTTTAGACAAATTAATCTCTTGTCTAATCATAAAAGCTCTATTGGTTTAAGCAATCTAAAGTGTCAGTTCTCATAGTTAAATTTCAATTCAGAAAGCTTTTCCTTCTAGGTTACAAGTGAAATAACAGTTTTGTAAAATAGTGAGAATTCATACAACGGAAATGAAAATTTAAAACATTGTCACAGTCATAGAATTTTATGAATGAAAATACCTGTAGGTACTATGGGGTGCAAATAAATCTATTCATTAAAAAATTAAACAAACCAATCAAGAATGTACTTGCACAGCTATCTTTTAAATTACTCAAACACTTCTAATTAAAAGTTTGAAATAGTTGATTTTTTCTTTTGATTAGTAATCCTAAATTTGTACAAAAATCTTCAAATAGAAGATATAAATGTAAGGGTGGTTTTGGTTTTTTAGTTTTAGTGTGGACAGCAGGACTGGGGCAGTGATCATATCCCTGTATTTGGCACTAGTGAGGCCACACCTCAGGTACTATGTCTAATATGCAAAAAATTATACAAAAATCCTCCTCATTTGCAATTGTACTCCTATGGTTTACAAACCCATATAGATACTCATTTCGGGAATCATGGTAACTGCATATCATTTTGTATGCCAAGTTTCTTTTCTACTCTACTCATTTTTCATATAGAGACATATCATAATCTCTAGGACTAGCTCTGATATTTTGGATCATTATTCCAGTATTATACACAACCAAAGGGCAAATGACAGCATTACTCTTATGTTTCTTTCATAATTATAAGAGCTATTAATTTTTTATGTAGAGATAAGGAATTTGAAGAAGCATAAAGAAGGCTAATTTTCAACTACTAAGGAAAAATCAAACATTCATCCTGTCTTTTTCTTCTAATAGACACTACCCCTTCACCAGCTATGTGCAATGTGAACCTGTCACAGCAGCAAGACAGTTCAGACTATATGTAGGGAGTGTTTCTACTATTTAAATAAGATATACACAACAATCTGTGGTCTGGTTTTGATTTTTGATTTAGCAAATTAAAGTATTTTTCTTACCTCCAGTTCTTTTCTTGGAGAAGAGGATTCCCACTCAATGACAACTCCTTTAGTTTATGGCAGCCACTAAACCATCTATGAATATCCTTAAGATCTGTAGTATAGAAGAAAGAAACCTAAATATGTCCAAATGCAGAACCATCTTCTTTCCCATAAATTCTTACATGAAAGTAAAATGTACCAACATCATGTAGCCCTAAAAGAAAGACTTCTATCTATCCAATACAGTTCTAATTAACATCTATAACATTCATGTTTGGAAAATATTTATATATTTTCAATATATATGTCTCTTATAAATACGTGGGAACAGTCCCATTCAAATTAGTTCATAATTTAACTATGAGGTTCTTATTTCAATGGGGTTTTCATTTTTTTTAATACAACTCACCTGACAAGCAGTTATTTTTGATATCTAGCTTTTCCAAAAATACAAATGAATTTAAAGGCACAAGGTCAGTTAATCTAAGAACAAAACAGAAAAGACTTTTTAAAAAATTAAATTTAAATAGGAGTTCATTAAGAGAAAGCCATCAGAATCTTTTGCAGCTATGACAATTTACTTTTTATAAAAGAAAATGCCCATTTATCTATCCAAGATGCTAGGACTAATTACTGAAATTTTAACTTGAAAGTATTTCTCAACACCTCAGGTTTTAATATTTTCTCATAAATGTGTTTTTATCTGATAAATATTTCATTCTGTTCCTTGAATTTAGTGCTGAAGATCTGAAGTCTTATAAAATTTACACAACTCATCTGGCTTTTCTTTAGGCACCATAACTAGAATGGTACTAACAGAATGTCCTGATTCTAGAAGGGAAAAAAAAATTGCTTGGCTTCTTTCCTCTTTCCTCATTTCTCAATCTTCTTATCAGGTTGTTTCTCTTCTCCAATCAGCACATCACTTCCTAGATCCTAAAACTAGCATAACTGTTGTCATGGATGTATTTTTCAACAGGTCAAGACTGCATTATTCCGTAATATATTTTTAGTGCTTCCTCTGTCTTATGACTTCTGTCAGATTGTGTCAAAAGGTTCTGATTACTGAGACTGTTATGGAATTGCATATGGGATTGTTCTTCTTGCATTATCAGAGCTTTTCTTGAGCAATAATGCAGCAAAGCAGTACTAAAGACAGGAAAAAAATCTTGTATGCACTATCGAAGAGTAAATGTAAAGAAACTGAGTTGACATTCATCTGTACAAAGGGATTGGGACTATAAGATGTGTGTTATTGCTATTACTAAAGGATTAAGGCTTAGTGTTATTTCTTTGCTTACAAACTTTTATTAATGCAACAATGAATGTTGAATGGTTTGTTCAGCTTCCAGGCTATTGCTAAATATTAACTTTCAGATTAAAGTTTGTCTTGGTTTATATTAAATACGAAAGAGGCAAGAAAATGTAAAAATCAAGATGCAAAGAATCCAAATTATCAACTAAAACTGGAATGCTTAAGCACATGGTACAGAACTATACCTTTTTTAAAGAAATACATGTTCAGGTAACATGTTTCATCCCTATAAGGGCAAGGCCCTAGCATAACAAGAGAACAGTAACAGAAATGGCACTGTATGTGGTCAGTTTGTGACTGCTAATTTTCACAGAAAGTGGTATTTTCTAAGGGTGTAGTGCCTTTGAGAGGTATAAACTAGAATTCCTTTTGTCTGAAATATGACCCTACAAAAAAATTGAAATGTACTTAATATTACTGAGAGACAAAAATGCATCCTTGTTGCTGAATTGTATGACTATGTGTTTCCAGTACAGGCTTTACAACTGAAAAGCAGAACTGAATTTTACTCTGGTATACTAATTATGGACTAAATGTTGGTTGTAGATTATTTAATCCTATTGAAAATGCAGCCAAATTCAAAACAGAAAAAAAAAAATCATCATTTCCGCATTCAGTTGAGAAGTATTTCTATATGACAACCTAATATTTTAAGAGTGAATTCAGAGAAACAGATAGAAAGACAATTGAGTACATGCCACTATACTTCAATTTCTTTCTCAAACTATTGTAAAGTTGTCCTGGTTCTAATCCTACTTAGTTCTATTTCCTTTGTGCTATGGAAGTTTTCCATGAAATCAAATAACGATGAACAAGTATTGACTCTATAAAGCCTTAAGCCTTACACGTAGATCTGTATATAGTACTACAAATTTCATCATTTTAGTTTCTCATCATCAGTCAATAGTACATAAATATATTTAATATTCATAGCAAATAGCATCACAGATATTACTGGCTAATAGTATGGCTGCAAAAACTGAAAATTCATGACTAGAGATTCTTATATTCAGAAAACAAACATCATATTTTGCATAAGGGACAAAAGAGAATGCAGGATTTTTATTTATAATGAGTTTTCTGGCTCTTTATCAGCATATGCTGTGATGAATTAGAAATTGTCTACTGGACTGTCCTTGTCTGCCGTTGGCATTATGAGAGTTAAAACATTTCTCCGTCATTCTATAGCTTTCCCTTTACCGACATTCTTTGTTAATTTTTTTCCTAAGAAAATTCAAACCAGAAAGACAAAGGACATTACTGAAAACTCAATACTACTTGACCTTGTCACATTAGCCCTGGGCATAAGAGAGATATAAATTACAAAGAAGACACAAAAGTAAAAGATATTCACAAAAAAGCAAGCTATAGCTTCCTTTTTCTGCTCCCATTTAAGGCGCTAGTAGAACAGGTCAGAGATAAAGTTTATGTAGTTTATGTGGCTATATCAGAAAAAGATTTAAGAATAGCTGCAAGTGTGCATCAGAGAAAATAAAAATTGTGTTGCTGAACATAAATAGCAGTTACTCCTCAAGATGGTCTAAATCCTCCTGTGCAACTGCTTTTCCCCAGAAAAATGCATTGATGACAATAAGCAGTTAGCAGGAAGAAGGGCAAAATAACTAAAATAAATTTATTATAATCTAGATCTTTAGGTAAAGACCAGATTCCTTTTTCATTCCTTAAATTAAAAACAGTTCAATTTGCAATAATCACCATATTTATGAGCAGCAAATACACAGAAATCTGTCAGGTAGCCACTTCACGTCTTGAATATTCTAGCAGGCAGTACTTCAAGCACATTACCCATGATGCCACATATTTAAACTTATCACCAGCAAAGAATTACTGAAAATTATTTTTAAAAATCTAGAATGGTAAGGATGGAATGGAGAAAACCACTATATATTGGTATAGCTTTTTTCATGAATGACTTATTTCAAGATCCAATGACATTTAGATTTGTCATGATAATTTGGGAAAAGTGGTCAAATCCTCAAAACATCACGGCTTGCAAGAAGCTCAACTCTTAATATCTGATAATTTTAATTAAAAACACAGATACCATATATATTTGAGAGAACAATGCATGTTAAGAAGGAACTTAACCAATTTTTTAGCATTTCTATTATAAGCCTTTTAGGAAAAATATGCATTTAGATGCAAAAACATAGGAGCAACATGTTCACAACAAATTTGATTTGGGCCAAACCATTCTTCCAAAATAAAAAGGGAATTTTACAGAAGACTGCATTTTTTTAAAAATATTAATTTTTTATCTGTCTCGCTTAGGTTATCTTAGTGAAAAGCAAGAGAAAGCAAAAAAAAAAAAAAAAAAAAAAAACAAAAAAGAAGAAGATGAAACANAAAAAAAAAAAAAAAGTTTTGTCTTATTAATACCACATTGAAACAGAACTGTTAGGAGGGATTTTGTCTATTTTGAAGTTGAAAAAAAAATGGCTATGTGAACAGCATATTTAGCAACTTTCTGTAAAACTTTTAGATGAAAAAGACATTAACTAAATGGGATTATATTGCATAAATACCACATGAACTCTCAACACATATTAAAATTTATTAATTTTACAAAAGGACAAGGTTGTTTTCTCCTACATCTAAATCTTTATCCACAACAGAAGAAAAAACAATATGTCCCCTTTTTAAACTAACTTAACAGTTGTGTCCTCAGCTATAAAATAGAGCATGGATCTTCATAGTCCCAATTCTGCAGAAAACAAGTCAAGAGGATATTCATCATTGTCTTCGGTCAACTGTGCCTTGATCAAGAATATACTTTGTATGTAAAAGCCACAATAAAACACTTAATAAAAGCAGCAGTGGTGAAATACCTGTCTTTTTTCTATTTGAAGGAGTTAATCACTACCTGTTTTACTTTCTTGTTGCATTGTAGGTTTAAAACTACTTAAACCAAATAATTTTTGGAGTTTTACCTTTGACAAATTCTGGTTTATGATGCAGGCAAAGCATCTCAGGAATAAAAATGTCCTGTAAATTAGTGTAAAATTTTTCTTTTCACAGCACTTTACTTTCAGAAAGCATATAGATTCATAGCATTATCATTATATTGGCTTCCTGCAGTCAGTAAAGAGGAAATGGCACTCAGTGCACACTTGGAAAAAATTCACAAAATTGCACTGGCTGTAGGATAAAAGTAAAGAAACAGCTTTTCTTTCAACAGCTTACTCCATTACATTCACTGTTTCTATAGAACATCAAGTTACTTATGCTATAGCACACACATATGGAGCTGCTTATAAGTGTACATAAAGTGAATGTAACAGAGCAGGCTACTGAAATGCCAGGAATTTTGAGGCTTTTAATATGATTTTAAGACTATCTTGTCCTGTTTGTCACAAAGATTTTCCATAAGCTATAGATACATCACAGAAAGAAGGGGAATTGTTTGGGGGCAAGATGTATACTTATTTTTAACATGCCCAGTCTGTTGATGCAAAAATATGTCCTTTCTCACAGCCCAGCCAAAGGAATTCAGCAGACCAAATACTGCATCTCTGCTTGGCTACTGGAAAACCAGAGCAAGCACTATAATGGACATTAAAAAATGTAAGATGATGGCACAGGCAAGTGACTTAAGGTGCATCTACATGGCCAGTCCAGCACAACCTCAATCTAGAGGCTGCATTCAAGCTGTCCCTGAGACTATGCTCACAAGTCCCTAGCAGGCATATGAGATCTTCAAGAAGTTTTGCAAACACTTTATTACACACAGGACAGCTACACTGAAGGAAAAAGAGGAAACTACAAGAATTTAAAGCCACATTATAAAGCTAAACAGGACAAGGAAAAAAATAACTAAGAGCAAGAATTAAATCAAGCAGTGTGACTCAAAATCTAATGCTTAACATATAATGATCTTGCTTAATCACAGGCAGGAAACACTTTCTCCAAACTCCAAGAAGAATTAATAACGGAACAAAAAATCCCAAACCCTAGAAGCCTGAGCAGGAACTTGAAGATTAGATTCTGTAGATATTTTATTTACATCCAAGAGTCTCCATGAATAGTACTTCACTAGAGATGTTATGAAAACAATCTGAAAAGTTATATAAAAATATAGGTTGTATATACTTAAATAATATTCAATTTCCATGAAGGACACTGCTTATAGTAACAGGACTCAGTCTTACACATCCTTTTTCCCACAGGCTCTCAGATACAATTGGCTCTGCTGAACTAAATGTCACATAGGATGGGATTCTTCTGTCCAGATGTAGACACATACACATGAGGTGGTCATTTTGATATTTTTACTAGTGAATGAAGATGAACGGGCACTTTTAGGCTATGATTAGTGTCAAAGCAAGCAGCTAAAAATGGCAGATGAATCACCCTTTAAAAACATCTATTCACTAACAAAAGAGTGAAGTAATTAGTTGAGAGTGTATTTCTATATATGGTATGTAGTATTCTATTTGTTAAGCTGAGTCTTACTCAGAACAAAATTATCACCATATAGAAAAATATGGGCTAATAATTTAAAATTAATTTTCCTATTAACATACTACAAATTTTAATAAATGTTTCAAATCTTTTTTTTTGCAGAATTTAAATTAAGGAAAAAAAAGGTGGCAAAAATAAAGATTTTTAATCCATGATATCTATCTGGTCATTCTACCTCTAAAGATGTATAGATTATCTTAGAAAACAAACAGAAAATTAATTACAGAGTACTTGAGTGCATGATCCAGTTTTATGCTGCTTGTCTCAATCTTTCTTTATTTTATACCTTTTAAACAGAACCATAAGAGTGAAAAATTAAAGCAAATATACTTGTTTTGGAGGGTATTAACATATGTATGTAAAACAAAAAACATTCTTATTTGTCCTTTCTAACTCTAGTACTTGCCCTTAACGTAGCCTTCAAAGTCTGTTTTGAATAAGCTAGCTGTGAAATATGAAGTTTGACAGACATACTCTAGAAACAATTGCTAAAGAAAGAAAGAAACCCACCCTGGTTTTAATAATGCCACAATGCTCAAGAATCATTTTCACATAAGATCTAAAAGAAAAAAATTAATTTACATAGTTAATGCTGTTTCAAATTTTCTTAGATAGAGGTAGTCAGTGTAATTACATGCCAACCACATATTTTTATTTTTAAAGAATATCCCAAAAAGATTGTGAGATTTCAACCATACTTTACAGACAAATGTTATGTTAGTAAATTCCTCTGGATCAGTTCTGTAAGTGGAAGAATGTTTCTTACTTACCTATTTTGAGACAGCAAAAGAATCTTCAATAGAGGCAGCCAATACAAAGAAAGCATTCTCACAGAAGAAATGCTATTGTCATCCAAATATAGTTCTCTTAAGAGAACATGATTTTCCAGTCTTGGAAGCTAAATAGAAAGGAGATGGTTATTTAAGATTAATATAAATTAGAGAAACAACAATGGAATGCTTACCAGATGCTTTTCACAAATCATTACTAAATACAAGCAAAACTCACATTTTGGATATATGTATTGTTTCCTTATTATGTATGTAGCAGTTGTTACACATAATCTCTGTATATCAGGTGGTAAATACTTTTTAATGTCTTCTATCACACCTGAATAGTCAATATAAAAAATTAAAGAAAAAAAAATCAAGAGCCCAAAAGTCACAGCCTTGCTTTTTATTCATGCAGTTATTTGCTGCTTATTGACAATGCCTCTGATCTCTTGAATTCATAGGAGACTAAATGTTAGTAAATATGATTAAGCATATACTTAGCAAATAACTTTCCCATTTTAAATGCTGCAGCACAAATTTCAAGTTTTGGAGAATCAACATATATTAAATAAGCATGATTATCATCAGGGTGATAATAATGATATTACATACAAGTAACGGTAAGAAGCAATTACTTACACATAATGATATCATTAATTATATTAATGATATCATTATTACCAGCCTGATATAATTATCTTACTATTATAATAGGATCTATAAGTAACAATAATCTTTTGTTACATTTTAAACAAAATCGGAATCATATAACACAAGCTGAAAACTAGATGCTGTAAATGAAGGAGGAACCATAATCACTGAAATGACACATTTTTTCAAGGACTTGGCAGTAAGAAAACAATTAACTGCTAGTCATTTGTATCTTTAATAAATCACTCTCTGAGAAGGGAAAAAAAAATCATACCCAAGAGCATGAAACACCCCACACCAATCAAAGAGCACGCATTCAGAATGCTGAAAAATATGACTGTTAGCAAAGATGTATGCACAACAGCCACTAAATTCAAAGCTGTTACCTCCTGGAGATTATTGCTGTGCAACTTCAGAACTTGAAGTAGGCCACAATTCTCAATGCCTTCAACTTTTGTGAGATGATTGAAAGAGCAGTCTAGATGAATGAGAGTAGGTGCCTCACAAAGACCTTTTGTGCTGATTAACTGATTATGGTCCACAATTAATTGCTGAAGATTTTTCAGCGACTCCAGACCACCTAAAAATTCAAGATTTAAGACACAATGAAATAAAAATTTCTTGTCATTCAAGTACAAAGAAAACTCTGAATTTTCTGTACATTCTCTGACGTAACAATGAATATTACCTCTGTATAGAGCTTTAAAAAGAATTACTGTATTTTGACCCTAACACATACATAGTGCATATGGTTCACAAATTTCTGATCCTGGTAATCAATCAATAATAACTGTTCATAATCTTTTTGGTATTTCTGTTGGAAGAGAACACTCTTTTAGTGATAAACTGTACTTATTATGCTTTAACTACTTTACAACTGCTCTGAACTCTTTGAAATGCTAACAGTCCTCTAAAAATCATCTATCAGAATAAAAACACTATGTTTAAAATTTAATTTTTATTATTTCATTTTTAATTTTTTTTTGTTAATATATCAGTAAGGTTAGGAAAAACTTTATAAAAACTTAGATCAGTACCACTGCTATTATTTAAAGAAGTATTGTTTAAGGAATTATGACAAAATATTTTTAATGAAGAAATTTATAAAGAAAATTTAGTGCCTTTAAGAACAAAGCTATATTACTACAGCCATTCCACTCTCAACAAATCTACTCCTGACATCTACATTAAAGAGCATGCAATCTCTACACACAAAAGAAATGCAAAGAAATTCCCATCAGCATCTGTTTCTTTTATAGAATGTAACCCAAATCATCCTTACAACAGCAAAAATCACATAATCTTCCCATAGTCTAATACATGCAATGGCACCGATTCATCTAACTTGCTACAGGTCTGAGCAGCTTTTCTGTATCTCTGTAGCAGAAAATTCCTTTGAAGGGAGTCCCCTTACAAAACATATCTAAAGTAAGGAAATTCTGATTTTACTTCTGTTTCATGTATTCTTAGACAATTTAGTTAATTTAGGATTATTTGAGGGAACACTTTGTCTCATCTTTATCTCACCCAAAATTTCGCAAGTTCTTCAAAGGAAGCTGTATGAGCTTTACAATAGTGAATCTCTTTGTGACTGCCCTCTGAAAACAAACTAGATTATGAAACCAAAGATCAGTTTGCACCATAGAGTATTGAGAATACAGAAGACTTGAAATGAAAACAAATGATAAGGAGAAAACTTAAGCAAAAAAATGAAATATCAAAACAGCAGTAAATTTTAAAAAAATCCCTATATAGGCATTTCAATAATATTAATTAAAAAATGCAAAGCACTTAGTGAAAATAATGCAATTGACATTAAAGTGACATTATATGTAACGTATATGTCCTATAATGTAACTTCAAAACTATGCTTTAGCAAATAAATTTTGTATTTAAAAATTGTATTTGTATTTGTATTGTATATTTAAAATATTGTATATTTTAAATATACAAATATTTTAATTATTCTGAAAAATTTCAGACATGCCCATGACATACTACCCTGACTGCATGATCCTGTATCTTGCAGGTCTGTATTTTTCTTTCGTGCTTGGATAAAAATAAAAAAGGAACTAGCACCATCTAGCGGTCCCAGAAACACTTTCATGTTTTCGTGTGTTTGCTCACAAGATCTTCTTATAAGAGCAGCTCTTAAATCTCCACTTTTGAGTTACCAGCTTATCAGTACTGGAAAATTTAAAGGCATTCTATGAGCCTGGAGTGGGACTGAGAAGAGAGATTGCACACACAATAAGAAAAGGCAAAGAGGTAAAACAGAATCTGGAAATTTTCTTCTCTGCATGCTCCACAAAGGACCTTTTTTTACTCTTCCGCACCTGAATGTCACGCAGAACATTCTCAAATTATCAAATGCAGTCCAACATAAAAGACAAGAGAGAATAATGTAATATAAACAGATGGTATTTTACTGGTTCTTCTGCCCACATACAAAATTAAATATAAGCATGAAAGTCTTCTGCACATTTCCAGAAGATATTGTGTGTTTTACATACGATACAACAACCAAAAGTTATAGCAGCCATAGGAAAAGCATTTTGTTGACAAATACATGGTTTTAGCAAGATTCAAGGAGAACCTTTATGTAAGTTCTCAGCAATTTGCAAAGTGCAGCCGAAGTCTGCTAGCTAGGGACTCTCAGCTATTGATGTAGTTTGGAGGTCCCATCTACGTGTGACAAAGAAAACTAACAACAGAGTGAAAGCTGACAGCAAACATAAGAATTAAGAAAAACCAAAAAAAAACCAACCAAAAAAACAAAAACAAAAACAAACAAACAAACAAAAAAAAACCCAAAAAAACCCCAAAAAACACACACACAAAAAAAAACCTCAAACAACAAAACCAAAACTAAAAAGGTGTCTGAAGAAAAAAAAAATCCTCTCTGTGCTGTCTTAAAAAGAGTATATTGAAGGCAGCATTTATGACCATCCATGGTTATGCATTGCTATTCTTCGAGCTGCCAGGATTCTACCCAGCATTCTACAGCTATAGACACCCTACAGAAGTGTATTCAAAGACTTGAGTCAATATGCTACTTTTTGTGAATGAAAATTTTTAAACAAAGCATTCATCCTCGAAATACAAACATATGCACTCAACTTCAGTGTGTTACTGTCCCAATTACTTAATTTGTGATTGTGCATTCTTAAGGAAAAAAGCATAATTGAGACTATTTCTCTTACTGCTATTTTTAAGGGGTTTTTGGTAACTCTAATTTTTCCCCTACTGATGCTGTATTTCAATGACAGGAGAAAAGAATAAAAAGAGAAATCATAGTATGCCATAAATTTCCTACAATAAGTCATTAAAACTTACATATTACAAATGTAAATAAGCTTTACTATACAGTACTGGAGCTTCCAAAATTGCTAAGGAGCATTCTGCAAGATTTACAGATGGAAGGGATATGCTAACTTTGTATAACTCACAAATCCATTTTTATGCATTCTGTGCAACTACTCAGTATGTTATGATATGAAATAAATCTTGTATTATGGATCTGTTTTAACCAAAATCCTCAAAACAATTCCAGAGAGGAAAAACACCCCCCACATTTGAAGATGATTTTTGTGAACATTTACCCACTCAAATTCATTAGAGACTCAGTAATTGTAACAGGACACTGCACAAAAGAGAAAGTACTAGAGGATTTTACTCCACTTGGCCTGTATGAAGTTACCACACTCCAGACGGATGCCACATTCTTAAAGGTCATCCACTAAAACAATGTCATTCTTACAGTAATCTTGCAGACATTTTTATCAAATGAGATCAACCTGAATATGAATCTTATCAAGCACTATTTGCACACAATACAGATGAAACTTTTTAACCATTTTACTGCTCCTCATTAGAGTACTGATATGCTTTTACAGTAAACATTGATTTCCCAGCACTTTTATTCTCACGTATTTTTCTTTGTGAGTACTAACATTGACACATATTGTAAAAATATGCAAAGCAAAAAATATTGATACTATCTCCATCAAAGTCTCTACATCTACAGATTTTTTTTAAGCTTTCCCATTTTCTGTTTGCTACACCCTTGCCATTTATCACAGAACTGTATTACCATGTTCATAGTGTTATTTAACAGTCTTACTTAACAGTGGAACTACTTCTTATTTTCAAGTCTTATGTGTGTGTGTTTCATCTATGAGCTTAATAATTGTTTTTAATTATTTTCCTATTGTTCAGCACACTCAAGACAGACAACATGATTTCTATATAACTACTTACTGTGTCAGTCAGGAACACACTGGAACTCCCTGCAGTTGCATGGCCAGACTTTGCTTTCATTATGCCTGTAGATAAGCTGAACTCAGGCTACTCGCATATTCCACCTGACTTAGCTGCAGATAATGTTAGTGGCCCTTTCAGAAAGATTTTAATTCTCTTTGGCTGACAATAGTTTACATGACCTGCTAGGCGGACTACATGGCAGTAGCTAAGCTATGCTTTAAGATGCAGTTTTTCCCCAAGTCTGTCTCCTAGGGCTTAGCAGTCAACTGGCTCTAATAATAAAAATATTCTGAACATAAACTACATAAATATTGTTGTACAAATTGGAATAATTTTCTTACCAATTCGAGTAATTCTATTGTAGGAAAGTTCAAGATTTTGGAGATTTTTGCATCCATCTAAGCCACAAACTGATGAAAGACAGTTCTTATTCAGAATGAGAATACAGAGATTTTCCAGATTTGCACAGTCAATTACCTGAATGTTGTTCTCCTGCAATAAAAGAAAATGAGAATATTAAATAGCATCTGAAGTGAAATAGCAGAACAAAGTAAAAATATAGCTGGTTGCCTCCATTGCTTATTTTTATCCTAAATTCTTAACTAGGAGTAAGGGTATCTCTATTTTTCCATTAGGGAAAAAAAAAAAAAATGAGTCCTAGAAACAACCTTTTGTGTCCTGCTGAAATAGAACAAGAATATGTCTTGAATTTCATTCTGGGTCTGAAAATGCCCAAAGTTGAAATAAAAAAAAAAAAAAAGCATAAAAAGAAATTAAGAACAGAGCAGTCTCTTCTGTATACATTTTCCTACCTCTCAAAACCCTGGGAGACAACTAAAAACTGCATAGAAACATCATATTTACTAGATGCTAATGAAGACAGCTGTAATTTTGCTGGAATTCTATTTACTAATAGCAAAAGTGTGCATTTAGAGGTACTTTGGTCACAAACATTAACACTATTCTAAGCTAATATTCTTCCTCCAAGGGATCCTGCTTTTTAAACATCCCCTTCCCCAGGCCATTTTAATAATGCTTCCGCAGATTTCTCTTTCACTATTTGCTGTGCTTGGTCTTTTCATCTGGAAAATGGTGTTGTTAAAACACATTAAATTAAAAATGTGAACAAAGCTGTTTCATGTAAATTGCCAAGTTCTGGAACAAAGATGCATTACAGAGAAAAAGTTTTCTTTAGTCATTAAACAGTCATGTAAGACACTTGTAATAATTTGTAGTAGCAAATTCCTGAACATTAGGTCTCTAGCATAACTCACTATAAGTACTATTCCTTGAGCAGATATGTTACTAATTTTAATTAATATTCAATGTGTATGTTGCAAAGGACTCTTCCTTCTACCTATTCTTGCTCAAGCTGAGCACCTGCTATGATGAACAGCATCAGTCAGAGACTGAGGTAATGAAGATCTATACTAATGCTAATTAATTTTAGACTGATACTTTCTTAGCATAGGCTGAATCATTTGCAGTATGTTCTTTCTGATTATTTGCACTGTAAATCTTCTGGTATAACTTTGTTCACATTTGGGAGTATTTTGTTGCTATTCCCATGCTTTTAAGGCTAAAAGTTATCTATTCAGTTGGGCACAACTACACAATCAACTAAGGAGCAAAACTGAAAGTTCTCCCTATGTTATAACAAAGAATCAAATGTGCATGGTACCTCCACATTGATATACTTCAGGTCTTTGCAGCTACTTAGTCCTTCCAGTGCAACCAGTCCACAGCGCCTCAGAGTCAAAACTTGAAGATTTGAACACTCAGATAAGGTTGAGAGGCTACAAGCCGGCAAATCTTCGAGCGTTAGCGTTGTGACCTATGTGCATTTGTTGATAAATAAAACTAGCATTTTGTATATTGAACATTCATTGCACAACATCATATTATGGTAATTTTCTTTAAGATGAAAAAGAGAATAAAACTACAATCTACTAATGCTTTATAAAATGCAAGCAACTAATGGTGAGCTTTTCATATAGAAAAAAAAATGGCCATGACAGGTTTGATCTGTTCAATGGGAGAAGCTAGCATGAATACTCACAGTATCACAAATAATGAGGGTAGAACAGACAAATAGTTCAGAGTAGAAGAAAGGATATCAAGATGAGAGCACAGAGCAAGGGTACAATGGTAAGTTAATAAGTGGTAAGAAAAATAAGTCCTGGCAATCAGGAGATGTCCTTTATGGCAAAACACTATCTGTAAGATGATCGGTAATGTCTTGTTTCTGCAAGAGACTATTCCTCTCAGAACTCTGAAGGGGCTAGTTGAGCAGCAGCTGAAATGTGGGCCTTTATACCAAGACAAAACCTTGTTAATTTAGCAGAAAGTAAAAGCTCTTGCCTTATAAAGGGTTAATATTATCAATCATCTGAAGACTAATACCACACCAGTCTGCTCCACAACACTCATGGGAATTCAAAAGTCCTTGTTACTGCCCGTATTCTGTACCTGGGCATAGGAACTCTCACAATATCTATTTCCTGCTCAACAATAAATAGCATCCTGCCAACACACCAAAAGAGAAAAAAATAAAAGAAGTGATAGATAATATGTCTTCCCATTTCATTCTCAAAGTTTCATATAGTTACCTGTTGCAAGGTACTCCAAGGGCCACTATGAATTATCTTTTCTGTACTTAGTGGAGGCATCTTCCTAATGGAACTTTTCCTCAGTCGTTTTCTTAGAGTTGCTTGCTTTCTTTGGTTTTCTTCATATATTTTAGACCAAGGTTTGCATGTGTTCATCCAGTTTCTTCTTTTCTTTTCAATATCATCAGGAAAAATTACTTTACTAGAGGAATCTGCTACATCTTGGCTACTGTCCCAGGTATCTCTGACTTCTTCAGTAGCATTTTCTATCAGAAATACAATTTTCTTCATAGTTTCATACTGAGAAAATTGATCTTTACTTTCTCTGTTATTAGCATTTGGCCGCACATTTGGTGGACTGCTGCATATGAAGTTTGCCTTATTTTCTACCATGTCATTAGCACCAAAGTTAAGAGACTCATCCTTTGAAATATGATCATTTGAAGCTTTATCAAGATAACTTGTTTGTGAGTAATTTTCTTCTACTTGTGTTACTGAATTAATGTGTAAGTTCTCATTACTCACTTGAGAAGATTTTTTCTTCTCAGAGCCTAACACGCTTGGTGTCAAATTTCTTTCTGCTGGAATCTTCCAATTATTTGTTTCATCCATCATTTCAGCATGTTTTTCTTTTGATTCCTCTACTTGTTTATTTAGTTCCTCCTTCTCTTCTCTTATTACTTTCATATTTTCTGTCTTATTATCCTTTTTTATGTTTTCTATGTTATTTTCTACATTTTCACTTATCACAGCTTCTGCACTTTTTTGTTCTAATTTTCTTTGTTCTTCTCTTCTTATTTGCAGTTGTTTTTCTCTTTCCAATCTCAGGCTTTCTTTCTTTTTCTCATATTCCTCATGCCTCCTCACCTGTTTCCAATATTCCTGTCTTTCAAGCTCTTCTTGTCTCTTTCTTTCCTCTTCTCGCTTTAACCTGTTTTCTTCCATTTGCCTGTTCAGTTTTTCCTCTCTTTCTTTCATTTCTCTCTCTATTTCTTCTAGTATTTTTTGCTTCTTTCTCATTTCATATTTCCATCGTTTTAAAATGGGAGCATATTTTTTACGGACTAAAAATGCTCTAAATCTAGCTTGGATTTTCACAGCTGCTGTATTCTGTTGTTCAGCCAGTTGTTGTCTTTCTTTTGTTTTCTGTTCTTCCAAGGCCTTTTTTTCCTCTTCCATTTGCAACTGTAGCCTCATGATTGATTCCTAGGCCAAAACAATTAGGATAGACTTCAATGACTTTTAAAATGGGACAGGTATCAACACATCTTTATCATTAATAAACCAAATCTAGTATATTAACTGTTCCATGATAAAATTTATTCTCAAATTTATAACAGTGACCTCAGTCTTTTTGACAAAAGCTCATTGTACAGCCTTACCTCATGCTGCCTCATTTTGTCTCTCCAAGCTTCCTCTTCTTTCTGTAACTCATCATCTATTGCAGCCTGGCGTTTCTGCACAACAAATTAACTTAATGGAATATTGTACAAAACCTAGAACAAAACAAAACACCCTCTCTCCAGTCTCACTCATCTTCTTGACCTTCCAACAATCCAAATTTGTGAACATCTGAATTTAAGAGAGAAACTGAGCTGTGTGTGGATCAAAATAAACAACAGACCACTTGCATCAGTAATGTAGATTTGGTCATGTACTGAAAGATGCATACCTTCAGAAAGTCAGCATCTTGGTACTGACCTAAACAGCTACCACCTTCCTTTCCAAGGTCTGTACTACTATTGAAGATGAGAACTAGTCACGAAACCATTCAAAGCATAGGCAGAAAACAAATATAACTGAACAATAGCATGAACAATTTCCCTTTAATTGCACTGGTATGTACTGATAATATTAAAATCATTCAAAGGGGAATTTTGTTCAGTAAAGCTAAAGAAATTTATTCTTACTGAAATTACTTGTCAATGGAAAATGAAATTTCAAGTCTACTTTCTTACTATTTGTAAATAAATAGCATTTCCCTCCTTGCCCAAAAAAACCTCAGTCGGAAAAAGTCTCAATCAGACTGTAAGCTGGCACCCAGAAAGTCGTAAGTACATAAGTAACTGAAAATCAGGCTGATCCAGAACCACGTAACTCCTAGTGGAAGCAGGATATATCAACAAAATCAAAGATGGAGGATATGAAGGAAGTAGTATAAGTAACCACTTTCAACTTGGAGCATAAAGTCTCCCACGTGTCTAAGGACTGTTTTTCATGGCCATTCAGAAGCATGCTGTTCAGACAACATGAGACCAGGCACCTAGATCCTTCTGCAATGGGGAAAGTTAGATTCTATTTCTCACCTCCAAAAAAAGCGTTCCTGCAACAGCAGTATCAAAGTGCCTAAACGTGGCCATGCCCTTCTTTCTCTACAGAAAGCCGTCCTACATCCAAAACCAATTTCTGACAGCAAAGAGCCAGGAAGGCCTATCAGTTTTTCTGACCTTTTGAAAGGAGAGCTGTATTGGGCACTGAACTGGCCTTCAGAGATCAAAGGTCTTTTCATTTACTAAACCCTTCCTTACTATTGACGACTTGAATTACTTTGCTGGTGCCAAGGTGCTCATCTCTCCAGAAAGCCACAAATTAGTTAAATGAAAATGAAATGTTAATGCACCTTTCAAAACACACTTATCTAGGCTAAATAATAAAATGATGTGGCCTCACAAGTATAATATCTGAGAATAACATTTCATCATGTTCTTACGCTCTTTTTCTTTTATGATGGTTCACCCACTATAACAAAACATGACTAGACAGTCTGAGAGTGCAACCAGTCAACGTCTTGAGTCACCATCTGTTGTGGCAGAACTCAGTAGATGAAGCCTGAGTAAGTTTCTCAGATGAAGACGGGGAAAGCAAGTATTGTAACTTTTACCTAGATGAAGAATAGCACCAGCATTGCTGAACTGAATAATTTTGGTTTTGATAATTTCCATTATGTTTTTAACATCGAAATAAGAAATTGAGGTGGGAGGTCCAAATTAGCTACATATTTTCTATTAGGGCACAGTGACCATTTTTGATTTGTGATTGATTTCAGCACAACTCTAATTTCCAGTACTTTGGCTGTTTTTATAATATAAAATCTTTGTAAAGGCAAAGCAAGGAATAATTTAAAATTCAGCACAGCAAATTCATTCACTATTGATTAAAACAGTAAACACATAAAAACCAATGGACTATACTTAAACATGTTTTACAACTCACAACACAAGTAGACAGGGTTTAGGGCAGTCATACAGTTTGAGATAGTAGTCTCTTTTTCATATTAGAGCTTGAATTCAGATAGTCTAGATTGGAACAGATAGGCTTAATATAATTCATTACCTTATGAAGAAGATCTAACTTCATTCTTTCAGCCTCAAATTGCTCCAGACGCCGCACCTTTCTTGCATGTTCCTCTTCATTCTGTTTTTCCCTCGATTCTCTCTCAGTTTTCCACTTTTTTATCTTCTCATCTTCAAGCTCAAATGTTGCTCTAAACTTTTCTTCTACTTCACAATGAGCAAGACTTTTGCTCATTTCAAGACCAGCTATTAATCAACAAAGAAAACATTTTATTTAATTTCCTAATAAGCACTGGGGAAAATTAAGCAGTCTTAAGGTATTTGACCATAAAAAGATCCTATGATGATATAGCCAGAATTATATATCCCAAGGAAATCAGAACTACAGCACAAGTCCTTTCCATCAGAGATGTCTTATTATTATTCTGCACACTTACTGACTCTGCAACTATTATTCTTATTCCAAAAATGTACAATGCAGGATTGCAGAGGATATCTTTGGTGGCTATTAGTGGGGCCTTTGGCACTGACTGATATGCTCTGGCCCAACTCATCCAAAGGCCATGGCAAAGGAACATTCTCTGAAAAGAATGCTATGATACTTATGACAACAGAAAAGCAGAAAATAGTGATATATTAAAGATCAACTTGACAAAATGAATAATGTGCTTGCTTACCTGTAAGAAAGTGGTCATCAGTGACTACTTCATCACTGATGGACTGACTATAATCAGGTATTGTAGCAAGCTGCAAGTCTTCATTTTCAACTTCAAGCACTACCTAATATAGTTTAAAATTGTTATTAAGAAACAAAAAACAAAATTTAAAAGCAGAACATTATAAAAATCTTCCAGAACAAGGATAAGCTCTTCATCATATGACAAGTACAATAATATGAAACCTGCTACTGACTGGAATCCTTACACATTGACTAATGCAAACACATCAGTCAAGTATTGTTTTCTAGAGTAACAAATACTTATGTATTTATGAAAATACATAATATTTCTATGTGTTTTAAAAATATATTTAATATTTTGACTTGGAAAATGAATGCCTTACATTTGAGATTTATTTTACTTTCTGTGAAACCAAGCACTACATGCATGAATACTGTTATGCACACTGGGGAAGAACTAGTTACAGAGCAAATTTTTAGGAAGACTATTTCAAAATAATACTATGGGCACAAGGATTGCTATATTTATTTCATTGTTCTTCACTGGCAAGTAATCTATTGCTGCTCATTTATCATCTGTTCATCACATGCCTCAGACCTATATTAATATTTGTAATGCTGCTGAAGTCACATGAAGTAATTGTGCCGTTTTAAACAATGGTCTTCTGAGAACAAAAAAATCATGTTTGCAAGAGTGTTCACTAATAGAAGCCAGGCAGCAAATTAAAAGTGATTAAATTAAATACAGTTATGTATTTTTCTAAGCAAAGTTCAGGGAGTTATTCAGTCAAATCCTATGAAAATATAGCAGCACTTGTGTTCATAACTCTTGATTTGTCTTTGAAAGGTACAGAGACTCCTATGTTTACATTTTCTATAAAATAATGGAATATATTAGGAGCAAGAATAATAGTTGTACATCTTCCTGATCATCATAAAGAATAAGATTAGAGAAGCTTTAAAGTGTTAGCATAATATTAAGATAATATTCTGCAAATAGCAAATAGCAGAATAAACTAATTATTATTAGCAATAAACGATTGTTCAGTTTTGTTTAATTTTGTTGATTTTTGTGCCCACTATCTCAGATAATTTATTTTAAATTTGAAAGCTTATAGACATGGTCTACTACAGTTGATGTCCTAATTCTAAAGAATTACATATAGAAACGTATCTTAATACCTTATGGACAGTCTGACAGAAAAAAAACCTGAACACATTAATAGGTCTCCTTAGGAGGCCACCAAAGCAAGTGGAAGTTATCTAGATTATCTAATAGAATTTTGTTCACTATATATATTGTATAAATAAAAACACCTTCTCATTAAATTGCTTTGAATCTTGATTTGTTTCAGAAGGATGGCAAGAAGCTACTTCATAAATGTCACCTAAAGAAAAAATAAATAAAAAAATTAGTTCACAGATTGAAAATCCCTTCCCAGTGCTCAGTTTTGGTCTACACTGTTTATCTACTCAATTTGTTTAAACTAAAATAAAGGGTTGGGTTTTTTTCCTTTCCTTCTCCCCCAGTTTTACTTAAATTTTATGAGAATCATTTATCTACATTAAAAGCAGAAAATGTGTGTAACAGAAATAGACAATGATACTGTAAGAATACAGTGATAGCAAATATGAAAGAGAATTCCTCATCATGAAACAGAGTAGAACAAAATATGAATTTTGTTCATATTCAGAACAAAATATCTGACTTGTATCAGATAGGTCAAAAATTGACAAAGAACTACAAAAAACAATGAAAAAGAGTTAAGATTGTATTACAAGAAAAGAATAAATAGGGATTCTTCAGATACCAAAATTTGTAGTCAGTATTGAACTTCTGGTCATCAAGCCTATTGCACTAATGGAACAGACAGTGCCAGCTCTCTGGCATATAAACTATGAGCTTGGCTTCAGTGACACAGCTGACAGCAATGCTTTTTTTGCCCATTAACCGTCATTTCATCCCACGCAAGCTTGGGCATCTCTCAAGACAGACTTTAAACATATCCCGTGGGAGCAAATTGTATCTCAACTCTGCATTTCAGCTCCTACTGACTTCATTTTAGATTTTCATGAAGAGTCTGGCCCGGGCCCTGCCTCAGAGATAATCTCGCACCTTGCCTTGTTTAGCATTAGATGAGTTTTTAGAACTAAAGTTTAATTTCTGCTCAGATGTTAATTCACGAAGATAGCATTGCATGGCTTTATTCCTAGAGATTTTCATCATGCATTCAGAAGCTGATGGAATAGGTTTCACTGCTTGTTCAAACTTAAAAGTTTGCATTATTTTACTGATGCTTGTTAGTCTAACTCCCACTGGCAATAGGAGGTGTACAAACATTTTAAAATGTGATTAATGCTTACTTGTACTTTGCTCATCTTCTAAGTCCTGCAGTATAAGCTTTTCAGCACCTTGATTGCTGCTCTTGATAAAGTTTAAATAGGAGAGAACTGATTCTGGTAAGTCACCTGAAATCTAGAAAAACACAACCTCTGACATATATTCTACATTTTCACCTCACAGGCTTGAAAAAAGGTAAATACTTGACATAAGAGAATAAAGACTTGTTTTGGCTTCACTTCTAAAGCATTGATGAAGATTTAGCAGCAACTTCCACCAAAATTTTTCCAAATTCCTACACTCTTCTCATTGTCTTACCACTCACTGAACAACTAATAATTCTAATAACATTCTAATCAAACTTTAGTAATGCATCTTGCACTATATCCAGAAACACATTTCAATAAATTAGTGTTTATACTGTGTTGGACCAAGAAATTAAAGAAAAAGAATAAGATAAAAATTAGCAAATACCTGTGAGCCACAGGATCTTTCTCTTCAAAATGTTTAGACTCCTTACAAAATAAATTTTAAATTTACTGAAGTTTGAAGTATGCATGTAGAACCAATGCTTCAGTTTTTTTATTACATATTAACTTTTATTCAAAAATAGAAATTGTCTTTAGTGTCAAGATGTTGGGAAAATGGTCTGCCTTTTCTCAGATGTGCTAATTGTGGTAGACATTGCTGACATTCAGTATGTGGGTGCATACACACTTATCACTGATGCCTTTGTCTATGTCATATGAAACATGACTTATGATCAATATTATGTACCCTAACAGCCTACAAACCAATCCCTTTGCTAAAAATCTGAAAGATTAAAATGGCAGAAATGGACCCAAATAACTGATTCTATTTCAGAGGAAAGCTGCTTTCCAAAATAAGAAGTCATCCAAGAAAGAGTACTTGAAGAACCTATTTATATGAAATTAGTATCTGGAAATCTTATAAGGAATCTCCTAAACCAGTCTCTTGTAAAACTGAAATACAGATTTCAGTGAAGAATCATCGGTTTATTCATACAGATTTAATCCACCTCATCAAATCTTCCTGCTTCAGAGGATTCTAAAACAAAATCTCCAGGTCTGATCTTCTCAAGAAGAATGCTGATATTAATTCCTCTTATTGTCTTATCACCTCTGGAGGTTACACTTTCCATGAAGCAATATTACCAAGACTACTTTTCAGAAGAAATCTTCAGGTTAGGTGTGTTGGGAAAATGTTCACTCATCAACTGGCTTTCCAATGCCAACACTACACACTACAGAAGCACTTTTAGCTCACTGAATACTTACTGTCTCACTGTCACTCAAGGCTTCCTCTGATACTTCTGTGTCAGGATCATCTGTTCCAAATGAAGAAACACTGATTCTGCCTAACTCAATTTCTACTTCTTTTTCAATTCCTTCTTCCGACATTCTATTTCCAACAGCGTCTTATCTGTTTTGAAAGCTACACAAAATAAAATAATATCAGCATGAACCAAAATAAAGAGAGTCCTCATTTAGCCTAAGTTCATTCAGATGTATTTATTGAAGAGTCAGCTTAAAACATGTAAACCTCATTCCATACCACCAAGCAAAAAATAAGAAAAACGTTAGCTTGTGATAAGAGAATCTCCCTCAGGATACCCCTTATATTTTTGCAAGTGTTATTAAATTTCAATATTTAAAGCCTCCATATGCCCTCTACTCCCTCGTAAGGATTTTTTTTCCAGCCATAATAGCTACAAAGGGGAAAAAACCTTTGAACAATAAAAAAAAATTAACTATTACAAAACAGGACTAAGAATATAGAAAGCACTCGATGAAGTTTTAATAAAAGCAGTGAGAAAGGATGCAATTCAGAGAAGTAAAAAACTTGTGGATGGAGGCAGGCAGGGGGAAGCCGGGTACCTTGTCAACGCCCGCCCCCTCCTTTCGCAACCCGTTGCCCCCTGCAATTAGGGAAATGGGAAGCAGTGAGCAGCTCCTCGCCAGCTCCGACAGCGGGAGACCGGGCACACAGAGTGCATTGTTGCCGGGAAGGCGAGTCGATCCCGGCTGAGAGGAAACTACACCTCCCGAAAGGCATCGCGCCCAGAGGCAGCACCGCCCACTGACTCTTCCTGCCAGGCCCACGGCGCTTTGCATGCTGGGAGCTGTAGTCCAGCTCTCAGAGCACCCGCATTCCTCCGGTCCCCCTGCGTACTTCACGTACCCAACTCACCTGTCGCTCAGTCAAGCTCCTCACGGCGCCTCCGCCTTTCTGGCCGCCTCTGGAGACTAGCAGCCCCTCCGCCCTGAAATTCCGCATCCGCCAACAGTGGACGGTCGGGAGTTCCTGCGGGAGGACGAGAGCCCGGCACCTCGCTGCTACAACGGGAGCGTCACCACGGCAACGGGAAACAGCGGCTCGGACGGGCAGCGAGAGGAGGCAAACTTCCCCAGGAGCTGCTGTTTCGCCTTCTTGGGGCGTTAGGCGGCGCCCCCCATCTTGAGACGGAGCATCTCGCAGCTTTCGGGGGTTTGTTTGTTTTTAATATTAGGGGTTGGGGTTTATTGTTTGTTTGTTTTGTTTGTTTTGGTTTGGATTTTGTTTGTTTGTGTTTTAGGGGGTTTGTTGTTTTTTAAGGGCATTTTTATTTTGGTTTTTGATTCTTTATTTGGTTGGTTTGGGTTTTTGTTTTGTTTTGTTTTAAGCCATAGACTGGAATTTACTGTTCACAATAAATTGCAAGAGGCAATTAACTGGAAAAAAACTCCATAAATAAAAGCATACTAAAACCACAGTAAAGGTTGATTAAAATACTGTGGGTTTGCTTCCATTCTTGTTTGGCCAGAGAAATCCAGAGTAATGAAAAATGAAAACACACCAGACCTCCCTTCTGTCTTCCCATGTTGGGGCTCGGTCATGGCTCAGAAGGGCTGGCTGGTGCTGGGGCTGTGCTGGGGCATGGCACTGTGGCATGGCCAGCCTGGCACAGCCTCACAGGAGCAGGGGCCAGTGGCTCAGCAGGGCCCTGCCAGTGCTGCAGGTAGGGAGTAAATAAGAGGAGTTAAAAAAAAAAAAAATTGTCAGGGAAAGCTAGATACAAATACAAATTCATAGAGTCCTGTCACAACCCACTAATGCATGCAGGTTCATGATGGTTCGAGTGATCTCAAGGCACAAAAGAAACAGCAGGGGACAACAACAATTTGCTCAAAAAGCAGTACACTTTATTAAGCGCACTTAGCACTGTATGCGATAGAAGAAGAGAGAGAAGAGGGTATAATAGCTACCAACGGAGAGAGGATATCCTCGTGGTGCACGTAGACCAACAGACGTGTCTTCTTCCATTGGGGAGATCTCAAAATTCGGGCCATTTCGAAGGGTGTCTTTATAGTCCTTTCCAAAGCGACAGGCAGTTGGCCAGAAGGTGGGGAGACCATCAGCAGGTGTGCTGAAACCAGGGCGAAGTGCTCCGATGCTTCCACTCAGGAAACAGTACGGAGTGAGCACAGAATGGACCAGTCCAAAGCTAGCCCATTGTGAAGCCCATTGTCTGCCCCTGGGTTTCCATGGAGATGCAATGGTTCAGTGAGTGCACCTGCAGGCAACGACATCCACCTCAGCCAGGCCAGAACTGCTGTATTGGGGGGGTTCAGGTTTTCAGTCCCAGTTCTTTTTGGGGTCTACAGTCTACATGGCAATGGTCGTGAGGCAGATGAGGAACGTAGGGACCGTCTCTTACAAGTCCCAGAATGGTTTGGGTTGGAAGGAGCCCTTGAACATCGTCTCTTCCCAATGACCTGCCATGGGCAGGGACAACTTCCACTGGACCAGGTTGCTCAGTGCCCAGCCTGGCCTTCAACACAGGGGTGGGGCACCCACAGCTTCTCTGGGCAACCTGTTTTCAACCCTCACCACTCTTTGTGGAGTAAGGGATTTCCTGGTAGTATGTAATATAAATCTTCCCTCTTCTAGTTTAAAACCTTATCCTATCACTGTCTGTCTGTGTAAAAGTCCCTCACTGGTTATTAAAAGCTGGAGAAAATGTCCAGTTGGAGAATTGGCGACTAAATAGAATTCAGTCTAGGAGAAATTATATAGATCAGGCAAGGTACAGATAATAACATTTTAGTATATTTGTACAGAGCACATCTGACTCTGTGTCTGATGAGGAATACCAAGATGCAAAAAGAGGTATAACAAAAATTAAGAGCTAAAAGATAAATTTAGGTTTTACATAGAAAATTTGCATTTTGGGAGCAATGGGAAAGATCTGCCTAAAATGATAGGGGGTTTCCCATCTACTATCCTTAGAATAAACTGAGTATCTTTCTGAAAGCTTTAAGAATGTTAAGCAAAAATTATTTGCTTCAAGGGCAACTGCTTACAGTTTTCTCACCAGTGTTATACATAAGCAGGATATTTAAATATTTTTAAAAATGGAAACTTATCTATTTGAAATCCACTGTTTTATATAATCATATCACTGGCGGACTCTCTGTGATCAACTCTATACACTGATTGAATGTGCACTTAATGTTTCTTTTGTAGTGGAGTTATGCTGTGCATGTACTGAATAAAGACCATATCCTGTGCTTAGGAAAAAAATTGCCAATGAATGACACATTTCATTGAAACCATAGAAAGATTTAACTTCATTTCACAAAATGAAGGATTTTAAAATCACTACTCACTCAACCCTAAGGCTAAACTTAATACTAACCCTTACCCTAACCCTAACCCTAAACATAACCCTAACCTTGACCCTAACACTAGCTCTCACAATAAACCCCCCATCCATATGTGGAGTTGAGTTTAGAAAGAAGTAGGAGCAGCAATATTGAGGCCCTACTTGGACCACCTTGCCTTTCATGTTACAGCCATATTGTTCCTGGAGCTGTAGGCTGCTTTACTCACACAACCCTAAGCATCACCATTGCCCTAACCCTCAGACTAACCCTAAAGTCCCAATCCACATGGGTGCTTGATTTTAGAAAGAAGTAGGAGCAGCAATGTTGGGGCTGTGTCGGGATCACCTTGGCATGCCATTTCCAGCCCTAGTCTTCCTGGAGCTGTAGGTTCTTTGACTCACTCAACACTAACCCTAACCCTGATCCTAATGACATCTTGGGGCTGTCCTGACCTCTTGGGCAGAGGTCCTCATCACCATAGGTTACACAGATTGAAAGGTGTGGATTTGTCAGTTGTGGCACCCTGACCTGATGCCCTGGGAATGCCTTTTGGATTGCCAGTGTCCCTGGAGCTGTAGGTTCTGCAGGTCTGTGAAGCCTCACACAAATCCTTAGCGTAGCTTGTTGCTGCTGAGATCCCCATTACCATTGGTGGCACTGATTCAAAAATTGTAGAGTGAACAATCTTGGAGCCGTGCTGTAATGAAAATTCTTCCTTTCACAAATTTGGAAATGAAGGGAAAACAATTGCATGGTATGGAATGACAGGAAGTTCATCAAAATGAGCCGAAACTTCCTGAAACCTGTTGCCTGTATCCAGAAAGTCAGGGCTGACCAACATAAGAAAACTTCTCTGTTCTAAGGATGCAGTTTTATTGGAAGAAATATATCATTGTTTGACCGTTCTTCTTAAGGTAGGATGGAAATATTCAATGCTGGTAAAGATTTTCTTGTGTAGAAACAATGCAATATAAAATGTAAGTTAATTTATAAGGATTTATAAGGATAAGAATTTATAAGGATTTTTTAGATTTTTTGATAAATATTTTAAGATTAACTGAATATTAAAATGTCTTAGAATGAATCTTTGAAACTGCACAGATAATACAAGAGAACTATTGCAGATTCCAATTTTCAGGTTGAATATATAACTGTTCAGGATTTTTTTTCCGAAAAAAAAAATGCATCATGCCATTGTTTTGATACATTCTATTTTTGAAAAATAGAAAGAGTTCAAGAAAGAGTTCAATTACTCTTAAAAGTAGTGAAACTTCTCCAGGGAAATTGAAAAACCTATGTTGTCTCATACAGTCTATAATTTTACAAGGTGCATTATTGACCTCATTATTGTCTTCACTCCACTACAGAGCTAGTTTGAGAAGCTTACTGTAGCTTTCTTCATGCTGAAATCCAGCAGAAGAAGTTTTATAATCCAGGCATTGAGGATCTTTACAGAGAAGGCTAAGCTTGTGTTGCTGAATGTTTACTTCTAAAAAATCAAATTTGATACATTTGCAATGTGTTTTCTATGTAAAATAAGTTGTTAATGCAAGATAATTTTTGACTGCAGAAGTTTCACATTTGTCATCTCTTCATTTCAGCTGGTGTCCTTACTATTTAGTAACTGCTCCAAAGAATAGAAGAACAAGTGTATGCCAGGCTATGTAAATCTTGCCATATAAATCTTCCAAAAATACATGCTGCTTCCAAATGTCTTTAGCAGCTTAAAATAAAAAAGACCAAAAACAAAGCAAAACAAAAATACATGCGTACAGTATAGCAAAGGCAATGGAGATTATACACCATCTTGATACTTCTGCTGCTATTTTGTGTTCAATGTATCAGGTGACTGTTAAAATTTATAAAAAATTATCTGGGGAAAAGAAGTTCCACTGTAATTTATAAGAGTAGTTATATTTGTTTCATAATGAACTGAATATATGATTATACTTTCAGCTGCGTTTCAAAACTTAAAACAGAAGAATTAAAATAAGAGATAAAAAACCAAATACAGAAGTGCTATTTAAATATCTTCAGTGTAATGTTCTTGGCAAGAAATCTGTTTTCCTTCTCTTATTTAGCAGCTTTGAATTTTTCTTTTTTCAGATGTTCTTAATTTAAAAAAGAAAAATACTTTCCTTCCCCTCCCCAGCTCAGGCTTTGAGTCTCATGCTTTTGATATTTGGCTTGTGGCTTTTATTTGATAGAAACAGTTTCCTCAGTGTTAGTTTTTTGTTGTTGTTGTTTGGTTTT
>VWYO01014949.1:116285-145660 GCA_013400275.1 Rhadina sibilatrix
TTTTTTTTTTTTTTTTTTTTTTTTTTTTGAGTATAAATAGAATTTTTGTTTTGTTTTAAATGATTGCAGAACAAAAATGCCTCATCCCTGGAAGTTTTCAAATCCAAGTTGGATGTGGCTTTGAGCAATCTGGTCTAGTGACAAGTGATCCTGCCCATGGCAGGGGTGTTGGAAGTAGAGGGTCTCTGATGTTCCTTCCAACCCATTTTATGTTTGTATGGTTCTATGTAATCAACAGAAGAAGTAATAGATTTTCTTTTTCACAAGGTGGCAGTATTGGATTGAACTGCATGGTTGTAAGGTTTTTTTTCCTCTTGAGTATGTTTTCCATCGTGTGGTATGATTATAATAGAAGTAATAGAATAAAAAAATAATAGAAAGCATATTACTCTATCTACAGTTTAGATATTGCTTTAATTTATGCAATTGATTTATTTCTTTCTCTTGGTGTACAACTTATAGAGGAATCACTGAAAAATAAATCAGCTCTATTAATCTTTTCTTTATATAATTTACAAGACTGCATTTGAACTGAATTTGATGAGATTATAGATCTTTTAGGTGAGGATATGGCTGGAATTAATAAGAGTATGGGCCTCTCTGTATGGATATTCCTGTTTCCCAAAGTGTGTTTTTTGGGAGGTTTTGGTGGTGGTGGTGTGTGTTTGTTTGTTTGTTTGTTTGTTTTCCAGAAAAGCAAGATTTGGGTCACATAAAACACGTGCTCTTAAAGAGCAGACTGCCTTGGCTATGTTAAGTGCCAGTCCAAACTAACGGCATAGGAACCTTCCAATGCAGTAATTCTGGGAGAAAACATTTGGGCTGGAAGTAATGAAAACCACTGCTGCTTTCCATGTCTGTACACAAATGGTTGGAATGCAAAGGAGAAAGTGGCCGGTCACAAAGAGGGAGGACAGCACTGAATCTTTCATTTATTGAGAAATGTGTATCTATCTCCCTGTAGAATCTGCACATGTGTTAATAATTCTTGGCAAACAGAAAAAAAAAATCTGTAAACTTAAACTGTAATTGTTCACTGATTTCATTGAGTGTTTCCCATTGTTCAATTGAGAATGCTGTGTTTACATCTCATACGTTATCACCATTGTCTCAATTCATGAAAATATATCTTTTTTTTTTCCTGTGAATAATAATAATAATAATACGCTTTTATAATTCTGTTATTTCCAGCCTTTCAGTAATGGCATTGCAAAGATATAATAGTTTTTCTGGAATAAGTTGTGTAAGTGGAAGTCTCATAAAAAATAAAAGGAAAATAACTAACAGTACAAATGCACTATGTTACAGTTTCTTCAGTCGAGAACTAGGCACTGACATATCTTTCTTGTATGATACTTGGCATTGGATCGGTTGTTACTCCATCAGCCATGGGAATCTTTGGTGTGTTATGGAAATCAAATGTCTAGTAGTTACAGTAAGTGGAAATCAGCCTCCAATTTTCTTGTAAAATGAAAGAGAATTTTGTGTGCATGAAAAATGTGATCCTGTCTTGGTGTGATTTCCACATCCAAATTTGTTGATAGAAGGACATATTTAGATAAAGTCCTGGCTCAAATGAAATCTCAGCACAACTGAAGATCTTTCCATATCACTGCATGAAAGTTTTCAATGACAAAATACTTCCAGTTTTAGGCAGAAAATATTTTAACCATTGTATTTGTTAGCATAGATATTTTTAAATACTTAGTATGTGTTGAAGAAATAAGGAAAAGCCTGGTCCAGAATATTGCAACTTGAAGGCACAGATAGATACAGTATGGCTACTAGTAATGTTGAAATAGCAAAGTATGATTAAAAAGCTGTCACCTGTGTAGACTAAACTGAAAACTCTGTGTTTATATATAATTCCTGCTTTTTAAGGGAATAACATTTTTATTTCTGAAAAAATCCATTGTAACTATACATTCTTATTATCATTTTGATAGCTTTTTTCTCCATCTTTTGTTTATTGTCATCCTTTTTGAGAGATCTACTTTAGACTGTGAAAGCTGAAGCAGAGAACTGTGCTACTGATGCGTTTTGTTAAGCACTACAAATATAAATTTGCACAGCAGAGTGAAGCCCGAGTGCTATAACCAAGGAACTACTTCCTGCTTCCTCCTTCCTCCCTGCTACTGCCTAGGCATGTAGTGTGTGCCTCACAATTTGTTAGGTGGTGAAAAAAAGCATGTGTCTCATTTCCAGCTTCCATGGAATCATCTACTATCACAGTATCTAGATACTGTGGGTGAAAATTTGTTTTCACTGGAAATAAGCAAAATCAACTATCTTTATTTTGTGCCTTATCGCTCAAAGGAGTTCTTAAATAGGCATGGGACTTAGGTACCATTGTCTTTCAAACAGGAAATAAAAAAAAAAAATTCTTCATTGAAGAACAGCTGCTTAAAACCAGCTTTTTTTTCTTCACTTTGAAGAAAGTTATGGCTGTGTCTTTAAGCACAACACAGTGAGTTGTGCTTTGTTTGAAGTCTGCTTCTTAGAAGTCACTTTTCACTTAGATGTCACTTTTCACAGGTTTCTAGAAAAATAAATTCTTATTTTTGTTGAAATCACTCTAAATAATAGTCATGAAGGATTGTGCATGGGATTCTGGAAATTTTTATTGTATTGCTCACTTATTCAAAATAATGTTTATACGTAGCTTGGCTTTGTGAATTTTTTCAGTATATGAGTTTTCAAATCCTATTGTTTGTAGCGTAGATGGCAATATTGGTGCTGATAATTATGAAAAAAGAAGAGGTATGTAAATAAATTATGTGGAACTGTTGATAACTTCAAAGTTGTTTCACGCAATTAATTAAAAAAATTCTGATAGTCAGTTCTCACTGTTAACTGTATTACCATTTGATTGAAGTTGACAATTTTACATGCTGACCAGGAAGAGTAGAATGTGAAAAACTTTGTGATTTGAGGAATTCAGCATGGTTCAATAGAGTAAATGGGAGAGTTGCAGCATGACACAAAAGAAACTACACTGAGATGTCCAAGGCAAAGAAGGGGAAGTTTATTTACAGGCCTCAACATTTATAGAATTCCAACAGTGACCATGGATTGGAGGAAGAAAATCTTCTTCTCCAACCACACTGGTTAACCCAACAGTCCATCAACAGTCTCCTCCTTTTGAGAAGAATGTAAACATGAAAAGACAGTTACAATAACAACAGGTTGTTTATGTGAAAATTGTGAGAGACTCCATTGCAAAAGGTAAACACAGAAGGCTGAAATCAAACTTCAGAAAGAACAGAGGAGAACAGAAAAAACCCAGACAACATGGGAGTGCCTGGAAATATATATCCAATTTCTCCCCTGGAAAAAAACATACCCTTCCTATTCAGGAATATGGAATCAGCAGTGGAAGGGACAGCTTTATTCCTTATTGAGAGATTACCCAGGATGTCCCTCATCCTTGAGTGTCTGCAGGTGTGGGAGGAAGCATTAGATGCTGAGCTGTGTCTGTTAGGAGGTGACAGCAGTTGTCTCCTGTGCAATTGATAGTAGGACTTTTTAGTACCATGGCTTGCAAAGTATACCAATGAATTACAAACTTTATTGTTTGAACCTGTATTTTAGGTACAAGCACAGATTTAATCTAAGGAACATGTATCTTCAATTTGAACAACAGCAAGCCACAATAAATACCAACGTACCTGTTGTCTCCAGTAACTCTTACACTTGGAAACATTATTCAGTCATTTATTTTTCTACTTACAGCAACTGCAATAGCTTGACTAGCTCTCACAGTGTTATGTGGAAGTTACTGTACTGAATCAATACTAGCCTGGCCACTTTTCTATTCCATAATTTCAAAAGGTATGGTTTAAGAAAGTCTCAAATGACAGTGTTCTCATAAGGTTCATATGGTTCTCCAAAGCCTGCCACTATTCAGGCAGAGTACAGCACAAATAAATTGGTTTTTGTCCTTCAAAGTGCATCTGTGTAATCACATTTCTTCATCAAATGTTGATTTATAGTGATGGAATCATCCCTGTTTTATATGATGGTTTTATGTTTGGAAAGATTTAAACTGTCAGGAATAATGCATTCTGGAGTCAGCTATTTGTGCTAGAAAAATTGATTGAAAAATTGAAGTTAAATTCATTTTATATCAACTATAACTACACTTGATCTCAATCTTAATTAAGTGTTGCTGAACTATGATGATGTAACCATCATCATTCACTGTGAAAGCTTTTGAGTTTTGTTTTTAGGATAGCTATAACAAAGGAAACAAATTGGAGAAGCTTAATTTTCTTATTGCTTTGTTATGAAACCTTTTAGTGGCCTAGGATTTCTCCTCTGCATACATTCCCTGCTACAGTCTCTCTAATCAGACTCTTTATGATGAGCTTGCCCACTTCAATTACTGTTGAAGGTGTATTTTATCAGTCTCAGCAAAGATACATAATCTAGGGCAAATATGATCTGTTCATTCCCCTAGGCTACAGCAAAACATGTCCTGGCCAGATTCTACAGTACTCACAAAAGTTTGTATCACTTTAGGTCTAGAATAAATTTTTGGTTTGTGCTTATTATTATATGGTGCTGTGCTTATTAAAAGTATGAGAAGTAGGATTTAGTATTTCAGGACAGATCAGGTAGAACTAAAATGTTTCCTGTCTCTCCTGGCTCCAGCTGGGCAAATAACCTTGTGCCTTCCTGTGCTGTGTATGTGATTTGGGTTCCTTTATTTATCCTTCACTTTGTCTTACAACTTTCCTATTATAGGAATTATTATAGCCATAGTGCAATGGCTATGATGCATCTTGGATCATGTTTGGCAAACTGATTGGAATGCTTCTGCTTGCAAGTAATCCTTGAAGAAGCCTGAATATCAATAAAAGATACAAGGATTGTATCTACACTCTTACCAATATGCATATATCAAATGCCATAAATATTTATTAAAAGGTCCACAATCAATGGAACAACAGAATTGATTTTATTTCTGCATACAGGAATGAGAGTCTGACTGAGCAGGAATCTGTGTGGAACATTCTGAATGCTGTGCAGCACAATGTAAGGAAAAAACCCACAAAATATGACCTCTAAAAATACTGCATTGACCAGAAATGTGTATGCCAATCAGAACTTATTTTAAAAAGAATCTTATTTAGTAAAGGATTAATCTTTCAAGATCTGCTGCTATTGTTTGATGTGGGTTGGCAGATTCCTTGCTGTTATATGGGTCACTATTGATGAGATTAAGCTTTTGAAAAAACTTCTCATTTCATGTAGAACCAGAGGGTTCTGGTCACTGAAAGCTGAAAAAATTCCTGCAGCTGAAAAAGTAATAGGAGCCCTCGTATTTTTTAGTGCTAGATACCATAAAACACTTGATCTGCTTAAATCTTGAGGCTGATGTGAACCAAGCAGAGATGTTACGAGGTCAAAGTAGAGCTCCTCCTGTCAGAAAATTTGAATAGGTTTTGCACTGAGACTCAGAAATAGTGCTTGAGGTCTAAAACAGGCTTGCAAATTAGTACTCTCAATACACATGCCTAGTTATTACTCAATATATTTCCTGTGGCCTGTCAGCACATAATTTGTTTACTTCTTCAGAAAAGTCCTTTAAAATATTTGGATGGTGTCAATTACTTTGGAAGTTGTTAGAAATGTTTTGACCAGTGATCTGCTATCCACCTTTGAAATTAATTCTGCATATGAACTTTTAATTACAAACACTACAGTTTAACAGCTTAATATGGTTTAATATGCTTCTATAGATCAGCTGTGAGTCCCTTAATATGACTTCTTCCAGAGGTGAGTTACATCATTTTTAATGACTGCTGAAGATAATTGATGATTCCAGATAACTCACAAAGTATATATGTCTAGTCTCAAGATTACAAATACATTTGCAATGTATTTTTAAAATCTGTTCTTTGAAAATCTGTTCATTGCAGTCATGATTTCTCAAATGAATAATGGTGACCCCATTATGTCAGTGGTGGAGCTAGATCATGTGTGGGTATACCTGACTGCAGTTTTATTGGACTGTTGTAGGAGCTTACAGACTCATCACCTTCCCAGCTACTGGAATCATTAGCATCTGCCATGAGAAAAACAAAAAATCCCCAAAGGTCATTAATAGTATTTTATATATTCTTGGTGATATTTAATGTACTGCTTAAAGCTCATGACTATTTTAACTAAACCCATGGGGTTGTTGAAATGGAATATTTATACAGGGAAAGGACAGCTTTTGCCAAGTTATCTAATTTTCAAAATTTAGAAGCAGTAGAATCTTGAACTGACCCTTTAAAACATGAAAATTAATTGTTGTTGTTTAGCATCTCTGAGCTAAAATATGGAAGATTTTCATCCCACAAAACAATTCAAATATTTCTGAAGATTCATCCTGATTCAGAATGAGAATCTCCTGCAATTTTCTACATGAAAAGAATTCCATTCTCCAAGGCTGTTTGATAGTTTAGTTTGCTTCTGTTTGACTGGTATTGAAGAAGGTTATTGGGGAGAGCTAGCTGATAATTATTTGAACACAGCACAGTGTTTGCTTTGTCTTCCAATTTTGAGCTATGTGTTGAAGAGAGATCAATTGCTACTAAAATAAGTTGGTAAAGGGAGACTGATAAAGATCTCAGAAGTGGGATTTTTTTTTGCCAATTAAAAGGAACAAAAGAATAAATAAATATTCTCAAAATTTGATCCATATTGAATTTCTACATTCAAGTTCCTGTGTTTTTATTTTTATTTGTTATATGTTTTATAAAATTTATCCCCTTTGCATTCATATGAAAGCATGGTCACTGTGCTTTTACCAGTAATATTTATCTTACTAAGATAGACTTAAGTCTATCTTACTTCTTACACAGTTTCTATTCTGAAAATACTTTGTGTGGCTAAGGGTTATACTTGAAATGCTTTACTTTAATCTGGATTTGTAATTATTTTCTTTTTCTATTTAGATGTGTTCTAGAATAATTTAGAATAAAAAAGAAAATTCATAGAATCATAGAAGGGCCTGAATTTGGAAGAGACCTTCAACATGATCTACTTCCAACCCCTCTGCCATGGACAGGTACACTTTCCACTAGACCAGATTGCTCAGAGCTCCATCCAACCTGCCCTTGAAGACTTCCGGGGATGGGGCATCCAGAACTTCTCTGGGCAAGCTGTTTGACTGCCTCACCAGCCTCAAAGTAAAGGAATCTCATCTCATCTCATCTCATCTCATCTCATCTCATCTCATCTCATCTCATCTCATCTCATCTCATCTCAGTCACTTTCAGTTTGAATCCTCTGCCCCACATCCTGTCACTACATGCTCTTGTGAAAAGCTTTTCTTGAAATTTCTAGTAGGCCCCCTTCAGGTACTGGAAGGCCACAGCTGAGTCACCCAGAAACCCTCTCCAGGCTGATCAAAATTCTCTCAGCCTTTCTTCGTAGGAGAGGTTCCCACCCCTCTAATAATCTTGGTGGCCTCCTTCGGACTCACTCTAGCAGGTCATTATCCTTCCTGTACTGGGGACTCCAGAGTTGGATGCAGCACTCCAGATGCAGGATGAATATTGGGTGTAGGACTCCAGAGCTGGATGCAGTTCTTTTCAAAAGTACATTATAGGATCATACTGTTTGTTTTATGTTGTATGTACTAGCCAGTGCATATCATAGGAAATGATACATATGCAAGGGTGAATCATCTGCACAAACTTTTCTGTACTGATGTCTTGGTTTGGAAAGACAGGTATCTACCAGGGAAACTGGAGTTTCCCTTAGAATGGAGAATGTAAACCCCTCACCCCCCGCCAAATTATAATTTTGCAATCAAGGGCTTTCAGGCAAAGATTTTGGGAATAGGAATAACAGTTCTTTACTAGGAATATTAATAATACAAATGTAGTAGAAAANGGGAAAATATCCAACTAACTGAATCAACTAAGCAATAGCTAGCACTCATTTGGGTGAAAATTCATGTGTGTGACAGTCTTTATAAGTGTTGGAGTTACATGATTTTGATTTCTATTGTAGATGGAATGCTGTAGAGAATACAATGCCACACAGTGGGAAAAGAACAAAACAAAGAACAATAATGAGTTCCCATGTTCAGGCACAAAATACAATCTGAAGAAATGGTTTTGTGATGTCCCAAGGGACTCAACATAAGTGTGGTAAGAAATTAAAAAAAAAAAAAAAAGTTCTTGAAGAATGTAACTTCTGGTACTAAATAGACTTTAGACAAAGAGATACAAAGCATATTTCCCTTCAAGATGTGGCTTACAAATGCCAAAGTTTTAACAATATTCATTGTTTTGTCTCTGGTCACTCGGAAGCCTTGGTTTTCACTTGTTATCTGTCAGTCATGTAGGCAGTTCTAAATTAAGGATGCTTCAATAGAACAGGAGTTGTGCCTGATCAATATCACAGGGAAATTTAGAAGTGGTTTAAGAAGCATCTTGGCATAAATCCATGCTGTGCAAATCAATGATGACAGTGGAAAGCAGCAGTATATAAAAAGTATACAGTACATTTTCCACTTGTAATTATGAGTAATATCTCCACTTCTTTGTATTGTTTGTTTCCAGAGTATCTCCAATACTCTACACGATAAGCAGAATGAGCAAGACACTGAAATATGATGTGTTTTGTGAGACCAGCCCATGTTAGCATTTATGTGTCTTAATATCAAGGGACCAGTTTGCATAGGACCACCTGATATCACCACCTGAGCTGGAGCAAAGTAATACATATTAACCTCTTCTAAAAACCATGCAGTGTTACTAGGACCAGCCAATGAGGACAAAAATGCAGTGAGCAGTGGTTGCTTCTTGACAAAGCAGAACAGTAGATAATGGGAAGTTGTCCAGTGACATCTGCTCTTGTCTTGTTTTGCTCATCAGTTCTGAATTTCTCCCTGTTTCTACAAACCCTTGTCATTATTAAAAAAAAAAAATCACTTCTAAGTATGGAAACATTTATGTATATGTTTTATTGTATTTGTACCTATTTTAATCTACATAATAGTTTGACAATTGTTTTAAAAAGCAATATAATAAATATACGTTTTAACCTGGAAGATATAGCCATTTCAGCATGTATAATTCATAGGAATCAATGAAAACTTGAAAATATTCTTTTCAGCATTTACTTGTAAGTCAATCTCTCAGTTAAACACACACAAAAGCAAATTCTGTTTTGATTAAGTCGGAAGTTCTGGAACATTTCTATGCAAAAATGGCAAATTTTTTTAAGAACTAGCTCTTCAGTTCAGGTAACTTAAATAATGTTATAGCTGACGTTCCACAGTAGACCTTACTGATGTATTTGCTTTCTGGCAAGTAAATACCAGAACTTATCGTACCATACAGAAAGTTCTATTCTATGTATTTTAAAAGTATGCTCTTATAAAGATGCAATATAAATTCCAAAATTGACATGATTTTTCTTGACATCCTTTCTTATATACTTGCCTAGGGATGTGAAGAACATTTAATTACGTAGTTTGAAAACAATGCTCTTACCTTAATTGCAATTACTATAAGCCTACTAACCCCACAGGTAAGACTACTTCTAAGCAAAAAACCCACAAAACACTGGTGTTTTTACTCAGAGTAAAAATCAGTCCAGTGCCATTTGGTTTTGCCATGCTCTACAAATTTTTTAAAGATTTCCATCTTTTTTTAATTAGAAGAAAGATCAAGCACTTTTTACTGACAATCTCCCATATATTCAAACACCATCAGAGATTATGTTGTCCAAAGCCTGCAAAATGAAGTGATTGACCAGCCTTCTGAAAGCAAACAGTATTTCAAGGTCAGGAAGTGGTTAAAGAGCATGTAAAATCTCTGCACCAAAAGACCTCTTTTGTGCTCTGTTTGTACAGACCTTATTCCATGAGTGTACTAAATCAAACAAGACAAAACAATGAAATCTCTTCTCTGACATATCTATGAGAAAATTTTGTTTGACAAAAAGAATAGAGCTTTCAATATCAGAATAAAATCACATGAATAATGGCAAAAAGAATTGATTGTTCACTCCACAGATACCCTGAAGGTAGGCAGAAGGCAGGAAGGAGGATTTTTAGTAATTTCTAAAATTGTGAGGTTGAATATGAAATCAGTGCATTTTTACTCAGACAACTAAAAGCATCCATATGTCTTACCTTCCCATAGACATATGTAGTAAAAATATTCTGGCTATGAAATGAGACAGTTCAAGAATGAAAAAACTTCTTTTTTATACTCACCTCACTAGTAATCCTCACTAGCACAGATCATGACTGTCTTATGATCCTCAATACTATCACTGACAGATGCTTGTCAGATGACAAAGAACTATTATCCCTATTCAAGGGCTAAGACCAAGAATCATAGAATCATTTCATTTGGAAAAGACCTTTAAGGTCATTGAATCCAGCCATATTTGGATTCATGGGGTTCTGAAACCTTTAACACCTAACACTGTGTGTTACTTGACATGTGACACTGTGACATGTGACACATGTGACATGTAACATGTGTCACTTGAAATAGATTTCAAGATATTTCTGTGAATGTGGACCTAAGTGACTTGCTGGATGCCTGTCTTGGTTTGGAAAGACAGGTATCTGCCACGGAAAGNAAAAGAAAAAAGAAGAACATCTCCCCAACTGCTTTCAGCAGATGAAATAGAATACACATTTTTGGTTCCATAACCCAAGACAACGTCACAAAGCAAGTCTGTACTAATGCAGAAAATTCACCTTGTGTCTTTAGATATCCTGATCATTCTTCTTTATATCCTCTGCATTGTCATTCATAGGAGCCCAGTTAGCAGTCAGATTGGCTCAGTCACTAGTGTTTGAACACTTTCTTTGCTGTTTTTGTCTCGCCCTTTTTCTTTTCCCAGATTTTTGATTGCACTCACAGGCTACTTAGAAATGTCAGGAAGAATAATATTTGGCAAAATGAATCATGAACTCTCCTGAGCATTGCTGTGGTTCAAGAATTCTCTGATCCATTCTTATGACAGTCTATGAAATTACTTAAACTAAAATTTGGTTCAGGCTCTACTTGTCATCATGTTAATATTGACATTTAGGCTTTAAAATGTTTGGGTTTTGCTCATGACTATGGTTATGATAATATGCTACAAAATTCTGTGTGTTAAAGTTTGATGTTATTCACTAGCTAGTTAACAAATCTTCCTGATTAGTTGAATATTAGTTTCCTGAGTGCCTGGGTCAACTTCTTCAAAGTGATGTATATAGTACATTGCACTTTGAAACAGAAGGAGCCCTTTATCAGATACGGTCAAGAAAAAAATGTACTAAATATTGCTTCCTTAGGCCTCTACTTTTCCTTCCATTTCTTCTCTGTTTTGTCCTTATCTGTTGTGTAATTTAATCTCAAGAAATTTCACTGAGTCTTATAAATATTGGAGTCCTCAGGTCTTCTCCAAGGAGTGTTGTTGACATCTTTTTTTTTCTTACTTAATGTCTCTTACCAAAAATTTAATCAAATGGCTTTAGTGCTGTGCTTCGGAGTGATCTTGAAACCTTAAAACATTCTTTATCCTCTGATCAATTAGGTGACCTGAAACATCTTGGGAACACAGGAAGGTGTAGTATTGCAAGCATATATGGTAGCTTTTTTTTTCCTCTAAAACTTCCCTTTCAGTAATCAATTATCTGATCATTATACATTTGGTATCTTCTTTTTATTTAGAAAGAAAATAATTCCACTTCAAGTGCTTGACACAGGCTGAATTTTTTACTTAGAGAACTTCAAATTCAGGAGAGTGTCTCCTTCCCTCCAAGAGTTACATTTTGGGAAGTACACAATACTTCAGTCAATGTGAAGTAGTTTCTGCAAAAGTACAAATACTTCTATTCAGTCCACATGGGAGGGCTCTTCACTATTCTAGCACAATAAATTACATCCAAATCTAATAAATACCTATTCATGTCTCATTGGTTTGTTACACTTAAAATAATTAATCATGTCCATATGATATCCTGTTTCAAAAGGGTATTGAGGATGAGATTACCTGGCTAAGTGCAGCCATGTAAAGCTGGACAAGTGTTCCAGTCACGTGAAGTGTAAGGTACTCCTGTAGAGTAGAAATTCATCCTTTTTCCTAGGTAAATATTATAGAATGACATCCTCTTAGAAGTACCATTATTCTGCTGGTTTGAGTGGGAGCCTACTTGCCCTAACTTACAGCTTTTACAGCTTGAAATGATTAACACTAAATGAACTGGATCCCACTTTAATAATATATAGTGGAGAATTCAGAAAATCCCAAATGAAATTACATGTGAAATTTGCATTTGTCCCCAATGTATCTTTATTATAGAACAATTGTCAATTATATGCTCACATATTGTGTTTTCACAGTAGGCTGAAATACAAATTCTTTAAAAATGTACTGTGGTTTGTACACAAATATTATTTTAGGATGGACTGATATTTTAGGGTGTCATTTTTGGATGACATTATTTTCTAAAGTCCTAAGAAAAAGCTTGGCATTCCCAAGTGAGAGAAGAATGTGACTCTGTGTGTAACAAAATGCTCCAAAATACTTGAAAAAAACTGTATAACCATTCACAATTTATAATGGATGCTAAAATCTCCAGCAGGCACACAGATAACTAGACAGTAGACAAATGTGTGTGTACAAGAAGATTATATATAAAATTGTCAATACTGCCACATATACTGTTGATGCTTACCAGGAATAACTATAAAATATCACTTTTAAATATAAAATTTAGTTAAAAAGGGAAAAGAATGAATACAGTATAAAATTTATAGGATGGAAAACTGATTTTTTAAAATGTTTTGAAAAAAATACAGAAACAAGTATTTGTCTGCCAATTTATGCAATTCTGATAGGTAGCCACTAGAGGACACAGGGAGCTTAAGAATAGTGCAGGTGATAGGAAAAATAAGCATAAGATTTGTGTACACACCTTACACATAGCTCACACTTAACAAACATATTGAATAAGTCCGAAGCTAATAGCCACATGGCACTGTACTAACAGAGAAAATTATGTTGAGGGACTGCTTCAAAGGAATGGCATGGGAAACAATTCTCAGTAGCTGTATTAAAGCTCTGTAAGCCAATGAGCGGATCCATTTCAGTTAATTAAGAAGTTGTGTCACTAAAATTAGATGTCCTTAAAGGAATTATTAGTGCAAGTGTGCAGGTAGAAATCATAACTGCATAAATTCTCTGTACAAAGTACAGAGAGAAAACAGAGACTGTGGCTCGCAGTCACTTTAATTTGGCTTAAAAGCCCTCTTCTTCTACAGGGTGGTCCCACTGCCTTCACGTCCTTTGCCTTACTTCCATACCTGGCTGGGCACTGGCACTAGTAGCCATGCAGCTCTGTGAGGAACTGCTCTGATGGGCAGTTCCCAAGGCTCTGATGGGTCCAAAAAATAATCCTCCAATAAGGTAGTGATTTGTTTAATTTTTTGTTTGGTTGGGGTTTTTTATTTGTTTTGGTTACTTATTTTGGATTTGGATTTTGTAGTTTGTTTGCTTGTTTGCTTGTTTGTTGGTTTGTTTGTTGGGTCTTTTTGGTCAACTCTTGTCCAGTGTAAAATACATGTATGTTGCAGCAAATGGAATTTCTGTTCTTCCTCTCTGTACATTGAGTGTTCTAAACCCTATTTTAAAATTAGGCTTCATCTTCTTTTCTTAATATCTGCCCCACCTTGTTATATGCCTGGATGCACAATGGTTAATCTTCAGTAAAAGGACACTGAATCTTACTCTCAGTGTGCTCTCAGTGTCTCATGACTTGAAATTTTAAAATGGTTTCAATCTTTTGAGGATAATGAGACTGAAAGCACATAGCCTATCTCTGTAATTGGTACTCCAGATATTATAACATTTAATAATATAAGGGAATGGGATCAACGTCAGCATTACATCAAATAAAGAGTCTTGGTGTTCACTGTGACTAATGTTTGCTGAACTCTCCAGGGGCCTTAAGAAGAGTTCAGGTGGCTCTGAATAAATCCTACACTGCGGAGTTTAAATATACTTGAATACAGATACAAGCTAGCTGACATGTAGCAATGTAGCAGGCACTTTGCGCAGTCATTGCAACTCTGAGAAAAATTTTGGACAATTTATGCACAAATTAACTATATGCCTGTCTATGTGACTAGGCAGCCCTAGAATAACAGTGGTGTGAGTGCCACCTGGTTATTTTGTTTTCATATTCTGAAAGAAATAGAAATTGTAGTTATTTGGTTTGCAATTATATTGCTCATAGTGCTCACTCAATTCCTGAGGGAACAGAATCTGCAGTTCCCACAGGACATTTGTAATTTGTGTTTGGTACTTATCCACAGCTAATGTAATCAATGTCAGTTCTGTGAATGTTATGTGTGTGCTCTGAATGGGAAGCTCCAAAATACTATTGATAGAAATACTTCAGAATAGAAGTCATGGGGAAGAGGTGAAGAGTTTTACATATTTTAAATACTACTTTGGTGTAGAATATTTTGGATGATTTCAGGTATGACATCCAAGAATTTGAGGATCCAAACTCAAAAGAACAGAACAGATCAAAGATATAATTTGTCTAGGATAACTCTTTGTAATGGAAATTTGAAACCACTTTTTATTATATGGATACTACCAGCTGGAAAACTATCATGCATTAACAAAAAGCCTTCAAAACCAAAACAAACAAACAACAAAAAAAACCACCAACCCCACAAAAACCAAACCAAACCAAACCAACCAACCAATCAACCAACCAACTAACCAACCAAACAAACAAACACAATCCTAAGGGAATACTTACCATAAAAATACAAAGGAGAAAAGTAAGATGAGAATATGAGAACAGCTTTTTGTTTTAATAAGTTAAGCTGCTAGATCTTTTAAGAATCACTAGCCAAGCTCCCATTCTCCATTCTTATAAAAATATCTAGAATTCCAAGAGGAGTACAGTGAATAATACCCTATTCACTTTAGCAGATGTAGTGACATTAACATGGCATCCCAATGATCTAATGATGTTTCAAAATAAAAGGTGACCTTTATTTCATTAAATAACATTCTTAAGCCTCAATTATGCTAAATACAAATACAGACAGTCTTGTATAATGCTTTGATCACAGAATGTATGGCATTTATTCCTTATGACAATAAGGTGATTAGAATGAGCTGTATATTTCATTCTAGTCTAAAAAAAACTTCCCAGCTAGATTCCCATCATGTAATAATGAAAACAGTTAAGAGTTCCATTTTTTTCCCAGCCTTAACAATTTTTAACTACATTAAATTTGTTTAATATTGAATTATATAAAGAGTTTCCAAAGATTTAATGTCAATATTTCTACATCAAATTGTTTGTTTCTAGCATTTCAATATCATGAAAAGACATGATTTTCCCCCTCCTGAAACTTACTGGAATTTGAGACTCCAAAAATGATCTAAAATATTTTTGTGTGGAAATAAAAATCAGTGTCCTTATGCATTGGCAGTCAAAATCTTAAATAATTGGGAAGTAACTACAAAATTAATATAAATTTACCCAAATGGAATTCCATTCCAGTGTGCCCAGAGATCATGAAGCGTAGGGCAAACTTAAGAAACCTCCCAGGGCAGGTAAAAGGCATGATAGCTTTGGAGGAACTGGTTGCTAATATTAGGCATTTATGATGTCTATGGGAAGTGAGGGAAGTATATCTCTCTGCTTTTTGTTGAGAATAGAAAAAAGAATATAACAATGTCCCAAATGGTTGGATGGTGCACCCCCTAACCTCTTCAGTCTATGAAATAAATGCCAGTGGTTACACTTTTTTGAGACGTAGAATCACAGTGTAATTGAATTGTTTATATTGGAAAAAACCCTTTTAGATCACTGAGTCTCATCATTAACCAAGCACTGCCAAATCCACCACTAAACCACTAGGATTGGTGATTCAGCCACTTCCCTGGGCAGCCTACCTAGTCCCACATAGACCTCTGCCTGTAATTCCACACTTTGGCAGTATTGCAGAAGTCACAAGTTTACTATCAGGCTCTCTGTCCTATTTTAATACAGATTGCACATGTTAACATAAAGTATTGATGTTTAGAACAACACATGATTCTTAGACACAATGTTATTTGTAAACACCTTGAATTGAGAATGAGTGTATGATCCTGAACAACATCATTCCAGTCTGACTGTCAATGGCAACACCCATCTATTTGAAAGGCTACATGGAAACTGACTGTGGTTCTTCAAAGTCTCCAGCATATCTTGGCAAAGCATTGTTTCATATGATATCTACAGTTTCAGGAAAAAAAAATTACAGAATGGAAGTGAAGAATTTCTTAATTGTTCTTGAGTCTAAACAAAATTCAGATTTAATAATTTGATCAGCATGACTGTCACAACCTTCAGTACCTCACCTGAAATATCCCTGGGCTGGCTCCTGTTCTCATGTCACATCCATCATGCTCTTATTTATAATATTCTATTCGTCAGTCATTATCAGAGCAATGTTTCATACACTTAGGTGGATTAGATATGCTTTTACTATTTCTGTGACACCACCTTACTTCCTTTACTAGTTCGGACACAAGTACATATCGATCATTGAGGAGTTCAGAGGAATGGAATAAAAAGGTTTGGGAATATCCCTACATTCACTGCAGGAAGTAAATAGAGCAAGAAGTAAAGTTTAAATGTCCCTTGCCTCAATCTTGCAAGCATTTTGCTAGTCCTAAGCAAGCCTTGTTGGAGCTTTCCTTGTGCTCAGGCATCATGACAATTTCTTTCCTGGATCAAGTCTTATGTTTCTAGTCAAGGGTATGTTTACATAGCAGCCTTTCCTCTGAGGGGCTTTCTCCTATCCTCAGTCATCCACTTTCATCACTGTAGAAAGAATATTAAGATTTTCAAACCTGTCAGACCTTGCTCTGGCAAATACATTTGAGATTGGCAACAGGTGCGAAAGGTCTGGGGAAGGAATAGCAGATGGGCACTTGGGCAAGGATCTGTCTGCCTGTCCCTGTGTGCACACTTATGCCCATATGCACTCACACAGGCACACCATTACAGCAGGGCTATGCAAACAGGTCTCCTGTTCCTAAGACATAGCACTGAAAATTAGACTGTTAGCACAACTGCATCTGCTGCCCTGTACCTCTGCCTGATGTGATTCCCACACTCATGATGCTGGCGATCACTGTATGGAAGCAGCTTGAAATACTCACAATAATTTCCTTTACCAGAAGTGAAACTATTCTTTTTCATTACTTCTGAAAGATAGCACTAATAATTTTCAAATCCTCAACATAACCCAGGAAGTTAAATATCCTGTGGAAATTTACAATAGCTAAGAGTCTAACCTATATATTAGAAAGTAGTTATATTTTAGAGAAACTAAAATGAATGACTTAAAAGCAAATAACAGAGTCACTGGTATTCTCTTTACAAAGTGCTGTGTCATGTCACTGCTAGAGATCATAGATTTCTTAGTGATCCTTTCTTCAGTGCACTAGCTTAAAACCTCCAAGTGGTGATATTTTTTTCTGCACATACTTATTATGTTTTACAGAAATAATAAATGCAAAAATCTAAGATCAAACATATTTATTATGTTGCCATGACTCTGCAAACATGAAAAGAACCACTGGAATATTTCTCCATATTTATTTCTACCCTTTTCAACTTCCTCTCCCACCGAAACATATTGATTTTAGGCACATCATGAATATATATATAAAAAAAAAATCTTTCATATAGTGTTGCACTTAGCTTATTTGCATTGCATGCATTTCATTGTGTCCTTTTTAGTCTTAAAAGCCGAAGAGGAATTCTTTAGGAACAGAAAGGCCAGGTTTTTCTCTTCCGCACTTGAGTTCACACACATCTTACTCCATCACATTTAGTGACATTCCCCAAATTCCCCAAATTGGAAAATAGTGGGAACAAGGACAAACCCTGAATCACAAATCATTCTCCAGCTTTCTAGAGACAGGAGATCTCTAATGAACTGAAGATATGTATTCTCTTTGCTGCCTTCATAATTTGTTCATGGTCAAATTGGAATGAGACAGTATTTCCTATAAAATATATCATACAATATACTAAATGGGTTATGTATATATAGGATGAACTATTGTGAGGGTTATAGAATAGAATAGAAAGGAGACATTTAAAAAAGTTAAAAAAACTAAAAAAGCTGAAAAAGTTATTTGAGACCATCACTGAATCTTGATTTAGAAATAAACTGTTGAAATCAGCTTTGAAGTGCTGCACTTAGACAGAGACCAAGAAATTCAAGTTTCAGAGTTTTTTCTGCCACTGACATCCTGGGTCAGTATTGGCAAATCTTTTCATCTCTTATTGCTCCAAAGCCCCCAAATGGAATAAGAACACTTCTTCTTTGTCTTCATCTGACTTAATTGTTTGAAATGTTATGTCTTTTGGATATATAGCTTGCTTTTTTACTGTATATTTGTTTAGTGGCCTTTGTTAGGATACACTGGGCACTACTATAATAAATAGTAGCTTCACTGTTGCCCAAAAGGCTACTTGGGATAGGTTATCCAATGTTAAAAGTCAAAATTCACGTGCAAGGATCATGTAAAAAAAAAATTTATAAAACTGAAATGAAGCTGCCTAAAATCTAGTCATCAGCAAGTTGTGTCTGCCCCTATCAGCAATAATCGGTGCTTCTGCTCTCTTGCAGGGAGAAAGGTGTTCAGCTCTTTTGTTGGAGCCAGTTAAATCCAGACAAGGGCCAGACAGCTTCATCCACAGATTTGCACAAAGCTTATACCATCAGTAGTAAGTCCAGCCTAAAATTACACAAGTTTGGATATATCTACTGTCAGATATAGTACACCAGAAAAAATGCTGAGATGATTTTATAGTTCCTGGTTGGAATGTCTGGTTTTTTTAGCTTCTGGCTGTTTATTTTTGCTTTGTTCTGCAAAAGTGCCTTTAAAGAACTTTTTTTCAGTAGAGATTATTGATTTCAATATCCCTGAGATATTGCTGACATTATTCTGATGAAAGAGAACACCTGAATGTTTAACTAACCTAGCACAGATCTGAAAATCTGAACTCTTGACTTTTCATAGTCTAAGTCAGACTTCTGACCTTATGTTTCATAGAAATTATTAATTTTTTGAGAAGTTCACCTCAAGTAGGGGAGAACTAGTCAGCTAGCTGTCTAAAATGCAAATTTTTAAGATTATCACAGCTAATTAGGTTTACAGAATTTTTCTAGACAACAGGTGTATCATGAGAACTCCTCTGGAGGCATGAACACTGACAAACTGAGAAACGTTTGCATATATCTTTCTTTCTATCATAATATTTCATAACCCTGTTAGAATGAGTCCATAAATAGTGGCCAAAATTGGTTCAAGCCAGAAAAGCTTTGACACCATTTTTGAAGTTATCTGGACTTTTTTTCTTAATTCTTAAACAGATTTTTTTTTTCTCATCAGCCAGAAAAACAAGTGATCCCAGAAAGACCCTCACACAGAGTTACTTCCCAGCCTTTACCCTGTTATTCTCCATTTTTCAGAAGGAAACGGAGAGCTGCCGCTCAACTCTGCCATTATTGAGATAGAAATTGCAAACACTTTTTTGTCTTTTCCTTTCTAGTTATCTAATACAAGGTGAAGATAAAGCAAGTACTCAACTAAGTGCTTAACTGAGAGACACGGGAACTGTAATCCTGTTGAAATTTTATTGTTGAAACCTGCTTATTGCTACAATCTCAGGTCTAAGACCTGTAGAGCTAATGGAGTCCTATACGCTTACTCAGGTGCTTTTTACCTCGCTTACTTGAGTGTGCCAAGTGGTATGTTAGCACAAATATTTCCCAAATTGAAGTTGTGTTAATATTATATTTCTTAGCTCTGTACCTTCAGCTTCTTTACTGTAATTCATGGCATGACTGGGTTTTTAAATTTTTTTTAATTCTTGTGCTTAGGAAATGGAGGCATCTATTTTTAATTTTTTTCACCTAAAAACTTTATTTTGCCTTCTGACATTTAAATGCTATTAAGCATGCTGTTCCATAGGAAAAAAAAAAAAAAAAAGAAAGAAATGTGTTTAACCTACAAACTTCTACTTTGTGTAAAATGAAAGAAAACATCTGTGAAATCTGTGTGAGGTAGAGCTTCTAGATGTGAGAAAAGTCATCAGCCAGCAACTAACTCAATAGGACAGTTTATTGAGCAGTGGTGGAAGGTCAGCCCTGCCAGGCACTCAATAGTCATCTATGAAGACCAAACTTGCAGACAAATTGTAAATACACACAACAACAACAACAACAACAAATTCCCTGTACTCCCTGATGGCTATCAAATGTATTTCTGAGAGTGTAAATTATGTCTGTAAGATCACACGCAGAGACCCAGGCCATGGGTACATTATGCAAGAGACTGCAGCTGGCAGAGTGCAGCAAGCAACGTGGCTGCAGGAGCAAGCAGGTTTGAACACGGAGTGAAGAAGAAACAGATTCAGACCATGCCTATGAAGAGTTTGTTCCTTAACCTACACCTTAATGGTAGGGAAAAAATCTAATGATTTTGAATTAATACTTAATCTACTTGGCCGTGATTGCAGGCCAATACTGTACATGGGAGGGTGTGTTCCTAAAAGAAGAGAAATTTACCTATGACACAAAAATGAGGTACTGGACTGTTTCATGGCATTAATGAAAAAAAGATTTTATGTGGTTTCTAATGAGTTTTAACCTGTTCAGATAACATCACATAATAGTTGACATATCTTGTAATTTTCTTCAGTAATTATAAACTAGCCTTAAGGGCAGCTTACTAACAGCATCTCCCAACGATTTTCTTGCATCAGCAGCTACAGAAACACGTTGAAACTTCAGGATGAGAAGGTCAACTCCACCGAAATAGGTGAGACCACATTCATCCCAGGCTTCATGCTTAACAAAGAAGCATGTATAAGGGGGTTTTTTTGTAGCTTAAAGCAATTTTCCCAAACAGGACCATTTTTTCTTCCATGCTTTGTAATGCAGAGGTTTAGGATTCCTGTGTGATTTCTATTTACACGGATGACTTGCCACAGTGCTGCTGATTCTTTGCCATTAAAGGCACCTTAAAGAATTTAAGCTTTGTTAGAAATCACTTTGAAATGTATTTGCACTGTCCCTGTCCTATGCACTAAAACAAGATTGAGTGTTTGTTACATTTTGTTGAACATAAGTAGATGACTTACCTATCCAGTGGTGCAGTGAGGAGCTTGGATCCTGACATTTATAAATGAGTAATGAACAAATCTGCTAACAGTGAACAAGATTTTTCTCCCACACACTGCTTAGCCATTAAACCTGCATGTTTCCTTTATCTCTGGATATCTACTGAAAAATTTAAAACCTCAAGGTCCCTGAAATATGGAATAATAAGATTAATTTCTCACAGAAGTTCTGATAAACCCCCAGGTGTTTGTAAAACACATTTGAATCATGTATCCATGGACATTTTTCTCTGTATTCTTCTGCCACAGTCCTGGACTCTACTCACCATCAGATCAGAGGTCAACAACAAATTTCTTCATGTTTAGGAGTTGAGGATAAAAATTTATGCTTAACTAAGAACATAAAATATAAGGACATAAATAGCTGAGTGGGGAATTATTTATTTGGTGAAAAGTTCTGCTTTTGATTTCAGCAGTGTTATATATCTTAAATGGATTTAAAACAAGTCAAAACCCAGAAATTGTGCCATTTAATGGAGACAAATTCTGAGAAGTAAAACTAAACCCAACACCAACTTTCATCTACATCAACATCTACAAATTTATTTTCAATTGATTTAGAAGACCAAAACAAATATTGGATTGATTTTTGAATGTCAAATAGGAGGCTCATAGCTTTACTAGCTGATGCTACTCATATCCTTCAAAGAATGAATGCCATTATCCTATTACTGTGTTTTCTGTCTTTTTTGAAAGACAGAAAATATTTATCATATCTATACGTGTAGTAGCTTGATAAGGCTTAATTTAAATTCAAATATTTTCAGTTAAAAAGAACTAGGATATATAATTTATTTGCAAACATATTATAGCCATGCCAGCTAAATATGTCCACTGACAAACATGTTATAAGACATGTTGTTACACAATGGTTCAGCAAATCATTTAATACTTGACAATGGTAATACTTGCAAGTAAAGGAAATGTGGCGTTCTTTTGAACAGATCAAGCAACATCCAAACTTACAGGATCAGCTGAGTACCCTCAGGTTAACAAATAATATGATGATCCAAACTTTAAACAGATAGAATCTATAGCTAAAGTTAATATCAGGGGGGAAAAGTAAGCATAGGAAGTATAGAAAACCTAAGGTATGGATCTGAAAAGTCCTTGCTTTCATTTGTTTAACTGTGACTGACAAGGTGCATCCATTTCCATGACCAAATCTCAGGATGTTGCTTCTCTGTAACCTTGATCAGAATTCACCAGGGTTATCTTGTACATTTGCCTGGCTTAACCTAGTCAGTTAACCAGTTAACTCTCATGGATCATGTGGGACTCCATACAAAGACAGTTTTGGGTGCATCTACACAGTCATCCAGCATGGGAAGGACTTTTGGGTGCTTGCATTTGGATATGGTGGAGGCAGGACCAGGAAGTGGAGCTCTGGAATAAATGGAACAGAGAAAAGCTGTGAGGTCGTGGCTTTGGGGTTTTATTGCACCAAAGAAGCAACTTTCTCCTTTCTCTTCTTTGCCTCCCCTCTTATCATGACAGAATGGCATCTGAAAAGGAAGGGAAGAAATAATCTCAGACTGAACTCAGAGGAAAGGACATGCAAGCAAGTGCAACAGAGTTCAAATAGGGAAAAGGAGGGATAAAAAGAATAAACATTCTCATTTTCAGCTGAAGAAATTTGAGCACCTTGAATGGCTAATTTTATATTTTCTCTTTATAATAGAAAGGATGAGAAGGGCAGCAGCAGTTCTTTGTGCATTTGAGTACACAGAGGTGGTGCATACATCTGGAATAAGACACAGCAGTAGGTGAAAGCAAATAAGTGGGTGTAACAGCCTTCCCTTGTCTCCTGCTTGTGCACCCCGAATATTGTGTCATTTTGTTTCAGAGCATTGCTATTCCAAAGGTGGAGGTGAAGTTTGCCCTCTTGCACACACTTGGAAACTTAATGTGCGGCGGGCAGGGCCCAGATGCAGCTGGAGGATTGGTAGGTTATAAGACAGCCCTCAGGCAAGTGAGTCTAAATGTTCAAATCACTGAATTATCACTATCTATGGCTGGATTTTTGAAGGCAGGAACAACCTCTGTTTCATCTTTGACAGAAGGACAAGGGTAACAACCTTTAGGAAAGGATTCAGAAGTGTTGTCTCACAAGAGAAAGAAAATACATAATTAACAGTAGTGTTAATTAAGGTAAAAAATAGCCCCTCAGCCTTCCAACTTTGGCCATTTCACTTTCCTGCACAGTGTTTTCAAGACTTAACTGTGAGAGGTTGCAGTTTTGGGTAACAAAATTTGAATTATGCATTTTAACTTTGCAGTTTTTTATCTGTAGAATGTCTCTGAGGAAAAGTTATAGTATAGACTTGTTTAGTTCCTGAAGCAGGAGCTATTCCTGTAAAGATAACAAGGCAGTAATGCTCAATAGTTTGAAGAATCTCCTGCTAAACTGTATTCTCTGCCTCTGCTCATATTTTAAAGATAGCCTTCATTTTAGGAAATCTGTACTCACTTGGGACCAGGGAAAGAAGTTAAACCTTACTTTGGTCCTGCAAGACAGCACAGATAACACTGGGTCTGGGAGCATTATACCTCTGACTCCCTTGTTCTGCTGATGCAGGAAGTAAGTAGGTGGCAAGGGAGGTTAATATTTTTTGTCTCCAAGCATATGAAAATCATGAGTTAGGCCTGAAAATATCATTTGTCTGACTTGATGCTCACAAGATTAAAAAAAAAAAAAATCCCAACCAAACCAAACCAAACAAAACAAAAGCTTAAATTCTCACCTAATCATATATTTTTTGGAGAAAAATCTTGAAAGAAGAACATGCACTAAGTTGGCAATAAGGCATGGGAACCTCCAACATGGAGCTGATGGACTGACCAGCTTCCAACCAAACTAAAATATCAAGAAAAGGGGAAGATTTTTCCCTGCCACAATACTTTTCTGTCTCAAAAAACAAACAAACAAACAAACAAACAAACAAACAACAACAAAAAAACCACCAGAAAAAGAAGTGGAAAGATATGCTTGTCACTCTTAGAGGAAATTCTGCAAAATCAAAAGAAAAATCTGTTTTCATAACAGCTCGGTCTTAGAAGCTATCCCCCTGGTGCTCACCCCTGTGCTCAGCCATGAGCTCACGCCCCATGGCTACACAGCAGAAAACAGGTCAGATACCATCGTCTTCATGCTGGAGTTCCTGAGGCATTGGCAGCTGTCCCATGGTCTGCTGCACATGCCTGTCCTTAGAGCAGACTGAGCAGAGAACAGGATGTGGAATCTGGGACCAACACGCTCCCTGCTCCCCTTTGGAGGCTGTCCTGTACACTTCAGCTGCAGCAGGGAGCAGAGAACCACATCTGCATCTGTAACCCAGAGCAGAGCAGGTGATGTATGTCTTACTCTCTGCTACCTTATGTATCAGAGTAATTATTTCCAGCAGCATAGCAAAACAGATTACATTTTGAATCAGTGAATTCAATTTGTAGTAGAATTTGCATATTCTTTTTATGATGTATTCTTCCTCATATTTACAGGAAAAATATATAAGAAAGTATTATTCATTATCCTAATTACAAAACTCTTTTGAATCACTTACTAAAAAAAATGTAGTGGCAAAATTTCCTTTTACTAATGAAAGTGTTCTTAAACCAGCACTTTCAGAATGCCTATAGTCTTATTTTAAATAAAATCATTCTCACTGAATGATGCAAAGACTTCTCTGACTGTATTCAAAATGCAATAAATATTTACAATATTACTTCATTGCATACACAAAAGCAGAAAAATCTTATGTAAATGCAGATATTTTTCTGCAAAGACTGGAAGTATATCCAATAACATATACTATCAAATGCCTTTTCATCCCTAGAAGATTATTGGATTTGACTTCAAGAGTTTGTGCTATGAAACCACAGGAAGACATGATCCTTAGCCCAAAGAGTCATAGTTCAATGGTAGCTTGGCTGCTGCTGTATCTTAAAACGTTTCTCAGAAATTGTAGGAATGTATCAGAATGGTGTCATAAGATAAAATAGTAGGGCTGGCACTGGGAAGACCAGTGGTCACAAGTCAGTAGTAGAACAGCAGGTAATCAAAAGGATCATAAGAGACATTGACTGAGAGGAAAGCAGAAATTTTCAGTTGCTACACTGGTCACTCTTTCAGCACAGCAGTTGCAAAAATGGCAGGGAAAAAGTCAAGGCACTTCCATAGCCTGTTGGCTGTTTTTGGGATAAGTGTTTGAGATTCTTCCTGCAACATTAGAGCAGCATGAAGTACTGAACTTGAAAGCATGTCTGCTGAGGATATTTTCAGCTGGAATAAAGTTACTGCTTAAGAAAACAGGAGTTAGTCAACAGGAGACTCAAAAGTGCCAATTTTAATCAGAAGTATTACTTTCAAATACAATTTGAAGCTCTTGCATGGTGAGAAGTGATTCTCACTAGGTGAACTCTCCAGGTCATCCATAAATAAAACAGCATCTTATGCAGCACTGATTTCTAATCAGATATAACACTTTCTGAAGACTTGAGTTTGACTTCTGTCAACATTTAGGGATAAACTATATTTTAAAAAATAACTGCGTTATAATAGGTTATATATTTTACAATGAAAATAATATTTATTAAAAAATATTTCTATGTTTCTTCCACTGTTACTCCAAAGAGATTTCAACTTCCTCAAGAAAAAAAGCTTTAAACAGTCACACTTAATGTGTGAATTCTTGTGGAGATATGTTCCCTTCTTTTGAATCCATTTGTCTACCAAATATGAAAGTGAAACAGAAGCCTCAAAACTTTTATATTCATAGAAATGGAACTTTTCTGAAAATAAACAACTTTCACAGAGGAAAATTTCTCCAAACTCTACATTCCCTCCTAAGTAGACAACCAAAGAATCTGATTGTCATACAAAATTACATAGGAAAATTTGCTCCATAATTTCTGACTCAGATAAAATATTAAGCCCTAGTTCAAAACCACCAAAACCCCTTTTTTGTGAAAAAATATAACACAACTGCTTTCTTTGTTCCTCCTTTTCTCCACCACTGCTGAGCAGATTTTATGCAACATCAAAATCTGAAAAGTAGAACAAACTAAATGTGGGTAGCATCTTTACTACTTGGGAGTGATGGACTGATAGCAGCTAAAGAAGTAGCTGGACATAAAGACACCACAAAAGGTACTCTATAGAACACAATATGAACATTAACTTCCTTGAGCAATAAATACTCTTTAAAATATGTGTAAATATCATCACCTAACTTAGTGAGGATGCTTTCAAACCTATCATCTAGATCATTTATGAAGATGTTGGATAGGGTGTGGGCAAGTATAGATCTCTGTGGGACCCTGTGTGTGACAGGCAGCCAGCCTGAGTAAAAAGCATCAGTCAGCACCCTCTGATTTCAGCCTGTGAGCCAGTTTCCAATCCATCCCACTGACCACCTGTCCAGTCAGTATCTTGCCAGCTTGCACAGGAGGAAGCCATGACAAACAGTGCCACATGCTTTATTGAAGTCCAGGGGTTTGAACTGCTTTGGCTGTGTCCTCTCAGCCTGTGAACTCTGCTGCATCTCTGAAAGGCATGAAAGAACTTTAGATGACACTGAAATGTTATTAGAACAAGTTAAGGAAAATAATTGTGGTTTTTTACATTTTGGCAATTTCTTACACACATTTGGGAATAATTTGTAGAATTTAGAACAAAATCAAGGTTTTTTGATACTGAATCTTGTGTATCTAGAGAAGATGTAGAAAGTCTGAAATTAAATTAGAACTCTGGGTGTAAAGTCCTTTTCTAGTTTTACTTTTTTATTAATGTAAATCTAGTTCTTAAGCTTCTCAAAAAAATTGGCATAAGTTGGTCCAAAGTATCAACAATTAATGATTATTTTCTTGAAGTCTACTAACTTGCTCTTTGCCTATATAAATACAAATCACAATTATGTTGTTTGGACCGGATCCCCTACAGTTTAAAATTCCTTTGCTATGAGAATTATATTCAGAATGCATGTCAGGGAATGTTCAGGTCCTTTGCTTGTAAATTATTTTATCTGTAGGTTTTCTGATAAACTAGGCTAAATGATAAAAGACTTAATGATATCATTCTGCCTAGCAGAAGACTCTTCAAATATTTTTGTTTATTGTTCACTCATTATAAACATTATTTTTTAGGGAAACAACAATCAAAAGGTACTCAATGTCACTTACACAAGGCAAGCCAAAAGTCAAGATTCAATAATAATTTGAGTGTTGACCAAAATTTTGTCTATATGAACCTTAGTGATGAGACTTTATTTAAGGATATGAAGTTACAGAAACAGAAATGCAGGAAAAAACTACCCATCATATAAAGCAAGTGCATTTGTCACAGCCTTTTTTAAAATATTTCTTTGTATGGAATAGATATGTTCATATCCCCATATGCTCATTCATATACTTATGTATATATGTAGGTCTGCATCTGTTGTTATCCACTGTAATTTGGTACCAGTGAAATTAATTCAGCCTCCTGGTGCTAAACTGCACAGAACTTTTATAACTATTGGACATATTACAACCGTATTCTCTTTACCTCCTTCGATGAATTTCCCAATTATGGGATACCATGAAGCAGGGAAAATGTTAAAAAAGTGGTGATGGTTTATTAAAATCAAATCATTATATGCTCCCTCTTTGCTGCTCTGCAGTCATGAGAGTAACATTAATATGAGATATACAAAGATTCACAGAATTAAACTGCATAATATTATGGCACTGAATGAGTGTGGAGGAGGAAAAAAAGCCATAGTATTTCAGTTTCAAACTGATATCTCACTTTCACTCTAACCATCCTTTTGAGTCTAACTGGCTAGATGTGCAGCATCCAAATTTCTCTTACAAGTGATTTCCAGTAATGATGGGACCAAGAAAGCAAGCCTTTGAGAAGGCTATCTAATTTATAAAGTAATGCAAGTCTTTTCATATCACAAATATTTAGCTTTGATGTGAAATAATGTTGTGTGGGTTTTTTTTTTCTAATTACTTGCATGCTTTGAGCATTAAGCCAGGTTCTTTCCATTTCTTGAATCTCTGCATTTAATGAAGAACTGTGTTTAATAGCTAAAAATATGCATGTTTAATTATGTTTTAGGCTTTTTTTTTCCTGGTGGAAATTGAGTTTTGAGTGAGGCTTCCAATAAAGATGAAGAGGAGAATTAGCTGTTTCAGAATAGGATCCAGAAAGAAAAAGACACTGGTAAAGGGCAAGTCTGCATAGCACACTGAGGAACAGTGTATTTGAAATAGTGGTTTTCTGAAGAACAGTGGCTTCATGAGAGTAATTTATTTTCAAAAGGTCCAGGTGAGTGCATATAAATGGTTACAGAAAATTCTGTCCAGTCCTTTATATGGCTGTGAGGTTTACTGTTCATTAGAAGAAAGAGACGGGGAGAGAGACAGAGAGAGAGAGAGTGGTTGGGAGAGAAAAAGAAAGAAGAAAGATGGAGAGGTGGTATCTTACATATCTTTTAGAAAGTGTGTCTTGCTTGGGTCTGAAATTCTCCTTGCAATGCAATGTTTAAAGTCATAAAGCTTCATTATAAGGCAGGAAGGCCATACATTCATTGAACAGTGATTAATGTATTTCACTGCCCATTTCACTGTCCCTGTCCTGTGTCAGCACTGAAATTCATGAGACAAGTGAAAGAGGGACTTGCTGCCATAAGCTGATGGTCAGGACTTGAAGAGTGCTGGAGAATTTTTAGGTCCATTCTCCAGAGGCTGTTTCTATACTTTAAATCAAACACAACACAGGCTTGCTTTGCTCAGATGAAGAACCCATAAACTCATCTACCTTCTGATTTTAACCCTAGTAAAGTAAAATGAGGCAGAATATGCCAAGAGCACCCCTTCACATAATTGCTTTCCTTCTGTTCCCTCAAATAACCTACACCTTAGTTCTTAAATGACCCTCCTGGGAGGAAAGTTGTGTCAGTTTGAATTTCTCAGGCAAAGGAGAGAACTCAATCCAGAGTGTCTCTTTCCTGGTTGAATGTTTGAATGTCTGTGGCCACTGCGTAACCCCTCAGCTGCAACAGGAAAGAAAGCAGCCACATTTTTATGAGGTTGTGTCAGCCTGTGTCAGACCCTACAGAAGCCTGGGAGAGAAATGTCTTTTTTTTTTTTTTTT
>VWYO01014949.1:160311-183785 GCA_013400275.1 Rhadina sibilatrix
TTTCAGCACACGTGGGTCATCTTTTTCAACCTTTCTGTAGCATAAAAGCTGAAACATTCATGTGGGATTTTGGACAACATTAAAATTTGCTATAAAATCTGATTTTTTTAATAAAAAATGGGATTAAAATTGTAGTTTGTCATATATAATTTACCTTCATCTAGTACTGCAAGAAGAGAACAATAGGGAGATCAAACTCCATATGCACTATCACATGCCATCTCCTTCCCATCATTTCCTATAATAATAAGTAATTGAAGCACTGTGAATCTGGGCCTCAAATTCTTCTCTGTGTATAATTTCAAATTATGTCTCCTGTGTAACACAGAAAATTTAATATTTATTTTAATATTTTAATATGAGTTATCATAATTAGAAAAAAATGTGAAACCATATTTATTTGAATGCAATTATTCAGAATTTTTTACAGAAGGGACTTCCTTTTTAAAGGACTGATGGTTCATGAACTGATAGAGAAGGTAAGTGTTTCTTCAGGAAGTGGCAATGTGCAAAGATACACAGAGTAAATGAAGATTTGAATTTGTGCAATGCTATTTTTTCTACGAGTGAGAAACACTTTTGATTCAACAAAAGGGGTTTCTTTTGTTTGTTGTGCTCTATCTATCTGTCTGTATGTCTATCTATCTATCTATCCATCTATCCATCATCTGTGTATATGTATATATACAGGATGGCATCAAAACACCTCAGTTTCAATTATCATTGTAAAGAGAGTGAATTCAAAGACAAAATCATGTGTGCACAAACCATTCATTATGGTTGACATGCTGGCTTTCTGTGGAGGAGAGATATAGCAGTACCAACAGATAAAAATCTATAGGCATGGACAATTTTCTTTTTAGTTTGTTCACTTTAGGAGCAAAGTCGCATGCAGTTGACATCATGTGTAGGTTGTCAAGGGATATATACTCTTCTGAATACTAGAATTGCAGAAGCCTAGTCACTTTTAGAAATGAGGCTATCACAAGTATGATTCAAAAACCCAGCAACATAATACCCTAATCTGAAAGATATTTCCTGATTGAGAAAGAGCTTAAATATTCTTCAAGGACTCAATTGTACTTGAGTATCATTTCAGAGACCACCATGTGCACCATCTGTGTGGTTCACGGAACACAGCAGCCTTTCTTTTTTTTGTAAAGGTTGCAGGCTTGAGTAAAGGGGAAAATAACAGGAAAAAGAGATGTCTCCATTCAATAAGTAATTCAGTTAATCAGTGTATGAAATCACTGGCATGACATGAGTTAGCACACAGAAATGACAGTGTGCAGAGAAGCAGAATAGAGTTAGCAGAGACTGAATGATCAGAGAGGCATGTGACTCATTATGGTCAGAATGAAAGCAGTAATTAGAAGGATTGTAATTAAAACATCAAGGTCTTCAGGTCACAGAAACAGTAATTTCCTACAGTTTTCAGTTCCCAAGAATCAAGTTTAATGTTAACCCTATGCCTGCAGTACTTAGTGGGAGTATTGTTGTAGTTCCCTAATTATACTTGAAAGAGTAGGTAACAGAAGAGTAACATCCCTTGAACAGTAGCCAAAAGTGGCTATTTGGTGAAGGGAGAAAGGACACAGGAAATATATACTTCCACAGAAGAGTGTGGCATCCCAGACATCCTCCCAGCTTCTGGTCTTTGTCTCCCAAAAGTTGGAAGCTTTGAGCTTGACCTGCCTCTCTCTGCTCCTGTAGGTACCAGACAGGTTCTGGTGCTGCTCAGCTGCTTCTGAAATCATAGAACCACAGAATGGTTTGGGTTTGATGGGACCTTAAAGATAACCTACTCTCAAGCCCCTTGCCATGGGCAGGGACACCTCCCACTAGATCAGGTTGCTCAAAGTCCCATCCAACCTGGCCTTGAGTGCTTCCAGTGATGAGGCGTTCACACTATCCCTGGGCAACCAGTTCCAGTGCCTCCCCGCCCAGAGTAAAGAACCTAAATCTAATTTCTTTCAGTTTAAAGCTGCAATGACCACAGCAGATTACAGCCTGACATCTTAAGGTAAACTGCCATCAATTTCAGTTTTCTATAATGTGTCAGATTGTCTCTTGTGGCAATTCAAAAGCAGCTGCCTGAGCAATGCACCCACACCCATGGCTTAGTGTTAAGTGGCAGCATACTGTGGGTTGCACATGTCCTAGTGTGGAACTTCTTGGCTTCTTTAGGAGTATTGATATGGGATGCCTAAAAAACCCACAACCCACAACAACACCTAAGAGCATTGATTTCCTACATCATTTTTTATGAAATATTTTGTAGTTGATAATGCCTGATAAGTGTGGCAGCTCAGTAATCTCAATTCCCTGTGACAGACATAAGAATTAATATTTTATCAACTACAAGCTGACAGGAGGCTGAAATATTGCTACTGGTTACTGCTATTAATTTTGCCTCACACAAAGGTGTTTTTGTAGGCTCTAGTAAATATTTCTGTGAAAAGAACATTATTTACTGTATATGATAGTACCATGCAATTTAAAAGAATTAAGATTATTAGCAGGAATAAGGATTCCAGTAAGGTTTTACAAAATAATTTAGTACCAAATAAAAATTCCCATTTTTTTGCCTTGAAAATGTGATATTTTTAAAACAACTTATCAGACTTCCTTTTACTTACACTTTGGATAAACTGTATAGCTAAATATTCTCCTTTTGTTGAAGTATGTTAAAGTATGATTTATTTTATAGAATTAAATTCCTTCTGAAGTATAACAATAAGCAAGTTCCATATAAGCATATAGCACAAAAAACCAGCAGAATCATAAATGAAAATGTTGACCAATTCATAATGAATTTCCCATTAAAATGTAGTTTCTCTTATTCCTCAAAAATACATACAGGCAATTAATATATACGTACCGATATATTTTAACAACAAAAGAGAAGACATTTAGTAACACAATCAAATCTACTAAAACATAAGGACAGATTATTCTTTTACGTAGCCTATGTAAAAGAAAACAGAGACCAGAATTTAATTGTATGCTTGTTTAATTGTATGTTGAATCTCTACCCAAGATCAGTGAATCATTCCAAACTAGAAGATCTATAGTGACTTGGAAATTAGTTGATATATGAAATGGTATATGGTAATCTTATATTCTGTTGAGACCATCATCTGATGTATTGAAATGATTATGTTTGGAAGAATATTTAAAAGCAAAGTCTGTAAGCCAAGACTGAGAAGAAATTACAGGCAAGTTTATTCTTGTACCATTATTTTCTTCTCTTAGTGTTTTAGCTCACTTCTTTAGTTCCTGATTTTCCTTTCCTTCTATCCCTTTTATATCTTTTTTTATTTCTCTTCTCATAAGATTCTAACAGACATTTTTGGTCAGATGTTCTAATATTTATTTACCTTATGATTTCTATCCTGTTTTTCTGGTATTGGGAGCAAAATCTTGAAAAAATTAGTCCTGAAGATTGTAATTATTTATGAACTACACAAATCTTTGTGTCTTCACCCTGCCTAAATTCAAAAGCAAAAATAAATTAAATTAAGCAAAGAGCATAATTTCTTCACAGACCTCCTGTGGGTGTAGTTTATGCTATTCAGTATGTTATTGGGTAACTTGTGTCTTATATTTCTTTAGAATCTTTTAATTACCAAGGTTACTAAAAGGATATGAAAGAAATATAAGATATAAAAATAATCTTTCAAAATTACTTTGCCTCAACAGCTTGAGTTTTAATCAGTTTTGGGGCTTCCAGGAAAAAAAAAAAAAAAAAAAGGAAAAAAACCCCTTAAAACAACCAAAAGAAAGAAAAGCAGTCAGAAATAAATTGCAGACAGCTTGCACCCTTGCAGAATAATTTTGAAAATAGCTAGAAATTTTCTTTTCTCTTGTGATGAGAAAGAAATTATCTTTCATGTTACCTGAGAAGTGATGCTTGGAATGTGTTAAATAGAAAACTGAAGGTGAAAAATCCGGTTTCCGGAAGTTTCTAAATTAGCAGCCAAGTACAAGATGACCTGACTGGCAAATCGAAGACTATTGATCAGATCAGAGAACAGAAAGAAAAGAAAAAGTGAAGACACTTCAAATTGCAGCCAGAAAACTTGTTTGCTTCAAAATTCATTACTAGATAGGATTATATTTTTCCTCTTACCTATGAAAGGACCACAAAGGCAACCTAATCCTCTGAGATGTAGATAAATTATTGTACCAAAACAATTGTAAATTATTGTGCAATATATTATAACTATCATGTTATGGATGTAAGACAGAGGAGCTTGAATTATCTTTACATGACTGGTTGAGGGAAAGGAAGAATTTCAGTGGCAGCACAGGGACACAGTGCACCTGGGCCTGGACACAGGCTCACTTAGCAAACAGCAGTTGCCCCAGATGCGTGTGCTTCTGCCTCTGCCAGAAGTGGCACATCCATAACCCAGGATGAAGTGTTTGCTTCCTAATTAAGTTTTTGAAAAGTCAAGCAGCCAAATCAAACAGCTGCCAGACAATTTTCAGTAGAACAAATAAATCGATAAGCTGCATGACAGAAGAAAAAAAAAGCAATGAATAAACAGTTTGATAAATACACCTGAACCTTTAAATATTGCTTATGAAGCTGAACAAGACTCAAATAAATTATCCACATCCCAGCCTTTACATTGGAATATAAACCTCAAATTTATCTTAAAAGGAAAATTGTCTAGATGTCATTACCATATCAAATTTCATCTTTTTTCTAAGGTGAATAAATATAGGAATATTGCCTTTAATTTTTCTATTAGCTTTCTATCCTTTGCAAATTTTGCCAAAATTTTTTCAGACACCAAATTACTGTGAATCATAATGGACATAAACTGCTGGCTTCCTGATGAAAAAATTATGGGACTATATTAAAAGACTAGTAAAAGGGTTTCAAATATAATATGCATTTAGCTATTTTAAGCAGAAGTTTCTTAGATTTACTTTTGCTGGATGGTACCCTTCAAAGGATTTCTTCCCTCCTCTGAAAAGTTAAAGGAAAAAGAAATCTCTCTCTTCTTTACACCTTGATTTGGCTTATTTACATCTGTTTCCTGAATTGAAACTAATTTTCAACCTCTTGTGGCTCAATCCTATCCTGTACAGCTCTTGACATTGGGATTACACACAGAAAAGCTGAAAGACTGAGAAGCACTAGCTTCTTTGACTTGCCTGTTACTAGAACTACTAGTTTTGTTGACAGTATAGGGCAGCAAAGAACCATGTTGATGCTTACTGCATTTATTTTCCTTTGGAGTAAATGGGAGGCCAAAACCTCTTAAGCTTTGTATTCAGTTGTATTCATTTCACTACCATCCCTCAGAGAGGCAACATCTTTTTAACATAATGTTTTACTAAATTAAGCAGTAACAGAGGAAATGGTATCTCTCAGTCTGTTATCGGTCAGAAACAGATGGGAAAACTGTGCCTGTGATGCAGAATGCACTAAACTGTGGATTTTTGTTTTGTTTTGTTTTCTTAGCACGTTTTCCCTCAGTTTTGTCCAGTTGATTTGATTGTTTCATCTGCTATTTATGTCCTATCCATCAGACTGAAAGCTTTTAGGGACACAGACTTTCTCATCAGTTACGTTCATGCAGTATTTAGCACAAAGAGACCAAGACTTGTTTTTAAGTAGGAACAAAGTAAAAATGACTGGCAAATACAGATAATAATGACAATAATAATAATAATAATAATTAATAATACTGCAAAACACTGGATTCTCGGTCTTGGTTTGAATAGGCCTTATTTATAGCTGACGAGATCAGATGGGATGTCTGGAAGGATGTTGCATCTTTCCTATGGAAACTATAGAGGGGAAATGACAACAGTAAGACCTGCTCAGTTTCATTTAGACACTAAGGAGAGTGCAGTAGGCAGCAAAGACAGACAGACTTCAACCTTGCCAGTTTGTGCTTCTAGGGACCAGCCAGAGGAGGTGTCACTGAGAAAGTCACTAACATTCAATATAAAACTCTGAGGGACCGAGAGTGAGGTCTGACCTTCAAGAACAGAGATGGCAGAAAGAGTGTGAAAGCCCTTAATTTCAATTTTCTCTGACTGAAAGTTGCACATCTAGTTTCAAAATGGAATTTCTATTGTCCCTTTAACCAAATAAAACCGATCTCAGAACTTCTTAGGTCCTTGTGGAGAAAGTTAAGTACCTCTAAATCTAGCTTTATGAGCCTATTGGAAAATATATAAAATTTGTAAAACTATGAATCTGTTATTAAAACTATGTGAAATGTATAAATAATAAATTTAAAATAATGTAGGACAAATTTCTTGCAGAGAAAACCACAGACATCTAGTCAAATCTTCACTCTGTCTTGCATCTTAAATATCATCAAGACTACAGTTTGCGCTTGGTTTAAGAAATACAAGCTGGCTCATGTGCACTCTGGCTCTGAAATAGTCTAAGAATGAACACAGAAACCATTGTTTTCCCATTAGAACATCAGTAATTGGTAGTAATAAAAATATTTTAACAGGACAAGAACGTGCATGATACTGTTGTTACAATAACCCACCTTCTCTTTGCTTGAACACTCTGAAAGATAGTCCTTTTTCTTCAACCCTGTGTATGAAGTCATATTAATTTGTACAATTTGATGTCACATTCTGCTGATTAATATTAATCTTATATGGCTAGGGCAAAAAAACCACCTTAGTCTATGTAGTCAAAATAAACATCTTCTGCCTTTTAATAAAACTGTCCTACAATTTGTGCTCATGCTGCTTTATGCTGTGGAAGAGCATACTTCTTTACCATGGTCCTTTCCTCACCTTATGTCTTGAAATTTCCGTTCCCATGTTATGCATATGCCACCTTTGCAGCACATTGGAGAGGAAGCTGTGAACTGAAAAGCACTTTGATAAGAGGATAGCAGGGCTGCTGAGCACATGCATGAATTGTGTTGACTGTCCTTTGTAGTAATGGCTATGAACAAAGAAGGGGAAATACAGATTAGCCTTCTTCAGATGCCAGTGTGGATATTATCCTGGACTTTGTAAGATTCAGTACTTTTGCACTCCTGTGGTCCAGATGGACCTGATCAGCAGCATCCTAAAAGGATGGTCAAGGAGGTATTTGGAGCTATAGTGCTGTCCTCCCAGCTGCCCAGGGTCCCCTGACCAAGCAAACAACATGTAGCAGAGTGTATAGTGCCTCATGATTTAGTAAAGGAGAAGGTCAAGGGGCAGATTACACTGAAGAAATCTGCATTAAAAGGTGCTTATTTATCACATCCTGATGTTTGATCAAAACAATACTAAACCCTGACTCAAAATGTGTCTTAGTCTAATGTTACTGTAATGTTAAGGTCAGAGTAAGTTTTGGCAGTCACATAAGGAAGCCAAATGAGATTGGAGGAGCGAACAAAGAGGAGGATGACTTTAACTTTTAAACAAAGTCAGCACCAGCATAATCACTGATCTTCACAGGGGAAAAATGTGTAAGTTACAGATGGATATTTATCTGCATTCAACTGTGGAATAGTTTTAACAGTTCAAAAAATAGCCTGTAGCCATTTATGCATATTGAAATAGGCCTCTTTAACCTGCAGCAAGATTCTGAAATCTCCTTAGCTGACTAGATAAAACACCGAAATATTGAAGGATCCTGCTGTTTCTGTGAGCTTGCCATTTTTTTCCAAACACTTACCTTGTTCCACAATCTCTACTTTCCCCTCACAAAAGAAGCTGTAGCAAGCTGCTACACTGAAAGAGAAGTTTGGATGGTGGATCTAAAGCTAAGTTAATGAGCAACAGAGCACAAAGGCATAAAGTTAGTGTCATTGTTTCCGACAAAATTTCTGTCCCAGACCTAGGGTTTTCAGCATGAAATCAAAATTACATTGAAGAAGTAATACTGTCTATGTTTGGATTGTGCACATTTCTTTCTCTTACCGATTTTTACCTTGAAGTATGAGTTCCAAAAATAAGTTGATCTCACATCAGAATTTCTTTCTGCCTATCTTACTATACTTATTAGGGCATATGATGTAGCCTTAGCTGCACAACAAAAAAGTAGACTCTTTGGAGTGTGTCAGGCTATTCTCTGAAATCAACATTGATTTTGATATTTCTGCACTCCTTCAAGTGACTACTTTTTAGTTTGGCTTTTTAATTTTTGGCATGATCAATAGCTGTTCATGCTTTTCATTTTAGTAATAGGATGATAATAGGATATCAAATGTTCCAGAAATTACATGACAAAGCCATCTATAATACCTGTAGTAGAAAAACATTAAAATTACTTTGAGTTTCTGACCATGTGAAACACTTCCTTATTTGCATTTTCAGCACAGGAATTTAGAACAGATTATGCTTTGGACAGTGAAACCTTTAGCTCTGATTCTTATACCTAGATTGAGATAAGTCTCTCTAATTGTAGGAAACTCATATTTGCTTGTTGGAACAATGAAAGAAGTTAATAGTGTTGTGACTCAAAGAAATTAAACTTTAGAAATGCGTAACATATTTCATGATCAAGATTAGATTACAATTTCAGTACTGTCTTTAAAATGCTTGACATGCATATATAGTATAAATGAGAATGATTTGGCTGTTTAACATACAAGAAAATGTGTGCTTTATTACTAATTTTTCATGCTCTGTGATCTTTCAGAACTTCAACTGCATCTACCTTTGACTGATTAGTTCACTTGTTTCTATTGCATCTCTCACACAGGATTGGATAATGAGCAATAGTATTAGGCTTTGTAATCCTCCATTGAAAGGGAAGATTAGAAATGATAGTGCTCATATCAGAGATATAAAAGTAACTTTGAAGACAAGATATTTCAGTTTAAAAGGATGTTTTGTTTGAAGTAGAATTTTATTCATCGCATTCAGGTTAAACCCCCCCAAACCTATGGCTTATATTAATTTAAAGTAATAAAGCTTGTGAAGCTTTCAAGGCCCAGCCTTTAATAACTTTCCAACATCTTCCTAGTTTGAAAAGCTCTTAAATTGAACATGAGTTACATTTCCTCACTTAATACTCTTTTAACACCTAATAAGAATAGAATAAGGCCCTTTTCTATTTCAATTTGATATTTCACATGTACCTGAAACTCATAAAATGCTAATTAATTCAAAGGTTTTATTTTTTAGCCTGTATAAAACTTATAATCCTTTCATTCTATGATCTGATGATTATAGCTCCATGACTTCATTTTTTTTACCTGCAAGGTAAAGGTTATATTATAAGGAAAATAAAAATGCTCTGTTCCAGGTTCAGAGCCTCAAAGCAAAACTTAATTAAAGTTGAATAGAGTCTTGTAAAGAAAATATGTCAAGGAAAGCAAAAGAAAAAAACTATGTTATTTCTTAATTATCCTCTGAGGTTACACTTCAATTGTTTCTCTTCACTGCTAAGCACTATTACTCAGAGTGAGTACTGGTGTACTGTAAATGAGCTAGAAGTAGCACACTTTAGGTTGTATGTTGAGGTTTGTTTTTCCTATTTACCATCATCACCTGGGTAGGGAAATCTCTCTGAGTAAGAACAGAGGTGCATGTGTGAGTGTGTGTACCAACACGTGTGCAAACAGAGGAGCAGACCACAGCAGCAAGCTCGCTGCTGGAGGCAGCTGAGTCCCAGCAGCTGCTCCGCCTGCCCTTGGCCCCTTTGCCTGCCGGTGCCGTGCCACAGGTGGCCGTGAGCGGGCCGGCGGTCACACCGGGTCACACCGGGTCACACCGGGGTCACACCGGGTCACACCGGGTCACACCGGCTGCCGGGAGCGCTGCAAGGCAAAGTCACCAGGAACGGCACTGTGCTGCCTCTCCACACTCTCCACATGCTCTGCCCATGCAAAAGGCAAGCACTTCGGTTACGAGTTTAGCCGTACTTTGGCGTTATAATATCCGTCTGCCTCGATGAAGACCTTTACAATTCATGAAACTCTGTCAAATAGCAGCAATAATTGATTACTCTTTGGTGCCTGAAATAGGTTGAAGTAGATGTTTAAACAACTCTTCTCTTGATCCCAAAATTCTGTTACTAATGGAACACTAGTTTTCTAGGAGTACTCTATATCTGTGTTTATGTAGTAACTATTTAGCCAGTTAGTACCTTTGGTATTTTAATATGCTTTTAAAAGTGAAATTTAAGAAATAGAATTTCTATACTGTTAAACCAGTGCTCAAAATTCAGAGTGACAGGGTTTGGTTTTATTTCTAGGCCTCAGATCTCTCCCTCTCTATAAACTCTCTAAACCTGCAAAATTTCATTCTATGTTTTGGGCATCATTTCTCAATACACACTTACTATCACACAGTTAGCAGAAAGTGCTGTAAGCACTCACTTTGATTTGAACATCAGAGATTGAACATCAAGATAGGTCTTTCAGAAACAAATTGTGTAATAAGCACAGAAAAAAGAATGAAAGAGAGGAGGATGAGACAGGAGGAACACACATCCATCTGGTATTGTACCACTACTAATGGAGCCGTAAAAGAAACCAGTTTACTCTTGCTACCAAAATGCACAGCACCAGCCAAACATAAACAAACTTTCAGTTATGGAAAGGAGGAGCAAGGGCAATTTCCCTTAGCTGGGAGGGAAAAAATGTAGACAAAAAGCTCTTTCAGCCAGGCTAAGACATGCAGAGTAACATGTGATGTTGCCCAGAGCTTTGAACATGATGAAATATTCTAAACAAGATGTTAAAGCAGAAAAACTCCCCCCAACCAACAAGAAAACAAAGCACTTGTGAATTTGCCTACTCTTAACTAAAGACGTGTAATGAGCCAGTGGTGGGTGAGTAAACAGGTGAGGAAGGTGGCTACTTTCTTCAGTACCACAAAGGGAACCTTGCTCTTGCTATCATTACAGAATGGGTGTTCCCTGCCAGAGTCCTTGTTCAGGATCTTGAACCTGGCAGCTGCAAATTAAATTCTGGACCTTCTTTCTGGATTTCCTATGTCTAAAGGATGACATATCCACTTTGTTGGTACTTTTCTATTCCCCCAATATTGCCACTCATGGAAGAGAATAAAACGAGGCTCTAAGTAATAATTGTTTTATTGTAAAGTATATGTGAAATAATCAGAGACAAATTGCTTTGACTAGTCTATGCTTCCAAGGTTTCCCAACCTGTTGGAATTGCCTGTGGATTGCCTTATTCATCCCATAGAGTTCTAACCCTAAGACAGTTCCTCATTGTCCATTTTTTCAGCACGTACTTGTAGTATATATTTCCGTTTCATTACCCAGTAGTCAACTTAAAATTAAGCGAGAAGAAAAAAGATTTAATTATATAAAAATAAAATATAGTATTTTTATTTTTATATATACATATATATTATTTAAGCTGACATATAAAATGTTTCCTACTCTCCATACCCTGAATGGTGAATTAATTTTGAAATTAATTGTTATAATAAAAGCAAGTTCAGAAGCTTCTGTGGTCAGAAACCTGTGTCTGTTTTAAATCATATAGGCAAACAGCTTTTAGGTTATTGGACAATTCAATCATTTAAACAAGGGGTTGAGTCATATTTTCATTTTACTGTTATCACTGTTTTATCTGAGATGTGACAAAAAGTATATTTTGTCCTATGAGTGAGTTGGAATATTCTCTATGCTATCATCTAAATGAAATATCCCCCCCAGATAATAAAGCAAGGAATGTCTAGTATGAAAACAAACAAACAAAAGACAGGATATACTTTCTCATATGTAGAAATGGTGAAAAGATAAAAAGCAGTCTGTGTCCATATATTAGGGAATCTGAGTACATGTCACCAACATGAAAAGAAATAACTTTCAAAGTATAATTCAGAAGCATATCTCCATTTCAGACTGATAAAAATCATACTTTGAAGTATCTTACTCACTTATGATTTTAGAAATCATAGCCAGAAGCAAATACTTATTGTCAGGAGAACAAGGTTATATCCTAAGGGAAAGTATTATTATCTGTATACCAAAATATGACAGAGGAATGTACAATTTTGCTGCTTGTTTCAGATGATTTTATTTCAGATTTCATTTGGCACAGATCTTCATCCCCAATGGCTTTCAGAATTACTTTCTTCTACTCCTCAGGAGAAGAAATAACTGGATAATGAACAATAAATGGTACAGTTTATATTTAGTCTAATAAGATGCAAAAAGTAAATAATTTCTGCATATTTGCAAGTTAGGGCAACACTTTAAATTTGAGATTTGTGTAGCCAGAGGACAAATTTTATGGCTTACAACTGGGAAGCTGGCAGGATATTGTTCTTTTGATTATATGCAACAGACATAATGTCATCCAATACCTGGTCTAGAAACTGGCATTAGCTGCTGAATTAAGTCTATCAAATAAAATAAGCAAATATATCAATTATGCAGATTTTCCGCATGCTGCTTAACCGTCACCCTCCTTTGACCCATTTTTAAGTAATTTCCATACGAATTCACTCAGGCAGATATGGAAAGCATGCAGCATTTCTACCATGCACTACGTTATCCCAATGCCCTTTCTTGGAGGCACAGTCTCTCCAGCATCCCTGTGGTTATGGATGGAAAGGTGTTCATCCAGAAGATATAGAGTTCCAAATTTGATGCCACCCTTGCACTAGCTCTCTCCACTGATCACACCTTCAGGCCTGGCTGGTCAGCAGTCAGGTGAGTGTCACCACTGTCAGTGTCAGCACATAATTCCTGAAGCAAATCCATTCTGTGCTTAGAAACAGCAGCTTGATAGCCCCAGTCTTTACAAGCAAACAATGCTGAGCTGTGGAAGCTGGTGGACCTGATAGATGGATATGCATCTCTCTGCCTCCCCCCACCTCATTCTCTCTAATATATGATAGTGTATGTATGTATACCCACACACACTGATATCCATGCATATATATCTGAAAATGCATATGGCCAGGTGTATATGTGGGGAGCAGTTGATGTATGCATTCTTACAGAAAGAGAATATATGTCAGCTCAAGTAGAAATACGTATAATTTTATAAGTACTACCCAATAAGCACCTGTTAGTCAAAAAGAGCTAAATTTTGAGACCGTTTTCATGTTAGTCCATCATTTGTAGGGTGACTGATCTTATTTCTGCTAGACTTGCAATAAAAAGCAAATGGTACAATGATGAGTAATATAAGCACTATCCATCTAAGCACCAAAAATGTAGAGTCACACTCTTTTTTCCCCCATGGTAAAACAAAGTAATTTTGCTAAATTAAAACACTACATGCTCAACAGCTGTTTTCCATGAACTTGAATATGAGCCACAGGTGTTTTACTTTATACAGAAGCATTTCGTAACAATGCTTTCCTTCTATTTTTCCCTTTTCCGGCTAATCTGTGTAAAAACTATGGCTAACTCTTTCCCACCAAACATTCTGCACAAAATAGCTATCCTCCTTTGGCTGGTGTGAGGTACTGAGAGCTCTCTCTTCTTTCTTCCTACAACAAAAGCTGTTTCACAGCTCACATCAAAGGAAATGACATAGAAGAGATTTCAGTGTTTTGGTTCAGATATAAGAGAGAAAATTTTAAAGAAACCAAACAAAAATCTCCTAAATCACTGCAAAGTGAAAACAAGGATATCTGTTTGTCCTTTTTTTTTTTTTAATAAACTTTCTAAATACACAAATCTAAAATGTCTGAAGTCATCTTTCCCTCCCATAACCCCATTTTAGTTTCTAATGCCAATCCCTCAAGCATGTAATGTGCTGAAACCCTCGCCAAATTCAAACTGCATGAACAAGAGAGAGGGCTTAATGAAATTATACAACAGATAATTTGCTGTTTTAAATACAAAGTTAAATTTTCAAATACAAATAAATATTCTACTGGTTCAGAAAATAATTAGGCTAAAATAATAACAGCTTTAAATTATGTAAGATTTTTAAAGCTTTGTCTTTAAATTTTTGTTTTTAACAATTTTCTGTTTTAAAAAAATGAACACATAACTTCTATTGAATAAAAACTGAACATTTTCCCACTCTTAACTGATCACTAAAGACATGTTATGAATCAGTGGTGAGAAAACAGGTGAGGAAGGTGGCTACCTTCTTCAGTACCACAAAGGGAACCTTGCTCTTGCTATCATTACAGAATGGGTGTTCCCTGCCAGAGTCCTTGTTCAGGATCTTGAACCTGGCAGCTGCAAATTAAATTCTGGACCTTCTTTCTGGATTTCCTATGTCTAAAGGATGACATATCCACTTTGTTGGTACTTTTCTATTCCCCCAATATTGCCACTCATGGAAGAGAATAAAACAGGGCTCTGAGTAGTGGTTTTACACAAAAATGGAAATACGTAACAAATATTTGAAGAACTTTACTTGCTAAACTAAATCACCTTCTTCAACACAGTCCACTCTTGACTCTTTCACTAAATGCTTAGCTGAACTCTTTGTGCTGCTGCTTCTCCAAATCCATGATTTGTGCTAATCCTCCAGCAAGTACCAGAGTCCTTATGCATACATGAATATAACTGCCAAAATTACACAACACTCAAGTTCCCACCTTGAAGTATGTACCCAACCTCATCCTCCCGACTTTTGGCCCTATTAATGAGTTTATTTGTTTAGAGACACTCTGTCCTCTATTAACCTTTTTCCAGATTTTAACAGATTTATGGCAAGCTTTTGAAAACACATAATCCTCTGTAAAACAGCTGAAAAAATACTCTGTTGAATTTAGTAGCATTTATCAGTTCTATTGGGTAAACATGATTGTAACTCTCTGCCCCCAATATAAATAAGCATTTCTCAGAATTAAGAACTAAAGTTTAATTGTTTGTATTCAGCTTACTTTTACAGCTTAAAAATTAATATTACACGCATGCTTTTTCACTATGATTCCTTAAGAAATCCATTATATATTTTCACTTTTTAAAACAAAATCTATCCATTTCATTGATTAAACAATGATATCAGCACTACGAAATAGATAAGGCTTGCTTTGCAGGGTCTTGTCCTCATTTGTCCTGTTTAAATAGGGCCACTGCATTTTAAAGATAAGAGACCAGGAAAATCAGCTTTCTAACTGGTGCTTTCATGTAATGCATGCAGCATTAATTGTCTTTGTACATATTTGCAAGAGATTCATTAATTTGAACATGCTATTTTTGTGAATAAAATGTGTAAATATGAGGAAGCTTTCTGTCTTTTTAATCATATACTTAATCTAGAATATGATTATACAGACATCAATCTTGACAAACTTTCTCAATCAGTTACCACTTGAAATGTTGGTTACATGTGCTGACTTCCTGAGAGCTTTTGGCTTAAAGCAAGTCTGATGCAGAAAGCAGCAGAACTTACAAGTACTGTGTCTGTCTGCCCTGAGGCACCCATGGCTGTGGTGAACATTCCTGCCTACTTCTCTTACTCTGGGGAGTTATTTCTTGCTAGTTCATACCTGCAGCAAAGTAAAGCTTTTGGTCTTGTATATTTTAACATTGTTAAGGATTGGGAAAGTCTAATTTCTTACTATGGATATTTTGCCACTGACTTTACTAAGAACAAAATCAGTCCCAGCTGTCATAGGCCTGAACAGTGTAAACCAGATAGTATCAGAAGAAAAGCAGATGTACAGAGAATTAAGCTAACAGTCTACTCATTAGTTTGTGCTTTCAATTCCACAGTAGAACACCCTATACTGCTCTCAGGTAGTGTCCAAGTAGTGTCAGACTAGCGTCCAAGCTAAAGCAACAGCCTGGAGAAAATAACTAACCTAACAAGGTCTCCACAGACTCCAACCTTGGTCTGGCACCCCATCCCTACAAATTTTACTATCACCTCTTAAAATTGCATTTAAGGTTTGCTTTTGACTCACAAGCCCTCTTATACCTGAATGTCTCTCATTTTGAAAGTTTAAACTGCATTGCTTAAATGACTTTTCAAGTTCTAGGTGTCATTTCAAAGAAAATTTTCACCAAAACAACATAAATTCCTTGATATATCACTTCTCTAGCAGTAAGGGGAAACCAAATTAGAGTATTCTGTAAAGAAAGCATCTTACAATATATTCAGTGTAAATATTGCTTATGTTGATTTCTGTGTACAGAAAATAGTGCTTATTTTCAGGTAAATAAGAGTAAAAATTTTCCAGAATTTGTAAATGCATATTCATAAAAATATAATTTGAGAAAGTTTTATGCCCAAATTGAATCATCATAGTATTTTTCTAATATTCATATTAACATAATACATAGGATGCAAAATAATATCTAGAATCCAAAGTCAATTTTTCTACAGACTGTTATTTTTAAACTAGCATTTTTACATATACTATCAGTAATTTGTCATTCAAACTCTGTCACTTTCAAACCTTTCTTCATCACAAATTCTAATAATATGGATTTAATCAAAGTGTACAACTAGCTAGCTTAAATCCCAAACTCATGTCAAAATATTTCTGTCATAATGAGACCAATTTCATGACTTGGGATCTCATATCTCTACCTAAGTAAAATGCCTGGGTGCGAAATAGAATTTTTTCAGCTGCCTCAAAATTAGGAGTCTAGATTAAATTACAGTTCTTATTTTCAGACGTAGAACAGGTATCCACTAACAAATTTATCACATCTCCCCAGAAGAATCCAAAAAACAATGATGTTGGACTGGATGACATTGTGTTAGGTAAATCATGTCTGTGAAGTAATTGTGATACAGCAATATGTAATTTTGAATTTTGTATTGCAAAACCAACCAACCAAACCCCTAAAACCAAACCTAACCAAAAAAAAAAAAAAAAAAACACCCCCCCCCCCCCAAAAAAAGAAACAAAACCCCCAAAACAAACAAAGAAACAAACAAACAAAAAACTCCCAAAAAACCCCAACAGCTGAATTTAATGAGCTGGTTTGATATTTGAAGGAATTAATAATTTTTCTAGTCCAAACTAAAGGCACCATTGCAAATTTGAACTTGGTCCTCATAAACACAGAGGTTAAGTAATTCTGTAACTAACATTTTTGGTTTCAGAGGAGCCATAAGTAAGAAGTTAGGAAACTTATTACAGAAGTTTGTGGACTTACACAATAAGAAAGTAGAGAGTGTCCTTAAATAAAATATGCAAAAGTTTAGAGAGCTTGCTAGAGTCTTCAAGCAAAATTGGTGGTGTAACTCTTGGTAGCAAAGGCAGCTTTGCTAATGAAAATGATTAAAATTGAGCAAATCTCAACAATAAAACTTCCATTTCTGGAAGTGTAGCTGCAGATAGTTAAGGGAGGAAAAAGCCATTTCTATCCCACAATACCAAGCAGTACCACACATGATAGATTCTAATACACCTTTCTAAGACTTTCTTTAGTAATTTTTGACAATGAATAAATTAAGAAATGTAAATATGTCTGGAAATAAGTATATTTAACATAAACATTGAGACTACTCATTTGACTTTATCATATGCTGATTTTTCAATCAAATTGAAAAAAAAAGTAGTCAAAGAGAAATAAAAATTGGTAAGCTCTGTATGGATTTGCTAAGGATAATTCATGTATACTAGCTTCATATTTTTATTGAATAGATTAGTATTTTATTTTAATTATAGTAAATGTTGGAAATTTATTAAACATCTCCTATAATATCAGAAGTCATACTTGCACTGTTCCTCATGCTTTTCTGTAAATATCTAGCATATAGCACTGCTGAAGACAGATATTGTCCAGGTGGACCTTGTCCTGTATTTAACTGGAAACAACCTGTACTACATGGGCACTGTATTGTGCTACATGGGAGCTACTTGTTGTTTCACACAGATATAATAGATTAACTCTGGAATAACACTTCTCTGTCATAATATTGCAGTAAACTATCACATGCCTACTCCTTTTAAGACTCAAGCTAACATCTTTTCATGATGTGCATGGCTAATATTCATGAAGTTAGTTTGGTATCATCTTTTCATTGCTCTAAAATCCCTCAGTTTTATATCCTACTAAAACAAAGGGAGGGAACAACGGGGCTACCCTCCAAAAATACATAATGATACATAAATAGAAAGGCAGAAAGAAGTTTAAAAACCTTTTGGCACATGAAAAAATAATGATGAATACTGTATGACTATTCAAAGAAGGTTTCAAACCATGGCAGGAGAGAAGTTTTAGAAAAACATCAGCAAGATGCAGTGGTGAAACCTCAGTTTTAAGAATGATCATGATAAATGTAGGGACATTTTTATACAGGCAGGTTAACTAGGATATCACAGAACTAGATTTACTAATGCCAGTTGTTCCCTCCAGTCTCTTAGTCCTGTGCACGAAACACACATCCTGATCCTCACTCCCTGGCCTTAACTGATGGCCAACAATTAAATACTAATTCTATTAATGTACGATAAGCTTACATATCCTCATTGCTTTATGACTGCAAGGTATTAAAATAAAATTATTTCATATTAATTGTGTCTTTTGACGGAAGGGTCAAGTTGTGGTTGATTCATAAGGGCTTCAGCTTGAAGCATATGGACACACCAGTCCCTTGTACACAGACTTTAAAGAAAATTCCATGCAAGAGGAAAAAGAAATTTCCATTCTTGCCCATAAAGAACTAAAAATGACATAGCGTGTGTAAGACATGGGCAAAATCTAACATGGATTTCATATTATTATAGAATAACCCAGTTATTAGGCTGCAAGTAGAGAACGATAGCTTCTGTGGGCAGTGATGACTCACAGGATTGCATACTTCAGTGGAGCCTCTCATTTGCCTTTGCCAGTCCTGGGATTAAGAAATATGCTTGGATTTTCTCAGCTCAGAAGCCTGTCATCACAGGACATATGTTAAAATATGCTGGCAAACTGACTTGCTCTGAAATCTCATGAGACAAGCTAGTCAGAGACATTTTGCAACTTTCTTTAAACCACTTTTCTTCTTGCAATGTACAGATTAACACAGCTCATGTTATCCTAGATCCATGAATTTTAGAACTCATTTTGAGGAGACTAGGATTCCATTCTGGCTCACCTCCTTATGCAAAGACAAAAAACCACAAAGCATAACAAAACTTTATATTTAAAATAATTTACCTAGCTTAAACATAAGGAACAATTCTGAGTATCGTGCACTTTAAGGCAGAAACTTAACATGAAGGCCATTCTGAACAGAGACCTCAGTACACATAATAATACTTAAATATTTAAAATGTGACACATTGTTCAACAAGCAAAAAAAAAAAAAAAAAAAAAAAAAAAAAAAAAAAAAAAAAAAAAAATTAGATTACTACTCTGGAAGCTTAAAAAAAACCCAAAAACAAACAACCCAAACTTCCTGACATAATTTTATCTTCATTCAGGACATAGTACATCTATGAACCGATCACTCTGCTCAGCTCAGTATGTTGAATTATTACGTAATACCTATGCATGTGTATATATAATGGTTTATATTAATGGTTTATAGTAATTTAAAATGTGCTAAAGCTGAGTTTATGACAATTTGAAAATATTAGACTTCTATGTAAACATTTAATTTATTGAATGCTGTGTTGCAATACAGATCTATTTTAGATGTAAAGAAAACAACTCAGTAAACTGCTGGCTTCTTAATTTTCAAAGTATTTTTTAGCACAGCTATAGCAGTGACACTCGTGGCTGAGACCTTTTCTTTCTTCTGTTTTCTGGAGCAGATTTCTTGTTATTTTCCCTACTCTTGGAGGCCACATAGAATAGCCTTCCTTATGCTGGGGACTGCAGATCTGGATGCAGCACTCCACGTGGCGTCTCATGAGAACTGAGTAGAGGGTCAGAACCGCCCCTCTCACCCTGCTGGCCACACTGCCTTTGACACAGCCTGGGATGCTGTTGGCCTTCCAGGCTGCAAACTCACACTGCCCATTTATGGCACTCTCCTCATCCACAAACACCCCCAAGTCCTTTCTCTGGGGCTCATCTTGATCCGTTTTCCACCCAGCCTGTACCTGTGCTTCAGATTGCCCTGACCCTGGTGCAAGACATTCCGCTTGGCCTCGTTGAACTTCATGAGGTTTGCATTGGCCCACTTGTCACACTGTCAGGTTCCTCTGGATGGCATCCAGCATGTCCCTCACACCATACCTCACACCTCAACTGCAAACCTGTTGAGGGTGCACTTGATCCTATTGTCCATGCCACCAGCAAAAATGTTAAGCAGCACCAGTCCCAACACGAACCCCTGAGGAGCCCCACTCACCACTGGTCTCCATCTGGACATCGAGTTGTTGACTGCAACTCTGGGCAGCCAATTCCTTACCCACAGAGTGTTCCATCACCAATTCTACATCTGTCCAGTTTGGAGACTAGAATTCATGCAGGACAGTGTCAAATGCTTTATACAGTCACAGAAGGAATACTTAGTTCCAGGTAGGTGATGTCAGGCACAATTTGCCCTTAGTGAAGTCATGGTGGCCATTACCAATCATCTCCTTATTTTCCACGTGCCTTAGTACAGTTTTAGATGTTTCTATGATGGTCTCAAATGCACTATAGAAACTTCCATTTACGTGCCTAAATACATTTAAGTATCTCTCATGGATGTCTTGCAATTAAACATCCTATGCTTTTTATTCCTTGCTGCCACAGGAAATATTTTACATTGATTAAATCTGTAAAAGTCTTTTGGGGATTCCTGAAAATAAATGTTCTTCTTTTGTCTTAATATTAGATTCTGTTATTTACATGGTTTACATGTACGTACTACATGAATTGTAGTAACTGAAATAATAGTTCCTACTTGAACTATTCATAGAAGTATTAATTTATTTTAAAAATTTTCTGGAAAATGCATCATCTCAGAACACATAATGAGAGGAAATTATTTTTAAGTCATGCAGAGTTTTGAGATGCTACAATCTTTTTCTTCAATGAATTTTAGGGATCAGAAAGAACTTCCCCTGGGTATCATTTTATTGCTATGACATATTGCTATGACTGGATTTCAGAGAATACAGCTTCTGAGTTCTCATAATGTGTTACATAGATGACCATAACACATGCAAGCATTCCTTGTAAGCAGTAGGTTCTTTATTACTTTCAAAACCAAAATTCATGTGTTTATGGCTACACTTATACTTTACATGATACTTTTTAACTATCTCAGTATTTTGAATGCTAATTCTTTCTTCTCTGAGTAAAATAAGGTACTTATTTAATTTATTCTGCTGAAGAAGTTATGGTCACTATACCATTCCATTAATTACAACTAAACTTTCAATTTAGAGAAAATCAAACTTCAAACATATCTCAAACCCTAACTTGCCAACCCTCAACTGATAGTGTTCCTAGAACTATTTTAATACTACTGGCCCCATGCTTGCAACGTACTCTGATTTGCCCAACATAGGAAGAATAATGTGCCTTCCTCAGTGTCTCCAGAATACAAAAACAGGTGCTGCAGTCAGGAAATCCATGCTTACTATGCTTGCTATGTCCAAAGGAATAATTTGTCTTGAGCAATAAGGCAAAATCTCCTCCAGAATCTTGACGAGATGCCATCTCCTAGAGAACTAAGAGCAGCCAGAATGATGCAGCAAGAAGTCACAGTGACTTGTCAAAAATGGTTCTGTTCAGCTGCAGTTCCTCAACCTATTCATTATTATAAAATCAGTGATAATAGGCAACTTATATAAAAAATCTTTACTCTGTTTTTTAATTAATCCCACTGCTACTACTGAAAACAAAGCATGTTTTTGTTGACTTGAATAGATTACTACAGTTCTTAACCAAAGGCTACATTTAATAAAATAAAAAAAATATGTTGAAAAGGATCATAAGTGATTTAGAATTACTAGATCATGAAGCTTTTTGAGAAATATGGGGAAAAAAAGGAATGGCTATTTCTTACACAGACTAGTATAGCTGGTAATTATTGATAACACTCAGTTTATAATCCACAATATTCTGGAGTGCAGTATTGTAAGGTAAATTTCAGTGCTGAGCTAACATTAAGACAGACTATTAACAAAAGTGACAGATTCAAAAGGTACTAATTCTGATAGTATAGGGTTAAATTTTAGTAGCAGAGGGATGCAATGTTTCTGAAATCATGGGAATAGATTCAGAGGGGTTGAAAAGAAAGGTTGGGCTTGGGGAGGCCTGGGAAAGGGGACTAGGCCTCAGCAACAAATGTTTAGCTCTGTTTGTACTAGATCATGTACAACTGTACCTGCATGATCGTCATATGATAAATGATATGATTGTTAAATGTAGTAATTGTTGGTAATTGAATATGATTATTATTTAATCGTAATAAGAATCATGAGAAACGATGTAATTGCAACAAGAATCATGAGAAATGATGTTCGGGAGGGCCTGATGAATCAGAATACAGTACACCCATATTCCCAGTAAAGAAACTCAATGGGGATTATAGACTAGTACAAGATCTGAGGGCAATAAATGAAATACCCAAAGACATCTATCCAGTAGTTGCCAATCCCTACACATTGTTGATATCTGTAAAAGAGATATATAAATGGTTTGCAGTAATTGATCTAAAAGATGCTTTCTTCTGCATATCCCTTGACAAAGAAAGTAGGAAACTGTTTGCCTTTGAGTGGGAAAATCCAGGAAATGGAAGAAAGACCCAGCTCACCCGGTCACGGCTGCCGATGGGTTTCAAGAACAGCCCCACCCTATTTGGAAACCAACTGGCAAAGGAGCTGGAAATCTGGACCAAAGAGGGGCAAGTACCAAGAGACCAACACCTTTTGTTGCAGTATGTTGATGATATACTGATAGTGACAGAAGAAAAGGCAACCTGCATAAAGGTAATAATTGAAATTTTAAATCCACTGGGAATGGGAGGATATAAAGTGTCTAGAGAAAAGGCACAAATTGCCCAACAGACTGTGATTCACCTGGGATGTGAAATCTCACAAGGACAGAGAAAAATAGATACTAATCATATCCAAGCTATTTGTGCTATTCCAGAGCCCCAGAAACTCCATGAGCTGCGAGTCTTCCTTGGGATGACAGGGTGGTGTCACCTATGGATCATGGACTACGGACTAATTGCAAAACCCCTGCATGAAGCTCAGAATACACAGCCATTCACCTGGGGCAAACCACAGAAAAAGGCCTTCCTAAAACCATTCACCTGTGGCAAACCACAGAAAAAGGCCTTCCTAAAACTGAAAGAAGCACAGACGACTGCTCCAGCATTAGGGTTACCCAATCTGTCTAAAGACTTTCAGCTGTTCATACATGAAAGGCTGCACCTGGCACTGGGGGTCCTGACCCAATGATTGGGAAGTTGGAAAAGGCCGGTGGGGTATTTCTCCAAACAACTTGAAAATGTAAGTGCCGGATGGCCTTCATGTCTGCGGGCAGTTGCAGCCACAGTAATGCTGATACAAGAAGCCAGGAAGCTCACGATGGGAAGACACAAGATGTCTATGTGCCACACATGGTAACCACAGTCTTGGAGCAAAAGAGGAGCCATTGGCTATCTCCAAGCAGGATGATAAAATTCCAGGTAATCCTGACTGAGTAGGATGATGTTTCATTAAAGGCAACTAACCTTTTGAATCCAGCT
>VWYO01014950.1:0-17454 GCA_013400275.1 Rhadina sibilatrix
TGACCTCACCGGGCTCTGAGGGGCACCGCCTCCTCTCACCGTCCATGGCGCGGCCGGGCCTCAGCCGTGCCCGGGCACTGAGGGGACACCGCCTGACCCGTCCTGCCCTCTGCCCTCGCCACTCCTCGCTCCGCTTGGAATGAGCTTGTAATACATGTGATACACCTGTTTTATTCTTTTATTCCGTGATTTTTTTAAAAGGCTGAGCAGCCCTGAGAGCCTTCGCAGCGGGGTTTCTGCTCTGCGCGGCGGTCGCTAGGGGGAGCTGTTGCACCCTCTCCCGCCTGCAGAAATGCGTTTATTTACCTTCTCTTGTTAAATATTTGTAACAATTCTTCTAACGCTTCATAGTTACCAGTCTTTTGATAGTAGAAGAGTAATTGATCTAATTTTTACTGGATATATATCTATATCTATCTATATAGCTATATAATATATAGATAACCTATATTATACTGTATTGCAGTATATTTAATATATATTATGTATTGTAACATATATTATAATATCTATAATATTGTGGAAATTATATTTTATATATATTATATTAGGAAAAAGTTCTTCCCTGTGAGGGTGGGGAGGCCCTGGCACAGGTTGCCCAGAGAAGCTGTGGATGCTCCATTCCTGAAAGTGTTCAAGGCCAGGTTGGGTGGGGCTTGGACCAGCCTGGGATGGTGGAAGGTGTCCCAGCCCATGGCAGGGGGTTGTAACTGGATGGCCTTTAAGGTCCCTTCCACCCCAAACCATTCTGTGATGGGTAATGGGGGTTTCAGTCCCATGTATGTTTTTTAAGGCGTAAGAAGCTGTGCTCAGCTTCTCTGAAATGCCTTTTTTGTTTCAGAAGTGACTGAGTCCAGCTGGAATGTGACAGAGATGGAGCAAGAGCTCCCAGACAGGCAGAAAGGATCAGTAGAAAGGCTTGGGGATTGCGGAGGAGGTGGGATAAGGTTCTGGGACCTGTCACTGTGCCACGCTGAAATGGATAAACCCTCCCAGATGCCAGATGGTGAAGGAAAAGTGTTGATGAAGAAAAGCTGATCAAGCTGCAGAATCCAGATCAGTGCAGAGGTGAGAATATGCTTAGACAGAAAGGTTTTTGAATGCTTGACTCATGAAAAAAGAGAGGGTTGAGTGAGGGAGAACTGTTGTGTGAAAGGCACTGACTGCACAGGGATTTGATGCAGCCACAACAGGGAACAACTCAGGTGAGCTGGTCACAGCTGTGACTCGAGTCAGCTCAAGGGGGCACATCAAACTGGAACAATTGAAGTGGCTGTTTCTAACTAACTTGTGTATTGAATAGTCCTCAGAGTTAATTCTTTCATCTAATTTTAAATAACCTTTAAACTAATCCTGCCAGCAGAATGAGGATAAAGGGAAGGGAGTTGGGAGAGGATCAGTAGACAACATGCCTAGGTGCAACATTCTTAAACAAAGTCCTCAAGATACCATTTTCAGCTAGGTATCACAGACTTCTTGTTCACATCAGCTTGTTCATGTTCTCTCCTTTGTCTTCACCAGAGCGTCATCTCTCCTGCATCATCTCTGAGTAAATAAAAAGTTACTTTTCCCTTTTCTTTTCCTACTAGGCATGAGATGTTGTAGAGTTAACAGCCATGCAGAAATGTTTTGCACCTGCTGTGCAGGAAGAGGAAACCTAAGAGTGGATAAAATCAATCAGTGATCTTGTGATTTATACAATTCTTAACCCTAGGTTTGAGGATGGAACCTAACAATGTCTGTACCTTGCCAAAATTTTGAAGCATGGAATTACAAATACATTAAAAGGGTCAAGTTACAGATTATTTTGAACTGCTCCACAAAAAGAGCTTCAGAAAGAAGCTGTTGTAAATTTTACAGATTAACAGCTGTATTGAGCATATTTTGGACATGTTTTTCCCAGGTTGTTGTACAGGGAGCCCTTTTAGTAAGAACCCAGGGAATGTTGTTCTATTTGCTTATTATATGTAACACATGACAATTCCCTTTTGCAGTTACAAAATTACATGACATGGCACAAGATGCATCAATTTGCTCTTACAAACTGTTTGCCTCTTGAGCTATTCCTCTTCCAGAGCTGGTCTGGTATTTATTCACTTTTTGTTCTGTCTGGCTTTACTGGCCTCAGTCCCTTATAACATTACAGAACTTGAAATGACTCTGGTTTATTCCCCATTGGAACAGATCAGCCTGTACTGATTTTTGCCAGCAGAGCTTGAATAGCATATTCTGAGTATGGGCACTCTCATGCTTTGTCTCAGGATCCACTTGCATTAATGGTCTTTAGAAATAAGTGTGTATGAAAGTAATAACTGTTACAGGTTTTGTCCTAATGTCTTAATTTATTTTATTGCATTTTAAGGCAATGACAGCTTCATCTTTAGTGTCACTGCACAAAAGCTGCCTAGGATTCCCCTAGGATTTGTTGGCTGTGTAGAAGGTACAGCTGGGTGGCATCAGCTATCTGATTTCATCTCCCTAAATTGTTACCATGAAGTGTCCAGGTAAGAGTGGATTATTTTTTTTTATTTAACAGTGGATTATTTAGCTGTGGATTATTATTTCATGCCTCATGGGATGAAATTTTGAATACTGTGGGATCCCAGTTCTGAATTTCATTTTGAAATAGAAAGTATATATAAAAAAAATTCAGTTCCCACCTCTGTGGAAGGTCAAATCTCTATTTTCTGTATACTTGGGAAGTCTCTGATTTCCAGAATTTAAGCTATGTGAAATAATACAGGAAAGGGAACTTTGCCCCTCTCTTGTCACCTTGTCAAGATTTATTGGGTCAGAGAGCAAAAAGATGACTTTTTTACCTTGCTACTTTATAAACTGGTCTGTGAACACTTGGATTTTTTTTGAGAAAGTCTTTATAGTAAACAAAATTGAACAAATTATGAGCACGTAAAAAACAGATACGTAATCCTGATATTTCTGAAATCTCTTGCAAGTAATGAAAACAAAAGATATTACTCTTGTCAGAGATGGTGACTTTGTGGTGAAAAAAACCCAAGTACTGTGAGACTTAAAAAGTAAGATGACCTTGTGGTAGACCAGGACTAAGGAGAAGATCATCCTAGTTCTTTTATAGGCATCTTGAGGGACCTTGAGCAAAATAGTTCAGTGCCTCAGTTTTCTCTCAGGAGTGTTTCCTTTCTCCTCTTCCCTGCCTGGTCTGATAGACCAATCCCCCTTTTCAGGGAGGAGGGGGAGTTCAGGGCTCTCAGTGTATATTGGCAGTGACACGGTGGAGTTCTGATCAGCTACTTTCTGCTTTACTAGCAATCACTATGCAATGGCCCTAAGTTTGGGATTTGGATTTGTCCAGTAGAACACTGAGCTCCTGAAACTGGGCAGCAGTTTCTGAGCAAAGTCACATGGGTGCAGGTCTGGCTGACATCAGCCAGCTGCATTCTTTCCACATAATTTCAAAAGCTATAAATATAAGGAAAAAACCCAACAAAGACCCCATTTCAGAAAAAGCGACTTCTCCTTTTCCTCTCTACAGGAAATATGAAGCTTGCATTGTGACAGAGACCTGGAACAGAGTGCAGCATTGATAAATTGCTGCAGATTTGCAGCGGAACATTTTGTGTTCTGTCCTGCCAATATAATTGCCTGGATGGCTTTTTAAAATAGATTTTTAAATAATATGGAGAATAATATTTATTCTTGCTTACATTCTCTTATTGAAACCATCACAATGATCTCCAGTGGGATTTCGTGACTCCTAAATTATTTAATCATTGTTTAAGAGAGCAAGTGTCCTGAATGTGAAACACAAGTTTTTCATATATACTGTGTATTAATGTATTAATGCTGCTATAGGTGTAACAAAACCCCACAGCAAATGAAAACTTTTTCTGTTAAAAGACTGTGAAGGACTTCTGTTGCTGATACTTCATCTGACACATACAGATTTGGGGTGTTTTTTTGTTTTGTTTTGTTGTTGGTTTTTTTTTTTTATTTTTTTTGTTGGTTTTTTTTTGTGTGTGGTTTTTTGTGTTTTTTTTTTGTTTTGTTTTGGTTTTTTTTTTTGTTTTGTTTTTTGGTTGGTTTTTGTTTGTTTGTTTGTTTGTGGGTTTTTTTGGGTTTTTTTTGTTTGATTTTTTTTCAGTTACCTAAATTGAGCAATAGGAATTATACTTCTTCCTTTTTTTTCCNTTTGTTTGTTTGTTTGTTGTTTGTTTTGATTTTTGTTTTTTGGGGTTTTTTTCAGTCACCTAAATTGAGCAATAGGAATTATACTTCTTCCTTTTTTTTCCCTTGTATTTATCTCCAGTTGTATTAACTAGAAATGTTCCCCAGTTATGTCAGTGAAGATACTGAAAAATTGCTTTTCAACTGATGTTGCCATAACCACAAAGTGAGCACATCAAAAGGAAGAATCAAGTTTCCTGGATCTCAGCTCATAATCTTTTCAACCTTGTGTTTGGTTTGGATTTTTTTTTCAACTATGATATAAAAATGTCCAAGTAATTTTTTTTCTTCTACAACTTCTGTGTTTGTGCTGTTTAACTATTTTTATGACTGTATAGTACAAGGTGAATCACATAGATGTTTGTCATTATAAAACTGCATGATTCGTATTAAAAGTTTTATATACTAATGCTGCCTACAATATCTGGCAGGACAGTAAGGACATATAACCTAACACTAGCCTGAAAATATATTTTTTATGGAAGGGGAGCTGGGGGAGGGGGCTTGTGGGGGTCATTCCATGATCTTACTTTGCTGCAGTTCATTTAGAAGGCTTTGCAGATAAAGAAAACCCCAAAATGAACTGTTTAGTGGGAAAAGTTGTATATAATGTTTTATACAGTACATGACCTTTAAAGCTTGATTTCAGAAAAGGACCAGAGAAATAATTACTAAGAACAGTTTATTTTGGTACTGTAAAATGGAGTGGTCTTGATACTCCTGACTACTGAGTGAGATGTACTTTGGTCTAATGTGTGCTGTACAGTTATTCCTCTCTGCTTTTACTTCGGTTCACTTAGTACAAATGACATTGTCTAGCAAGGACTCAGATTTGCACAAGTATGTTTTTAATGACATTTCAGAAAGATTAGTACTGACAGGTTTTTATATATATTTCCTATGTGGGGCCAACTCTTCCAGCCCATTTCCTTCAGTGATATCTGGAGAGGATCTGATAAGCTTTATACTGCTTTTCACAGTTCAAAGGGCATTGTCTTCCCCTTCACTCTAGCTGACAACAACAAAGTCAGACATATGTTATCACCATCACACAGGAAGCTGTGAGCCTGCTTGTGTTCAGCAAAGTACAAATGCAGGAAGAGCGTCAGGTTGGTTGAAAGCTGAGGGAGCTGTGCTAAGGTAGTATAGAGCTGATAGCACTGTAACCCAGCAATCCTGTGCTGTATGCCAGGGATGTTTCTGTGCAAGGGAGGGTGGTTATCTGTTGCTGATTGGTTTCATGTTATTGCAACATAACTACAGGTATCCATTTAAAACCTTTTACAGGCAGGATCATCTCCAGTGGCAGGGCTGCATTGCGTTAGAAGAGTAATTGCTTAGTTACTAAAGAACAAAGCTGCAAGTGGGATTAAGTGGTAAAGAATTGAACATGAAGTTCATCTGATCAGACACAATCTCACTCTGTCAATTAACAAACAGGATGTAAGGTGCCTTACATTTGTTCTGGATATCCTCATTTTAACATGCAGTGTGTTGTGTATCAAGATCAAAATGATGTACGGTATATTAGCAAGCTTATCTTGTGAAATGCTGTGGGTCATAACAGCATGGTTCTGGGAAAAGTGCATTTTCCACCTCTATAATTTTGGAATTTTAAGGTGGCTTAAAAGAACCTTTATATTTCAGCGCTGATATCCAGTATTTTGGAACCACAGTGATCAGTGCTAAATTTGGGTCTATTTGCAGCTTCTCTTCTGCTTCCGGTACATTGTTTACTGCTTCAGGAAAGTCTTCCCAATACTTTATATTAGTTCCTATCCTCTGGCTTTTGCTCAGCACAGAACAAATCAGGTCAGCACACTGAGTTCCAGCTTCTGTCTCTAAGGACCACTTCAAGCTCTGCTATGATGTATTGCCTCTACCTGGAATTTCTAGGCCACACCATAAATAACACACACAGATATGGGTGGGAACAGAGTAGTGCAGAAGTAGAGTTATGTTGACTGCTTGTCCATGCCTTCAGGGGAGTCAGGAATGGGGTCTTTGGTCTGATGGCAGTATCAGTAAGTGCCATACTGCAATTTGTCCCACCTCTCTACTTGTTGTATCACTGTTTTCACACCATGAGTGGCTACACCAAGAGCTAAATATAATTTCAGAAGGGCCTTAAAATGGTTTGCTTCCTCTATTGAGATTACTAGATTACTTTAAATGAGAAACCAGCACTTGAGCTTTTTCTATTCAGAAGCATAGATCCTGTCTCCAGTGCCTGTGTCCTGCCACTCTGGAGTGCAGTGTGGATGGAAGCAGCAAGCAGCTGTGCAAGTCTGGTGAAGAGGTGTGAGAGATGAGTACATAGGCTCATGTTGACTCCAGCACAACCTTCTGCATTCCTAAGGTGCCTGTATATCTGGCAAAGGGCACCAAGAGCAAGAAATGGTGTATTCACAGCAACAGAAGCTCAGAGACACTGCTGGTATAGCTCATCTCACACAAGGGATGGCAGCAACTGGGCTCAGAGGTTGTCCCCAAAGACTAATGGCATCAAGCATTACTTTAGGTCACTGCTCTGAGATGGAGAAGGAGGGTAACAATAATACTTGAGCTTTGCAATATACCATTATGGCAAGTAACTCTTGCTGTTCCACTATAGAGTTACTGCTGTGAGTAGAAACTAGCCATTGTCACATCCTGCTATAACCCTGTCAATCTCTTCAGTTTTACTTAAAACTGAAAGTGCTTGAATGATTTCATATTGTTTTATATTATGGTCTGTATCAGTGCTGCAGACTTTGTGTATATGTAAATGTCTGGGTTTACATCACATCAGAAAGGTTTGTCAGGATTTTGCTGGGGGAAAAGAAGTGGGAGAGGAAGTGGATTGTAAACAGATAAAATATTTTCTACCAGCTGGAAAAGAGATGTGTGGCCACATGACATTACAGAGCTCGAGGCTGTGTAGATATAATGAGTAGATATGCACCTGTACCAGTGACAAGCATGGCTAGAGGTAGGAGCAAGGGCAGGCTACAGACCTGAAGATAGGGTATTGAATGAAAAATTAAATTAAATGCCACTTACAGCTTTAGGCAAGTATATTGTCATGCCATTACACATTTGCTTTAAACTTGATTTAAAACAATATGTTTTTCCATGCCTTCAAACTGAATTATCCATCACTACAGCAATCTTAAGTCGTACTTGGCATCCCTCTGTGTTAGCTACAGTCCAAGTGCTGGAAAACCTGTGCTCACTGATAAAAAGATAAAAGATAAAAGGTGTCAGTGAGGAAATGACCAGAATTAAACAGATGGTGAAACTAGAGAAACAAGAGATGAGGCTGAGGGAAAACTTTTAGTGAATTGGCATTTAAACTGCCTATTCAGAGCAGATGGCTCACTCAAAGAAGTTCTTGGAGGACTATGCTTGTGGTTCTACAAGAAACATTTTGTGTGATATTGTTTTTCTTCTGCCATCTTTGAATATTTTGTGCACTCAGTCTTTGAGCAAAACCAGTCAAAGTGTTAAGATCTGGTACTTCAGTTTTGATATGGTCTGAGGAGAGTAGGTAGCCTGTTTGTGTGTGCAACTGATCATCTTAATTAATCTGAAGCTTTTGATCTTTTTCTACCTGTGGTTCACAGAATTGGCATGAAACAATTCCAGTTCTGATACTCTAGAAGATTGATTCTTAACAATCTCTTCAAAGCTTTATGCAGCTTAATACAGATCTCAGTAGCCCTCCAGTGAAACTCTGCACTGTGTGTGCATGCAAGCTGGAGCTACTGAGATGCTCTGAACTACAAAAGGTTTTCAAACACATCAGATGACTGCACTTTCCTGACTGTACATTTTGGAAATAACTAAGAGGGCTTTTCTGTCTTAATGAATGTGTCTTTGTTATGAAGGATTATATTGATAACTTTGGAACACCATCAGTGTTTGAAGGGGTGGTTCAGGGCATTTGTATGTGGAAAGTTTTTACAAAGTGGTTTGCACTTTAAGTGTTGCTGTGCATTTGGATGCAATGGACTCTTTCCCAGTTATGCTCACTAGAAGATTTGTTAGCTTGGACCTGTATGTCTGTACAGAGTTGCCAGCTCACCACAGCTCAGAACCCTGGTCATGTTCAGGGCCTCAAATGCTTCTTCAAGTCTGCATAGCAGAAGCAAACCCCTTCTCTACATCTGCAGATCATCTGCAATGTATTTTACCTACCTGTGGGTAAAACCCTGGACTAGAAATTATATTATATAGGAAGGGTCAACCCAATCCTTTTGAACCATGGTAATTAACCCTATGTTTGGAATCCTGCCTAAGTCCTGAATGTTATTAGCTTTTTCATGCCCTGCAAATTTCCTTTACAGCAGTGAAAATGGCTGCTGCTGGTTTCCTAATACTCCAGGGCTGAATTCCTCCATTTGTAGAGTCAGTCAGTCACTGTAGGGCAGGCTGGTATTGTCTTCACTGCTGAACTGTAATTTCTGAGATACAAAGTCTATGAGTAGTTTTATGTATATGTATCTGGACAGATGCATATACAGAGATATGTCAGACCAGGTCAAAATTTAATGGGCATTTGTGCTCTTCTTTTCTTAGTCCTTTGCTCTTTTGCTAACTATATTAATGAAGAATTTATGCTAAAAATGCTCTGATTAAAGAGAATTTGCTAATGTTGTGGTCCAAAAAGCTATTTTTTTAATGCACCACTGGAACAAGAGGTTATACCAAAACTACTTTTTATATCCAGTAGGCTTAACAGCCCTTAAATAACGGAAGTGGAAGGAATTCATGCTAGTTGGTAAAAAATGCCTTCTTGTTCTTACTTGGTGCAATTTTATCTAAATGTTACCTTTCTACCTAAGTTAAGATCTAGAAGATTGTGACTACAGGAAGCCAGGTTATCTCCTTCCAGCCTCACAATCTTTTGAAAGGAACTTTATTGGGATGGGAACAGCTTCAATCTGTGCAGTGTCACACTATGAACCTACGCTTGTTTTCTGATGGTTTGTCACAAGAGGGGGCTGGAGTTCTTCACAATGTCTGAAAGCTGATCTATTTTAACTAACTGAGCACGTTCTAGTTAGTTAGTTGATCTTATTTTTTATGAGGATAAGGAAGTCCTCATATGGGTGTTTTGTTGGATTGTACTGTTTGTCAAGAATAGACTCCAAAATTATTGAAAAGCCTAGATAAGAGAAGGCACTTGCTAAGAAACCAGTTGTTCTATTCCGGTTTTTATTTTGTACCTTGATGCCAAATACATAACTGCAAAAATAATGTAAAAAGGATTCTTGAGCATGATCATACTGCCTGGCAGTGAAATTCATAGAACAGAAGTTGTGAAAAAAGTCTCTGTGAGAAACTGTATTTCTTTAGGGAACCATCATGAGGTAAGCCCAAGCCATGAGCTATCCAAGGTAAAGTAAATGAAATAATGATGCATTCTCCTCTTCAGACACTATCCCTGTTTTTACTGGTATTTTTAGCATGCCAGCATCCTTTTTAAAGGCTCTGCCCTTGCCTTGTAATGGAGTGACAAATATCATTGCCCTATTTTGGAATGCTAACTGTGAGCAGGTTTTGGAAAAGGTAATAGTAGAACTCTAGATCCAATTTTACTTGGTGGATAATCTCGGAAGGATCTGACAGTTTGGATGATTCTATAAATCCTTGTCTCATTCATTCACCTTTTAGCATGCAGACTTGGAAGGAGGAGAATATTTCATAGCACACAGCTAGGAGAATGGCTGAGTCCCCACTTTTGTCAATGGTGTAGGATGATGTGACTTAGAGGTGGTGTCTTTCACATCTAAGGAATAAAAGGTTGGAAGGGTCTAGTATCCAGCTTTACAGGAGAAAAAAACTTGTCTAAAATGGTATATGATTGCAAAGTCTTTGTTTGATCAGTGGTGAATTATTATGATGCAAGAAAGGTAATGTGGATGCCCTTTCTGTCTGTGAGGAAATCTCAACCTTTTTTGTTCTTTCCAATTCTGGGAAGAACTTAGTAATTTCTCTTTGAAGTATTGGTTTCTATGCCTTAATTCTTCGAAAACCTTTCTCATTCATATCTACATTAGCCACATTCTGAGCTTCTATTGTTGTATTAAATGCCTGTAAACATCACGAGGGTTGGACCTTTCTCTAGAAAATCTCACCCTGCAGCAATAAACTGATTTCATATCTTGCATATCTGGCAGCAATTCAAGTGTTTAAAAACACCAACAATGCTCCTGGAAGATCTCTGTACACAGCTGAGTGGCTTTGCAGGGCAGGCAGTGGCTTTCTGATTCTATGCCTTAGAGTTTTAAGTGTCTGAGAATATTTATTGTGTGAGTTTTCTTAGAACTAAAGTAATAGAATACAAAAAATGCAGCATTTTTAGGAGATAAATGGTTTTCAAGCTAGCAGCATGCATACTTTGAGAAACACTACTTTAATGAATGCAAAATGATGAAGAACAATTTTTAAACACTGTTAACACATGTGAAAGCATATAGGCAGGAGACTAAGCATCTCTTGTGAGGAACAGCATAATGGAGGCCCATTAAAAAATGAAAAAGAATACAACTTTTCCTTTTCAACTTTGTTTAGTTCATTTTGATATTCTGTTAAGAATTGCAACCAAAGAAGGAAAAAAAGAGGGAAAAAAAAGAATAACAGAATCCTTTGGGCATTACACTGGTATATAAAATAACTCACCCTTAAGTGGGTTTTGTCTTAGAATTACTGAAGANATTTTATTTTATTTAAAACAGAGGCTGGACATGAAGATTTTTTTTCAGCACTACTTCATTGTGACCAAGAATTGAAAATGTAAGGGTAAGCACTGGCTGTCTACCATGAATTGTAGAGTACACCCCATTTACCTCCTCCTAGCTTATTGCTTGTGCTGACCTTGATCCCTAGCTGAAAGATGTGAAGAAGGCTAATAACCCTTTTTTATTTTGGTGAGGATTACTGCTGCTAAGAATAAGATCCATGGGGATAAATAGAAAAAAATTTGTAAATTTTTGTATTTAATTTTTCTTCAAAGCATCAGGTAGAGACTTCGTATCTTTCACTTCACTAAGAAAGAAATCCCTAGTTCTTTGTTATATGTGATAGTTTCAAATTGATACAGGTTTTAAAAAACAGCTGGCAATAGAGAAGATTCTTGTAGGTCATGGTCTTCCCATCTAGTCTTTGCACCGCTCTTCAGCTGTTCAAATAAACATACCTCTGCCTCTCGCCTTCCTGCTGAGAAATCAGTGCATGAGCCCAAAGAAGCAGGTGTCCTACTACACTNCAGAATCCCTTGGGCATTACACTGGTATATAAAATAACTCACCCTTAAGTGGGTTTTGTCTTAGAATTACTGAAGAATTGAAGAGGAATTACATCCTCATTCTTTTCTGCTGTTATTGAGTACAGCAGAGTTCACAAATCAAATGTAGGGCACCATAAAAGGTTGCCACAATGCAAGCTGTGATTTGCTTTGTATTTACTCTTGGGAACTTTGAACAAAGGTCAGCACTAGTTTCATTACCCCTCCCATGTGTATTTTCCCACACTTTTCTTCTTCCCACAACTGAAGGAATCTATCTGGTGCTCACTTACGTCCATTGTGTTATTTCATGTTTGAAATGTGACACATAATATTCATCAACTGGAGTTTTATGAGATACTGTCATTCTGTCATGTTCCTGTCAGTAAAATGAGGACTCTTTCCTCCTCTTGTTTTCAAGTCAGAAATACTTTTTCTTTCATTTGAAATCAATTCTCCTCTCTAGAATTNCCCCATTTACCTCCTCCTAGCTTATTGCTTGTGCTGACCTTGATCCCTAGCTGAAAGATGTGAAGAAGGCTAATAACCCTTTTTTATTTTGGTGAGGATTACTGCTGCTAAGAATAAGATCCATGGGGATAAATAGAAAAAAATTTGTAAATTTTTGTATTTAATTTTTCTTCAAAGCATCAGGTAGAGACTTCGTATCTTTCACTTCACTAAGAAAGAAATCCCTAGTTCTTTGTTATATGTGATAGTTTCAAATTGATACAGGTTTTAAAAAACAGCTGGCAATAGAGAAGATTCTTGTAGGTCATGGTCTTCCCATCTAGTCTTTGCACCGCTCTTCAGCTGTTCAAATAAACATACCTCTGCCTCTCGCCTTCCTGCTGAGAAATCAGTGCATGAGCCCAAAGAAGCAGGTGTCCTACTACACTATCAAGCAGAATAGCATTTTGTTTGGAAGACCTTTCTCCTGATGCTGTTAGTTCATTTATTGTCTTCAATATTAAAGATATCAAGTTTTAAAGAGCCTCGAAGTGTAAAAGTTAACAGGGAAACTTACTAGGCTTGTGGACCTCTTAAGACAAATATACATTTTGCTGACACAGTCATTTCTGTTGACCTTGCTTTGAGCAGGAGGTTTGCCTACAAAACAACCATAAGTTCCTTCCAGTTTAGTGACTTTATTATTCTATGCTGATGACAGTTAGTCCGTGGTATGAGTAATCCATTTATCCTAGACAGGTAAACCTGATAAATCACCAAATGGGCCTGTCAGCTGCTGCTCCTGATGTGTAGTTATTGTTTTCATGTTGTCTTTTTGTCATCTGTGGACAGGAAAGCTTTCGCTTTGTGAAATCCTGTTTTTTTCTCAGGTGAAATTCATCTACAGTCTGAGCAGTGAACCAGCTAGAGTGACAGTGGCACAATTAAGTGTTCAGCCCTAGAATTCCAGAATCTCATGAATTTGCATTGACACCAAAGTAATTTTACCCTGTGATCTTGAATGCCCTGTGAGAAGAACAATCTAAGCTGCTCTGGAATATAACATAAATAGCACTTAAAATATGAATTGTGCAGTTGAGAGTGTGTATTTGAGGAAGCCCTTTCAAAGCGTGCACAGAAAAAGGCTGAGCTTTCTGAGGTGTGCAGAGCTAGCTGCTAACTCAGTTTATAGCTGAACTCATTGTTGGCTCTTGGTCAATAATGGATATCCTCTCACATGCAAGAGATCAGACAAAACAAAGCAAGTTTTATTGTATCCTGTTCTGCTAAATAAACTTCTTTGGTCATTCTCATCACAGCTGAGTTGCCGTTATAATAGCTCTAATATTTTCCCTAAGTAAAAATACATTCAGAAGGAAGGGTAAAAATAATCTCTGAAATATATTTTAGTTCTAAAATGAAAAAAGAAAAACCAGCAAGCAAAGCTGTCTATTTTTACACTGAAGCTTTTTAGATCAGTATTCTTCTGAGAGCCAAAAGTAATAAAAAATGGATTAATCTCTGTGAAGAAGTCACAGAAATTGGACACTTCAGCCTAGGACATTTTTTGGGGGGGCAAGGGGGTGAATCAATCAAGTCTTCTCTGCAAAAATCCCCAATGTTAATGATAATAAAAATTAGTACTTTCTGAAGAAGAGCACTTCATAAAAAATTCCTGACCGGCTTTAGTTGCAGTTATTTTATTTGATAATGCTTGTGTAATAGTGCAAATGGATTCTCTAGGAAAAGAACTGGACATTCATGACTGATTTGTCTGCTGACCTTTATTAGCTGTGGGAAAGTCACCTTTGGGCAATTATATTTTGCAAATGTAATTCTAGTAGCATAAATATTGTAAGCACTGAGGTTTCTATAATTAAGGTTACCTTCACTTGCTCTTTATTGAATTAGTTACATTTTTCTATTATAAGAGTGCTATTTCCAGTATTCTGTTCCCATGGGAAATTTTATTTATCAAGCCTCATCAGATGCCTTGTTATAAAAATGTATACTCAAGTCTTTGCTAAGTTAGCTGATTAGTTTGTATCAAATATCACCATCTGTTCCTGTTATCTGACAGAAATGCAGATGATCAGGCTAGAGGTGCCTTAGTGCCGATGTGAGTTGAAAGTTCAGATGTTAGATACACTGGCATAAACCATATCTTCCTTCCTACCATAGAATTCGAGTGAGAAAAGGATTAGAGGTGCTGCTTCTGTGGTTTGTTCCTGTTTCTTTGGGAAGGCACACACCCTCAGAATGTGGGAAAGCAGTGTCTCTTTCCTGAGTGCCGACTTGAGTGCTGTGATTATCCTTATTCCATCTGTAGGCTGGTTTGCTTGCTGCAAACATGTGCTGCGTGGTCACTGTGGGCCACAGTGAGAATGGAGTTAAAATCTGGGAGAGGAACCTCTGCTGCTGCTCAGATTCCCTTTTGCTTGGCAGCTGAGCTTTGTATGGTGCTATAAATCAGGTAGCCATAAAAAGAAAAATCATCCCAGAAGGAAGTGGAATATGATAAACTTCTGTTTACAGCCCAAGTGACTTCCTTTCGAGCTCTCCTCTTCTTTTAGGAAACAGAAATATCACCCTAAGCTATTTGGTGAATTAATGCCTATTGAGTATATTCAATACATATTCATTCCTCTTGTGATGGAGAATAGACACTTTAATTGGAGACTCAGGCTCACTGTGCTGGGCACTGGCCAAGTGCATATTGAAAAGACTGAGCTGGCTCTAAAGGCTTTACATTTTAATATATCAGACAGAGAAAGTAAAGGACTCTCTTTTTCCTCCCTCCTCCAACTGTAGGACATTTGATGCATATTTGTAATTCTGGCTAGATGCTTTTCTTGATGGAGAACCCCACAATTACAGTATGGCTTTTCTGACTGTAAATGGACTTTCAGTAACACTTGTATGTAGTTGCTGTGCTTCATTAAATACTAGAACCCAACACAGCTTTTAAATCAGAGCACAAAGCCTTATGTTGAAGGTGGGCTGTGATCTTCAGTTTGGCCTTGTTCTGTCATTCATTCTAAGCTACATTGATGCAGTGTGTTCAGCAGGGAAATACAGTTCAACTAATGACTGTCAGTGGTATTTCATGGTGTTATTGCAATGTTTGGGAACTTAGCTCTGGGTCCCTGCATGCATTGTGCCATGCAGGGGAGCAGAAACTCCAAGTGATTGGTCCTGTGTTAATAAGTTTAATCTACAGGCAAGGGAAAAAAGTAAGAGACACTGACATAGAAGTTAAATAAATGGCCAAGATGACATGAAAAATATCCTGTAAAAGCATATTTGCTCCTGAATCCTGGAGTGCCTTTTATCCCATTTTCCAAGAAACAGAAAACTGGTAAACTTCAGCATTTCAGTAAAAAAAATTACTTAAAACCATGGAATCAGTGCTTTAAAATCCAGTCTTTGGAACAGTTTCTCATGGCCAGCCAACAGTAAGCTTGATGATTCCATGTGATTTCTTACAGGTTTAGAGCTCTCTGTTTAACTACAGTGTTAGGGAAGATGAAGGAATGAGTGGAGTTTTTATTGAGTTGGTTGCTTAGTCTTCAAATTACAGTCAGACCCTTGCCTAATGCTATGAAAGGATGTGAGAAGTGTTCAATGTTTTAATCATGTTCTGTCCACAGAGAATAAAGGCTTTTTCAGTCCTCCTGAACTGCTGTGTCTGTCCCTGTAAATTATGTGATTCTGACTAATACAAACACATCACATTTTCCTTTATTAATAGTGCCCAGTGTTAGATGTGATAATAAAATACATGTCTTCATTTGTAGTTTGGATTTTGGAAATCCCTGCAGACCAATGGAGGAAGTGTAAAGAGACCAACCCGAAATGTCCTGGGAGAATTTCCAAAGAAAGCAAAGCAGCAAGAAATAGAAATCAAAATAATGTCTTTAATTTTCTATGCCCTAAATTCTTAGAACACAACTACTGTTTCACCTCTCTGGCAAAATCAGTGTTATGATTTTGATACTTTGCAGCTACTGTAGACTGAAAATATTTAAGGCTGTAGTTAGTGACTCTCCTTTGTTCCTGCCTCATCAGCCCCTGTCCCCCAGCTCTTTAATACTGAATGCCTGTGTTGAGCTCACCTGGAGAATAGGTCTGAAAACTGAGAAATGAAATATATGCAGCCAGCTGGAGTCTCCTTGCTTTCCTTCCCAGTTCTGTGGAGGACTGTAACCTGTGCAGGACTGGTTTGGATAGGACTTGGTGGTTTTCTCTCTGCTGCTGCTACCCTAACTTTGGCTCTTGTGTGTTCATGGCTTATTTTGACTTCCAACCAGTTTGTGATGCTGGCCCTACTTAGAGCAAGACACAGTTCCAAAAGTTAAGTTTCAAGAGATAAAAGAAGAGGAAGAAGTATTCCCAAGGGATTGTGCAGAAAGGATGCTTATAAATTTTGGGAATATGTTCCTTAATTCTTATCTTCTCTTTTTGAATAAATCTTCTACAGTTATGAGACTTTAGAGACATCAGAGCATAATCTCACAGATCATGGTAACTTGAGACATCCAGAATAATAAAATTAATAGATCCTGTAGTTGCTTTCTCTACTGGGCAGGGTTAATTTGTTTTTACTGTGGCAAGGTGGGTCCATGGTGGGAGTTTACTATGTCACCACTGTGATTCTGTGGTCCTAGTGGGTTTTTTTTCCCGATTATTCAAACGATAAAATGTTAGGATTAAAGATCTGATGTTAAAACTTCCCATGATAAGCAAAACTTCTTAATGGTACACCTGTTAAAATAAGTAATTGTGTTGCATTTAGTGGGACTAGACGTGCTGACAGCTTGTTGTGCACTGAAATGAATTACTGGAGACCAGCCAGTAATGCATTCTATAGCTCACCTAGTGAATCTTTATTATAATGCTGTGAATATATGTGGATAAAGAAACAAGAATTGCAGGTTGCTGTAATGAGTATTTAGAAGATAATTCTTCAACAACACACTTCTTGACAATGATTAATCCTGATGCTTTACTAATTCTACAAAGCTGTTGGTTTATAACACATTATCCCTGAGCATACAGTACTTTAGAGCTGATGCTGTATTGTTAGGACTATTGATTAAATCCTTTGTGGTTCTTAGTATCTGAGACCAAGATGATAATGTCTTCCTTCTCTGATTTTCCTTGACTGTGTGTGATGTTTTTGTTCTAATGCCCTCTCCCTTCTCAAAGGGGTGTCACAGGGCTCATCTTGGTTTTGGCTCTGCTGGTCATCCTTCATGAGTAGTAAGGAGATTGTTCTGCTTCTCTTGTCTGACATCTCTGGCGATATAATGCCTGCTTCATGTACTCCTAGTCCTGTCCTCCTATCCTTGCCTGTTTGGTGATGAGTATGATCACATATTTGTATAAAATGTTTTTACATTATATAGCAGATGAGAGCCATATGAATAAATTGTTATCAGATTCAGTTTAATCTCTCTCCTGGAAGCATGGAATAAAGAGTATAACTTTTTTTTTTTTTTTTTTTTTTTTTTTTTTTTTTTTTTTGTTGT